>JALJCO010014422.1:0-20655 GCA_023101725.1 Atherinomorus stipes | reverse complement strand
GAAGCGGTGAAGTTTAAGCGGTTCCAGCTAAAGACGTAAGGCTTTTTGTGCAGAGAGCATTTTAGCGTAAGTTGTTGAACATTTTAAAGAAAGAAAGGAAAAAACGCCGTTAGGTTCTTAATGTGAAAACACAAGTGTTTAAACCTAAACTCTGCCAGGTGTGTTTGTAAGCACTGAGCTGTCTAACGGTCGCCATTGTGTAGGTTCATAGTTGTATACGAATATCAGTCCTTTTTGGCGGGGAGCTTTCGTCAGGAGCAGACTATTAAGACTTGAGGACAAGCGGTCTTTCAACTTGGAATGGACACGTTTGATGCCACAACGCTGTCTGTATTGGAAGGTAAGTTCGTTTTTGTTGTTTTCATTTTCATTTCTATTGAATTGTAGCGTAGCCAGCCTAAGCTAATCCCTGCTTGTTTTTGAGCGTTGTCTATCCATTCCCCTAAGTCAAATGTTTGCAACCTTTACAATCCAAATGCAATCTTTACTCGTCATTTTTTGTCCTCAAACCAGTTAAATAAAACTCGTTTAGAACAGCAAATGTGATATAATTTAAAAAAAAAGATACTTTTAAAAAAAGAAAAAGATTTAATACAGGAAATTTGCCATCTTTTTTCTTAGAATAAACAACTGCATAAAACGTTTGCAAAAAGAGATTGGATTGGATACATTTCCTTATTTATTATTTGTTGTTTATTTATTTGAGAACAATGATGATTAATGAAAGTCTGTACGATAATTTCCAACATAAGGAGAGGAAAAATAGGTCTTGAAAAAATATTACTGGTGCTTTTAGTGTCTGGTTATTCAAATTAAGTAAATTATACCATTAAAAAGACGCTAAAACCTACATTTATTTTTATATCTTAAATTTAAGAAACAAATAAACAAAAGGTTGGTTTCTTATTTTAAGCCAATGTTATTAAGCCGATGTGGACGGTCCAAAGAGCCCCAGCTTGTAGACCCCCTGTGCTATGTGGCTACTGTAAATATGATGCAGCTAACAGGAGAATGCATGTCCACATAGTGGGATGGATAACCATAGTGGATGGAAGTTTCATTTATTTTTCCTGTGTTTTATAGCTTTTCTGTGTTGAAATAATTAAAAAATTCTTTTGGGAAATGGAAAATATCTTGTTTTTAAAATTTTATTTTTTTTTATTTTTTATTTTGCTCGACAGCTGCCAATGTTGATGAGGACACTTTACGAGGTCTCAGCCGGGATGACTTGAAGGATCTTTTTCCTGGGCCTGAACATTTCTTTCAAAGAAAGAAGCTCTGGGATTTTATCTGTCTAAAGGTAAATACATGCCAGGTCAAAAAAATTGTCTAGCATAATTTATTGTCATAATTGCAATTTGATGTGATTTTTGGTTTATCATTTGTTTGTTTTCCTTTTTTTGTTTGTTCTGCAACAATTTTAATAGGGTGGAAGTATTGCTGATGAAGAATCCAGTGTGAATGGAAGTGGTGTTATACCCTCAACTAGTGCTTCATCATCAAACCAGCCTGAAGTCTCCATTCCTACATCTGCGGACAAGACTATGAAATTGCCAGACCCACCAGAGTATATTGTCTACACAGATTCTGAGCTGGACATGGTGCGCAGCCAGTACTTTGCATTACTTCGCAGTGGAAAGGAAAAAGACTGCAAAATGTCCAAGGAGCTCTGTTGCAGACTTATAAGGAATACAATTACCAGCATGGTTGCAATCCTGCGTGCGAGTGCAATGGGAAAAGAAGTCAAATACCCTTCCAAACTTGAAATGAGAGCAATGTCTCAGAAGATAGTTGAATATTATCCAATGTTGCGTGATGCTGACACAAACATCCCATATGTAAGTACTGCTTTGATGTTAAACAGACATGAATGATAGATAAAGACTAAATTGTTCTTGCTTTTTTACCACAGTTGACCATTTACACCAAAATGTACAAGAGACTCCAAAATATGAGGTCTCCAAGGAAGAGACAGGGATCCATGCCTCAACGAGGGAGACCCAAGAAGTCTTTGTTTAGTTCAGAGAGCGCAGACGAGGCAAATGATGCAAGCGCTGACACAAGCAGTGCAAGTGATTCTACCATACTGCTGGAGAGCAGCGATGAGTCCAGCAAGAACGACCATTGTGCAGGTGTGTGGCTTTAGAGTTGAGTGGGTCAAAATGCTGATTTCTCTTATGTCAAATATTATTGAAAACACATAAGGGTTCAAATGAATGTTATAGTTGCGTTCATTTTTGTTAACCAGTGTTCAAAGGACAATTTTGGATATGCATTTGTTTTGTCATTTTACTCAACATTGTATCACCCCCCTCCTCCTTTCTCTCCATCCCCACCTCCCCTCAACTCTTTCCAGTCTCTTCTCCAGAGTTGGCATCCACTGTGCAGAAGATGCCAGCACCCTGCAACAGCAACAGGACCCTGTCTGTACCACCCAAGGTAGCCTCAAGCTCTTCCCCCAGGATTGCAACAGCTCAACTAGTTGCACCTGCAGATGATGTTGGTAAGCCCATCACTAACCTTTGCCACCTCTTGGCCTGTTGTTTATCTGTTGAACAAAATTTTTGTAATGGATCACTTGAAAGATTTTAATCCAGTCACTCCACATTGACGTGAACACTCCTATTATTTACTATTTTTGATTTGATTGAATTTGACAAACAAGCACCTTAAGCATACATTTACGATACCATTGTTGGCTTTTTTCATTATAACAAAGCTGATTCTTTAAATATCATACAATTCCCCCCCCCCCCCCCCTTCTTTTTTTTTTCTTTTCTTTTTCTTAAATCCATTATCAGGTCAGGACAGTCGAAAGATACAGGCGAGGCACTACAAAACTTTGAGTAACATGTACAAGAAGGCCAAAACAAAACCCAATCAAAGTGACGTTGCTCAAATATTGGATCTTGAGTTTGAAGCCAGACGGGCTTTCATTGATGGAGAAGTTACAAAGGCAGAAGACCGAGCCTCAAAAGTCTTTGAGGCATACCCATGCTTTAAAGAAATAAAAAATGTGAGTTTCCTATGGTTTTCATTCTGTTTACTCTCTTCTGTGGCTGCTGTGTATTTCAGCAAAGTCAGAAGCTGAATAAGTGATCTTTAAAAAATTTTTGTCCTAGGCAATGGATGAACTAGGTCGCATTGTGGGTGGCTCCAACCAGAAGTACATAGAGGAAATGAAGGGAAGATGGCAAGACTTCTGTACCAAGGTACAGTTTTTTGGTGTGTGGAAGAAGGTCCTCAAACCACCTTTCCCAATGGATGTACATAAAGGTAAGCTGCTGTTCAGTATATCAAAACTTGTCAGCTGTGTAAAAAACACTCCCTGAAGTGTATGTTTTTTTCTCTTCCTTAGCGGATTTCACGATTGCCCTCTTAAACGCACTTCCATCACTCTTCCCCTCACCAGCTCCACCACCAAAACGTCTCAGAAGTGCCAGTGAAGCTCTCCTCCACATCCTGAAGGTAACTAGTCATAAACCAGTCACTGTAAAATTTCCATTATTTGCCATTGAAGTGGATTATCACTTGGAGTAAGAACTACTTAAATGTTAAGTTCACAATTATAGTTTAACTATTGTAATGGCACTGTTTATTTCCAGAATTTATTGCCACATGATCAGTTTTTAAAATATACTTACTCTTAAACCATTTTTCACATTTTGTTCCTAGTTTTGACCATGTTGTCATTTTTATTGTATTCCAGCCAGGTGAGGATCCAATGCTGTACTTGGACAAGCGGCCTTTGTCTACCCCAGTGCTCCTGTTTGATGGAACAACCAGCCTAATCGCAGTGGGAAACATACCAGTGAGCCCCCTCCCCCAGGAGGACTTTTGCGAAGGACTGTTGGTATTGATGGCATACTACTACACTTTACACTTGACATACCCCAAATGCATTGCAACAGTCCTCTCGGTCATCCAAACTGAGGTGATTGGTGATGCTATACATGATCAAGATGCCACAAGTGCATACAAGAAGGCGATGGCTGAATGGAAATCGTTTATTGAAAAGTAGATGAAACAACATTATCTCCGCTGAGCTTGTTTGAGGTATGCTGCCTTACCTTTAGTGCTGTTCTTGTTCCTGGCTAAGCGCACTAAAGTTTGTTGTGTTCTGTTGAAATAGCTCACTGTGAGCCACACATGCTGCTGGTCATAACTATTGCTGAGAATATTTAGTTTTTGTAGCACTTTATTGGAGACAGAATTAAGCTGACTGGTTAAGCTAACTACAAGTATTGTGATGCTCTGTTGAAATGGCTCACTGTGAGCCACACATGCAGCTGGTTATATCTGTAATGCTGAGAATATTAAGTTTTTGTGGCAGTTTATTGGAGACAGAATTAAGCTGACTGGTTAAGATAACAGTTTTGTTATGTTATGTTGAAAATAGCTGAGAGAGGACCCTGTATGTTGCTGGTCATTACTGTATTGCCCAGAATATTTGGTTTCATTTAGCACTTTATCTGAGACAGAATTAAACTTTTTTTAATGGAGATAGTCTTTATCATTCACAACAGCTAACCATTTGCACTATGAATCCTTTTTTTTATTTAAAGCACATGTAATTGTTGCTGTAAACTATATGCTGAAATTGAAGTATTTTAATTTGTTTTGGTCATAACGTGCCCAAAAAGCAATTTTTTTGTGAATTTAAATAATGTGAGGAAACCTTGTGGGCAAATAAATGTTCTCGAAAGTCACATTTTTCCTGGTCTTTACTTTGAAAGAACAAGTCAAGATTAATGTTCTTATAATAAGTACAGGTTTCAAGTTTTGGGGGTCTTATATTAAGATGAACCAGCTTGTATTAAGATGCAGACTAATATTTTGTACTAAAAATAAGAAACGTATACTTAAATTACAGATTTTTTTTCTTGCTCTTAAGTCTAAATGAACTACAATTAAGAATGTAAAACATCTTGAAAGGGGGATTATTTGCTTATAATAAGCATATTGCACTAGTTATTAGGCTAAATAATATCAGATTTTAAGAAATCTTATCTTAAAATTAGCATTTTAAGCTTATTTTTACTGTACTCAATACTTTTTTGGAAATGCTTATTTCAAGATTTTAAAGTCTTATTTTAAGATTTCTTGCTTAGTAAAATTTACTTGCTGCATGGACAGATAATTTCACTAATTTCAAGTAATTTTATACTTAAAATAAGTGATTTTATCTTATTTTTAGCATACCTTATTTTGCAGTGTACTGACTACTCCCACCAGCAACTTTATCATCTCCATCTGTTCACCTGCCCGTTACCACAAATATCTCATCAGCCAATCAGCATCATGTCATGTAGATGTGATGAAGACGACCTGCTGAAGGTCAACCTGAGCATCAGAATGAGGCAGAAAGGGGATTTAATGTTGCTGGTCTGCGTGTTTACTGGGATTTCCACCATCTCCAGGGTTTCAGGTCTGAAGAAGAGCAAATCTCCAGGAGCAGCAGTTGATGGACCAGAAAGTCTGGTTGAGGTCAGAGGAGGATGGACAGACTGGTTGGAGATGACAGAAAGACAACAGGGAGTCAGATCAGCACTGGCTCCAACCGAGGTATGCAGAACAGCATCTCTGTACTTTTCAGTTTCTTTTATTTCTTTATTTTTTAATCGGATAAAAATAGCATAAGCTCCTGGGGGTAAGGAGAGGGGGTAAACGCTTTTGCAAGCCGCTGGAAAATGTCTTGTTAGGTTTCTCGTGGACTAAAGCAGCAGAGTAATGAACACTGGAAGGACATCTACCTCCACTGCAAGGAGCATGCTGGATGGAGACTCATTACCCCGAGCAGCACAGTCTCAGCCCTCACTGCCCCCCACACGTCAGGTAAGATATCATTCAAGTCTGCTCATGTCCACGAAGCCAAAAAGTCCTCATCACACGGACAACAGCAGCGTGGACAGGCCTCTACTGTCAGCACAGTGAAGGAAATGGACATTATGAGCAAGTTGTGTAAAACATGTAAAGCGAAACTACATGTAATTTCATTTCCTGGATCAACTAACACACAATTAATGAGTGAAAGAGGGAGGAACAAATGGTTAACTATTACTATTATCATTTCATTTCTATTGACAACAAATGAGCGTAACAGGCATGGTGCTAACTGGATTACATTTCTCCTCAATAAACCAACAAATAATTAAAGGTGTGTATATATATATATATATATATATTGTGTGTGTGTGTGTGTATGTATATGTATATACAGGAGGGAAAAAAATATTGAACACGTCAACATTTTTGTCAGAAATATTTTTCTAGTAGAGCTACTGACATGAAATTTTCACCAGATGTCGGCAACAACCCAAGTAATGCACACATACAAAGAAACCCGAACATTTATGTCCATAAATTAGGTTATGTGTCATACAGGTACTCCCCAAAAAGTTAGAATATTATGAAAAAGTTCATGTATTTCTATAATCAACATATTTACATATTGTATAGACAAATAATATGCAAATCAATATATTTCAAGCTTTTATTTGTTTGGATGTTGCTGATTAGAAGTTGCAGCTTAAGAAAACCTCAAATTCTAAAACTCAAAAAATTTGAAAATTGCATGAAATCAATTTAAAAAGGTCTTTAAATCAGACTGCTTTTAGTTGGGCCTTCTAAAGTAATATCTTGCATGTGTACTTAGTACTTGGTTGGGGCCCTTTTGCATGAATGACTCCTTAACCCGGCATGGCATGGATGCTAGCAGCTTTAACCCGGCGTGGCATGGATGCTAGCAGCTTAAACCCGGCGTGGCATGGATGCTAGCAGCTTTAACCCGGCGTGGCATGGATGCTAGCAGCTTAAACCCGGCGTGCCATGGATGCTAGCAGCTTTAACCCGGCGTGGCATGGATGCAAGCAGCTTTAACCCGGCGTGGCATGGATGCAAGCAGCTTTAACCCGGCATGGCATGGATGCTAGCAGCTTTAACCCGGCGTGGCACAGATGCTACCAGCTTTAACCCGGCGTGGCATGGATGCTAGCAGCTTTAACCTGGCGTGGCACAGATGCTACCAGCTTTAACCCGGCGTGGCATGGATGCTACCAGCTTTAACCCGGCGTGGCATGGATGCTACCAGCTTTAACCCGGCGTGGCATGGATGCTAGCAGCTTTAACCCGGCATGGCATGGATGCTAGCAGCTTTAACCCGGCGTGGCACAGATGCTACCAGCTTTAACCCGGCGTGGCATGGATGCTAGCAGCTTTAACCTGGCGTGGCACAGATGCTACCAGCTTTAACCCGGCGTGGCATGGATGCTACCAGCTTTAACCCGGCGTGGCATGGATGCTACCAGCTTTAACCCGGCGTGGCATGGATGCAAGCAGCTTTAACCCGGCATGGCATGGATGCTAGCAGCTTTAACCCAGCGTGGCATGGATGCTACCAGCTTTAACCCGGCGTGGCATGGATGCTACCAGCTTTAACCCAGTGTGGCATGGATGCTAGCAGCTTTAACCCGGCGTGGCATGGATGCTACCAGCTTTAACCCGGCGTGGCATGGATGCAAGCAGCTTTAACCCGGCATGGCATGGATGCTACCAGCTTTAACCCGGCATGGCATGGATGCTAGCAGCTTTAACCCGGCGTGGCATGGATGCTACCAGCTTTAACCCAGTGTGGCATGGATGCTAGCAGCTTTAACCCGGCGTGGCATGGATGCTAGCAGCTTGTGGCATATCTCAGCTGTTATGGAAGACCAACATGCTTCCATCACAGCCTTGAGCTCTTTCTTTATTGTTTGCTCTCTTCCCATTCAGCTTTCTTTGACGATGTCCCACATGTTTTCAATGGGGTTCATGTCAGGTGGGTTTGCGGGCCAATCCAGCATGGTGATCCATGGTTGTTGAAGCAGGATTTGGTAGTTTTGGCAGTGTGGGCAGGTGCCCAGTCCTGCTGGAAGATGAAGTCTGCATCCCCATACAGCTGGTCCACTGAAGCAAGCATGAAGGTCTCCAAAATGTCCTGGTAGACGGCTGCATTGATGCTGGACTTGATGAAGCTCACAGGTCCATTCCTGATGAAGTCGACAATGGGCAGTAGGGGGCAACAGTGGCTCAGGTGGTAGAGCAGGTCAGCTAATGATCGGAGGATCAGCGGTTCGAGTCCTGATCCTCCAGCCATCTGTCGTTGTGTCCTTGGGCAAGACACTTAACCCCCCTTGCCATGTGTGTGAATGTTACAGTGGTGGTCGGAGGGGCCGTAGGCGCAAAATGGCAGCCACTCTTCCATCAGTCTGCCCCATGACAGCTGTGGCTACATACATAGCTTACCATCACTATGTATGAGGAGTGAATGAATAATGGACCAACTGTGAGCACTTTGAGTTCTTTGAAAGGAAAAAAAAAAAAGCACGATATAAATCTAATCCATTTTTATTATGAAGTCCTCCACACGTCTGAAAGGCCCTTTCCTGACCATCTTCTCCAGGCTGCTGTCAGCCCTCCGGCTTCTCCACCGTTTTCTTCCACACTTCTTCCTTCCACTTAACTGTCCATTAATGTGCTTTGAGACACTCTGAGAACATCCAGCTTCTTTTCTATCACTTTTTGTGTCTTTCCACCTTGTGCAGGGAGTCAATGATGGTTTTCTGCACAACTGTCAGTTCAGCATCTTCCCCATGATTGTGGATTCTTCTAAACCAACACAGAGACTTTCTAAAGGCTCAGGGTACTTATGGAGGTTTTTGAGCTTTTCACCGTATTCTAATTTTTTGAGTTTTTGAATGTGAGGTTTTCTTAAGCTGCAAGTCCTAATCAGCAACATCCAAACAAATAAAAGCTTGAAATATATTGATTCACATATTATTTATCTATACAATATGTAAATTGCACCTTTTAAGTTGAATTACAGAAATACATGAACTTTTCAGGATATTCCCATTTTTTGGGTAGTACCTGTATAGTGAAATGACACAGGTAGGATGTAAGGGTACCTGTCCCAGTTCTTATCTGTGGAGACACAAAGAAACGTGGACCGACCCGGCCAGACCCAGACCCAGACCCGCTGGTGGGAAACGGGGCCTTTCAGTCCTACCCCTCGCTACGATGCTTCTGTTTTGCTTGTATTGCGTGACGTGTTTGACCTTCAGCTGCCTTTAGAAGTCCAGCATGATGGAGCAGTTTCTCCTCAACCTTCCATAACTGATGTGAAGACAAAGTCATCATTCAGATGTTCTCAACTTCCATCTGTGTCAAAAATTATGTCCAAGTCTCTTTGAGGGCAAAGAAATAAGGTCTCCAAGAAGAAAGAACAATGAACAGAAAAGGACTCATTCACAAAGATCGATCTGTGATCAGTCACTTGGAATAAGTAGTTATGTAATGACACATTATGTTTCATTGATCAGTTCACACGAGATGGCAAAATTATATATAAAAAAGTGGATTAATCCTTATTCGGTCTGTTTTACACCCATTCACTGTAACAGTGTGAACATTTTACGTAAACTAAAAGAGCATCAGGGTCCAAAGCATCCACCGTTCTCTACTACATCACTGCAGTTGGCTTTAATAAAAACGTACTTACAGTCTCAATGCTGGGGATTGTTTTTTTTAATGGACTAAAACTGATATTGTGAAGAGGGAAAAGGCATTTGTTAGAGTCTACATGGATGGTCATGTGTCTAGAAGGAAGAAAATCAACCCATTTATATACAACTGCATTTATATTTTCTATCTACGCATTATTTAAGCGTTAAATGGAGGCATTTCTGTTTTCCCTCCAACAAGGTCGGAGAATGGACTTTCTTCGAACACCATGAAGTTGACTGAGGTAAAATCCTTCAGCTTACCCAGGGTGGCATTTGAACTGTGCCTCAGCATGCTGACCTGCTTTTTCTCTGTAATGGCATTGCATTACAGCCAGTTCCAGCTTACTGAGTCCTAAGATTGAGCCCTTTACAGTTCAAACAGGTGTGACACTCAGACAAGCTGTTCTCCTTTGTCCTTGGCTGCAAATCGAGATCTCCCAAAAATCTAATGTTCTGTAGTTGACTGGTGCTCGAGTAGGTAAGCAGAACGCTGGATGAAATATATTAGTTGAGACTTACTCCCCCAAGGTGAATAGATTCTGTTTTACGTTGTCTTACATATGTGTCCCTAATGTTGTCCTAACTATTGTACAATGTCCCAGATAAACAGTAAATCCAACTTTGTTTTGTCAAATGTCTCTCTCTATATATATATATATGCAAGGATTGTCATTTACATTACTCCCTCTCTACGGTGAGCTCCAGACCAGCTCATGAACTCGTGACTTTCTCACTTCTATTTCTTACCAACAGTGGCGGATCTAGAAAAATATTCATGGGGTGGCAAAGGAGGGGCAGGAATTTTTCAGGGGTGGCAACTGAAGCAGATGATTACTGTGACAGACCGATAACCTGTCCAGGGTGCACCCTGTCTCTCGCCTCATAATTACTGAGATAGACTCCCATGACCCTGAATTGTACTCAGCAGTACAAAAAACTGCATAACTGGCATAAGAAACAGTGTTACAGTTCCCCAACACTAATGAAAATTAGGTAACAACAGTTTTCTAACCAGCTAGCTAACATGCTAACTAGTCAGTTTTCATTAACAGAGCAGCTTTACTTAACTTACATCATCAGTTTGGGGGAAAAACTGCTCAATGTTTTCTGTGGTTTGCTGGACATGAGGAACACCTGCAGCTCTCCTGCTGGCGACCTGCCGCATGCTGGCATTTAGCGCGTTACATGGTGCGTTCAAAGACAGCTAAAAAAAAAACACGTTGCCACATGTAAATAATGAATGGCAATAATTAATGGCAAATAAAAGTGCAGGGACAGAGGACACAGATACAGGAGGAGCGGCGGACATGAACCAGGCCTCCATTACACCTGTGTATATGTGCATGAAGGAGGATGATGGGAGAAAAGGCGCTATATGATTTTTTCCCACTGGTCGGGGCCCCCCTCCTTTTGGGGGCCCCAGACAACTTTTGCCTAATGGTAAGTCCGCCTCTGATAACCTCTCACTGGGTAATCCTGTTTTTTCTGGGAGGCAGAGGTCAGCGCGGAACACGTTTTGCATAAAATGGCAGCGTCCTCGGTGAAAAACTTTACGATTGGTCAATGAAACGCTGCCAGAACCGCCCATGAAAGCAATAATGAACACAGTTTTTAAACTGTAAAGCACTTTGAGTCATGCAACTTGCTAGAAAAGCACTTCACAAATAAAGATGGATTGATTCTGCACAGAAATGAAAGAGGATTGGGTTTATTCCTCGCATGAACTAACTAAAAACAGATGTAACATAGGTATGTATGTTGTATTTCTCCCATTTTTCCAATAATAATAACAATAATAATACATCTTATTCATCAGCAGCAAGTCAATAGAGAGAGCAGTTCAGGCCTGAATGGCTTTCAAATTTAAATCTAAATCTAAGACAATATAGAAGAAGCTGTTTTACTGGAACGTCGCTTTGTTCTAGAATAACTTTGGCCTGTTATAATACATGCAGATGACTCATGGCATCATGACTTGCTTCCAAAAATGACTACCACTGAAGTGTGTGCTCCTCACTTGTGATTTATTCAAAGTAAATGCTCAACATTTTATCCTTTCAGGGGTTTGATGCAGTGCTCCATTTGTTTATCAAAAGCTGATAGAAAAGGCATAATTCATCCTGGAATGAAGCTGCTCATTGCAGCCAGTGAACATGAAAATTGGATTCAGGTAGATAAGTCAATCTGTGGGTCGGATCCTTTTACTGTTGACCTGAGAAAGTGAGAGTGTGGAGGCGGAGAGAAAACGCTGCTCCAGCGTCTCAGCACCATATCAGTCCATGAATGTTTATTTACTTCACTTTTGAAAAGTAATTTATTCTATATGAGATTCAGGTCATGCCGTCTTTACTGAGCATGTGCTCTCCGACAAGTCTGACAGTAATATTGTTTTAAATACCAGTTTTTCTAACTACCAGCTACACTTTATAACATGCAAAAATAACGTAATTCTGTTTTGTTTTTTTCTCATCCTTCAGGGTTGAAACAATGACCTCTGCATTGTATAGCTAGCTTTATGATGAGCTGGCAAATAATCCCAAAAATGGTCTTCTGTATTTAACTGCAGATTGTAATACATCTGTGTTCCCAGTGCATAAATACAGTATGTTCTATTACACATGGAAATTTAGCACAGGATGTTAGGATTCACTCCATTTCCATCAGTGTAGCAAAAAGACTCAAAGTCTTTTAAAAACTTAATGTCTTTTAATTAAATTTCAAATTTGATTTAATGTAAAATTTGGGTCAAGTTTTCTACATTGGTGAGAATCTACAGAATGATACAAAGTTTCTTATCAGAGTATTTCCTATTGTCACTACTCAGCAATACCAGTCATGAATATACTTAAAGGTTGAATTTGGAACACGGACAGAACAGCGACATCACGTGTGTCTCGGTTGTACAGTAGTTGCAACGGCAGAAAAACAACTCCAGCCGCTGGGATGCCAGGCTCACTGCCGATACGCAAGTGACCAACAGTCTGCAACATGTCCAACAAGTAACACAGAGGAGTTTATAACGGACAGCTAACGTTTGCCATGTTAGCAAACAAGCTAGCTTACCGATCCGGGAGGAAAGTCACCATTTCTGTGTTTTGACTCCGTGGAAAACGTTTATGTGGGTCCATTTAGTGAAGTCTTCACCTAAATTTACTCCAGGTTTTGCTCTTCTCAGGTCACTCCTCCTCAGAAACTGATAACATCTCCAGGGCTCTGAAGCAGCTGCTTCACTCGTCATCTCTACGGTTTCCCCCTGTACAAGCCTGACTATGACCAAAATATTGTTTCCACACAGAGATCGTATTTAGCAACCTGCAATGGCGGCGTGTATTGGCTTATAGACGTAAATAAAATGCCATTATCGAACCCGTAAAAATTTATTTTATAATTATTTTTAGGCTAAATATAATTTTCTCGGAAATATTGTACTTTCATTCTGTACACCCCCAAACGACCCGTGGAGGTATTATTTTTGAAAAAATATAGCTTTTAATAAAAATGTTCCATATTCAACCTTTAATATCACAACTTTCATGTCACAATTGAAGAAACTGTCAATGTTATACAAATATACAATGTAACAAGCGGTGATTTAGTCTAAGAGAAAGAGATTTGCGTATGAGGGTGAATACAGAGATGAACAAGAAAAGCACTCAGAGTGGACACCTCCACCAGGCAGCCCATCTCCCCTTTACAAAAGATCCGAATCACCATCCGATGCGAAATCTAGCCGATAATGTAATTAACAGCTGATGAAAGTGGTAAAATATGGAAATATAATAACACGTGTGGCATCTGTTGGCATGGGCATCGCTGCGTAACCTCGTGTTAGGAGTCAGGTGTTAGGACAAAAGTCATCATGTATCAGGAAAAGATTGTCAGGTTTCATAAAAAAAAAAAAGTTGTCAGGTGTCAAAACAAAAGTCATCTAAAAAAATTCAAATTCAAAAGTTATCAGTCGTTGGAAAAAGTCAGAAAAAAGTTCTGGACAAAGTGGTCAGAAAAAAAAATCATAAAAAGAATGTAAGTCAGCAGAAAAAAACGTTGTTAGGTGTCAGGAAAAAAAATTCTGAAAATTTTTCTTTAACTCTTCATTTACAAAGAATAAAGCAGTACAAAGAACATGTCCACACAGCAGTTCATCTTCAACAAATGTTACAGATTTGGACAAAGAACAGTTAATAGATAACACAGGAAAGAAAACAAAAACATTACAGACAAACAGAAAAAGTAAACGAAGACATTACAATTTAAAAATGCACTACAGGACGTAATTGCTTTTTGAAAAGGATGTAGGATTTAATCTTTTTGACCAAAACTAGAAAAAGTGAATTACTGCAGAGGAATTTTTATTCATGAATATGTAATTTAGCAAAAATTATCACAAGATTTGATACGAACAATGCAGAACGTATCTTTTACTTTCTTCTACTAGCTCTGGTGCTAGCGCAGGCTCCTCCCCCCCCCAGCCCCCCCCCCCCGTCTCAAAAAGGCTGCAGGAAGCATCAGCTGCAGGCAGCAGTAGATATTCAGCGCTGCTCCATCAACCAGAAAATAAAACTCAAAGCTGCCAGATATTAATGCTTCCAAATGAAAAATGTGGACAGAAACATTTGAAAGAGCACTGCAACATGTTTTACACTCTTATAGAAAACAGCCAGTTTAAAAGTTACAGTATTTAAAATTGTGTGCTTGAACTGTAGGTATGTTCAGTTTTGACCAGAGATCATTTTTATGTCTTTTTCTACTTTTTTTTTAAGTTGAAATACAATTAAATGATTTTTGTCAGACGAAAATAGAGCTGAAGATTTGTGTCTATGACTTGATTCAGTTCTCCTTGAAAATCTATTTAAATAAAGAAAATGTACATTTTATAATGCGATTAATTAATAATAGTTAATAATTAATTACAAATCCTCTAATTAATTAAATAATGTTTTTAATTGAATAATAGATATCAATATTGATATAAGTATTGTTTTGAAACGCCAGACCTCACTTCCTCAGTAATACAGTTGGGTCCGGTGATGATATGGAGCTTTACCCGGAGACCACGTTGACTTCATTTTGATTGGCTACACCTTATTTGGCTATGACCTTATTTGGAGAATCTAGGTCAAGCTGCGGTCAAGTTGTGCTAAAGGCTAACTGCTAGCA
This sequence comes from Atherinomorus stipes, assembly GCA_023101725.1. Classification (NCBI taxonomy): domain Eukaryota; kingdom Metazoa; phylum Chordata; class Actinopteri; order Atheriniformes; family Atherinidae; genus Atherinomorus; species Atherinomorus stipes. The sequence continues at coordinate 5,956 of JALJCO010014422.1, read as the reverse complement.
ACATGGGCACTTCAGACAGTGAGCTACGTTTATCAGACAAGACAGCATTTAGAAAATAAACTTACAGGTAATGACAAGGTTGTGGCCCCCTCCCTCAGTGTTGCTGCAGAAGTTTTCTTTTAAATCCATTTGTTTTAAAACCCAGACCTGACTGCACAGAAGTTACTACTAGCTCCATACACGAAGCTGAATCAGACAGGGAGGGGAGGGGGGGAGCGGACGGTGCATAGACCGTTAGAGAGAAAGAGAGGGGGGGGGGGGGGCTGTTTACTTGATAGTGTGCTCTTATTGGAGCAATTAAATTACGTAGAATGATGGAACTACGTAGAATGATAGAACTACGTAGAATGATAGAACTACGTAGAATGATAGAACTACGTAGAATGATAGAACTACGTAGAATGATAGAACTACGTAGAATGATGGAACTACGTAGAATGATAGAACTACGTAGAATGATAGAACTACGTAGAATGATGGAACTACGTAGAATGATGGAACTACGTAGAATGATAGAACTACGTAGAATGATAGAACTACGTAGAATGATAGAACTACGTAGAATGATAAGCTGCTGTCTGATTCAGCTGTTTCTGAGCAGAGAGACAAAGCTGACAGACCATAAACAGGAACTTTGATTCTCACTCTGGACATTCACATGGCCTCATCAGTGCACAACAGATCATATTATACACCCAAAACCCCAGAAAAGTGAAATTTGATGTCATGGCACCTTTAAAAGACTCATTTTCAGTACATAAAAAGGAAAACTCTCAGCTCCCGAACAATTTACTTTATTGGGGAAAAAAAACAGTTTTCTTTTTCTAAAAATAGTGCCTTCATGAAATTATATGTAGTTAAAATAATGAAAACAATGAAATAGTTGGAGGTTTGGACCAGGACTAAAGTCAAATTAAGAATTTTTAGAAAAAAATATCAGTTAAAGTGTTAGAATCTGTCATGTTTGACAGCAGTTTGAGGGAGAGGACTTTTTTGTCCTTCAATGATCTTAAAGTGCTGATGACACGACCTTTATTTCAAGTAATTTTGCAATACAACAATACAACAAAACAAAATAAGTAGTTATGTGCAGTTAAAGTCAATTAGACTTATATTGACGTAAAAATCCAATGTTGAAAAGGCCCAGCTCGTTAGCCGTTAGCATTTTAGCCTCTCCACGACACGACGTCACGGGTAGAAGCAGTCGTTGATTTACATGTATAACCAGAGTCAGAGCCTCGGCTAACTATTTGCTCAGCTAACCACTAGCGCGCGGCTAACTCGTGGTAAATAATTAGTCTTTATAAACAAGAAGATAACAACTTACATGGTTCCAGTCGAGTTTTAAAGAGTATTAAGATCAAGTATTAAGATTAAGTATTTAATAAGTAATATTAAGTATTGAGTTTTTTTTTTTATTACATTGTCAAATTTCCCTTCTGCAATAAATTAAGTATTTTTCATTTCATTTTCATTTAATTCATTTCATCAGGATAGAGGGAAGGATGCATATTTGGAAGCAGCCAGAAAAGTCCTATAATGCCTAAGAGGTCCCGTGAAGTCCGTAGGACACACTGGCCCTCATTTATCAAACGATCGTAGAAATTATCGCACATCTGATCGTAAAAATGGTCGTACGATTGGACCCACGTGTGATTTATTAAAACGTTCGTATCGGTCCAATCTCGTCGTACGAACAAAAAAGTCTTGATAAATTCCAAAGCTGAAATCCATCTTCATTTAAATGTCACGCCCAAGGTTACGCCCCTTAAACATGCATAATGATGAGGCTTCACCCGGCGAGGTTGAACCACGGAGAGGAGAGATTCTGCCAAAAAAGAAACTTTTGGGGGGATCAAGACAGAATTCCTCATTTGTGAGGTGGGAAAGATTAAAGAGGTGCTGTTTGGTAGCTTAAAAACCGGAGTCAGAGACGTGAACAAAAACGCTGCACGGAAGAGGATCAGTCAGCCTCACCGGTGTGAACAACTCCGGCTGAGATATTAATAAAAGTCTCAGTCTAGGCCTGGATTATATGGTTTATTCGTTTTATAAGTTATGAAATTTAATAATAGCCCACATCCGATGGCAACGTCACAATTCTTTAGCCAATTGGTCAAGAAAAAGTGGTCCAATATGAAACTTACCACCAAAAGAGGTTTCACCGGCACCGCGCCCCCCCCCCCCCCCCCCCCCCCATGCGCACTAACAGGTGACAGGTGGATGCCGGTCAGATCCAAGCCTGAGCCAGACAGGGACGGAAAAAAGATAACTTGCATTTGCAAAGCTAACAGACGCTAAACTAAGGGACAGTCGACTGAGCACTTATACAACTTTAAAGTATAGATTAGTTATTAGAAATGACGGATCAGCTCCGGTCTCCTCCATTTAGCCCAGCGAGGGCTGCAGGGCAGCCAAGGGGCAAACTCCGCCTCAGAACAGTGAAGCTCTCTTCCTCGTTGTATATAGTGTAATCCTCCCTTCATCCGCTAGCTGGCTCCAAGAGCGAGCAAATCCCCATAGACTCCCATGTTAAAAACGCCAACTTCACAGCAGAAATAAACAGGTTTACAGCCTGGTTCAAAAAATCATTTTAGGTTTATTAGGTCACGTTTACCTTCATGTCAACTGTGAGGGGGTGAATTTTTTTATAACTCATTCGTTTAGATGTTATTTATTCTTCAAATTACACATAATTAAGGGCGTATCCTTATGATTGACATGCGGCAGACCGGAAGCTCCGCCTGCCGACCGGAGGCTCCTAGTTAGCTCCTTCTTTGCTCTTAATAAGGTCTCAGTTTGTTACAGAGTCGCACAACGGCGGTGTTTAGTCAGCGAATTGCAAGTCTAAGCATGTCTTACCTTAACCATGCCGCTTAGGAGCCTTATCTTTGTTAGCTCCTCTTAGTTTCGTGTTAGCTCAGTTAGCGTTTAGCCCACAGTACGTCAGCTGTCAATCATTTGCCCCGCGGCCGCGCTGTGCCCATTTTAGTATTTTCCTGGAGTGACGACGTACGTGACACGGCAAGATGGCGACGGTAAGACACGCCCACCTGCACTGATAAAAGTGAATCATTCGTGTCATTAAGTCAAATTGAAATTTTACCCTGGTATTATAGAAACTCAGAATTTGTGCTTTGAAACTGTTTATTTTACTTTGCCCAAGATTAAAAATCACTTCCCATGGAAAAAATTAATAGAAACGCTTGATCCCGAAGTAAAAATTTACTTTAGAGCGATGGTTTCATATCACGTGACCATGTGACGTCACCCATTTCTCAGTGCTGTTAAGTTTCGATTCAGCCGCCATTACGTCGCATCGCCGCGGTTCTCATCAGTGACGTTCCCTGAAGTTGGCTGAAACATGATTTTTCTTAAGGAAAGGATGGCCTACATTATCATTTCTTGAAACGGTAAGTAATATACTTGCATTTGTGGATGTTAATGGGACAAAAAAGCTATTTTACAGACTTACGTCTATTTTGCAAGGATGTGTCTCTGGCTAGCTTAAACAGCTTTAGCTTTGAAAATGGCAGATTTGTAAGGTAGCAAACAAACCCGTATCAAAATGCCATTTGATAATACTTATAGTTGAACTGGCTTTGGCGTGTTATAACACAAATATTTGAACTGGTGCCCCAAGCCGTCAGCTTAAGGCTTACTTTCCTTCGATAGCGCTTCCGTTACCGCCGCCATTACAAGTGCAAAGTTAAGTTCATTTAGTTGTCGGAGAAAAACGATTATTTTCGTTTTTGAACAAAGTCGTTAAATACATACAAGTATTTTCTGACATGCATATGAATGTGTTGTTTGACGAGGACGAAGTTGTACAGATGCAGGCAGATAGCAGATCTCAAATCTGAACGAGGTACAGAAACGGAATTTCTTTTTTCTGTTTTGCAATTGAAAATTGCTGTTTTAGTTATTTGCATTACTGCAAAAGACATGAAGCCTTTGGAGTAGAAAGAAAAGTACAGTATATTGATATCAGAAACCATATTTCCAGTACTGTGAAATAAGCACTGCTGTATCTCACTAGACACGTTATGAACGGTCACAAACATGCTCCACAGCCTGGATGTGAGCATTTACAACCTGCAGTTTCTGTCTGTGTTGAGTATGAACCTCTGTCAACTTGTTTTGGTAGTTTTAAGTATACACTATTTCTCTGACAGTAATATTCAGAGTTTCTGATATCTGAAAGACAGATGAGATTAAATATATGGTTCCCATGCCAAAAAAATAAAGGTCTTGTTTGTCATCAGGTTTCCTGTGTCTCTGAAAAGGCCACAAGTTTAGCCATATTGATGAAGTCACTGGGTAAGTCAGATAATGAAGTTGTGAATTAAAGTTTTAATAGGATTTATAAACCCCAAATAGAAATGCATGTTAAATAACTACTTTATTGTTTTAAGTAATATGCATACTTGTGACATACATTACTGTATAGATGGCAAAGCATTTCATTAAACTAAACGTGTCCTCTCTCTTTATCTATCTATATAGATAGTCCATATATAGAGATATACACACACACACGTTGTGTGTGTGTGTATATATACAGTCATCCTCAAAATTATTCATACTCTACAATTAAAGAAAAATCTAGATTCACAATAGTAATTAAAATAAGAAATTAAAGAAACTAATAATAAATAAAACATTTTCAGAATTATTCAGTGAAATAAAATATTGCTTTTGAATTGTGGTGGGAAATGATCATTAAAAAAACAAAACAAAAACAACAACTAATAAACAACTGTTCCAGACACATTAGAGCACCTTTCCCACAAACAGCGGACTAAAATATCTGTCAACAGGTGTAGGAAGCATTTTTGAACATTAGAGAAAACACCCGATGCAGTGATTGCCTCAAAATGTTGCCCACCAAAATGTTTGCTTTGGAGCCCCATCCTGCTTGTTTACTTGTTTTTTGTTCATTTGTAACCACAATTCAAAATCAATGTCATCTTCATAGAATTTTATCAATATTTTTGTCAATTTCAACTTATTTCACTGACGGCTGTTTTTCTCCCTTCTTCAATTGAAAGTTATGAATAATTTTGAGGATTACTGATTTTTTTTCAGTTTGTTTTGACTTTTTTTTTTTTTTTTAAGAGCTGTCAAAAAGATTAATTGTGATTGATCACATTACTTTTATCACTTCTAGAACATAATTCAAATGAAAGGTGTCTCACCAGGAATATGCTTTATGCACAACTCCACTACTTCCTGAATTTAAGCCAGCTCCTTTCCCTCCTGTCTTTCATTACTGGACAAACTGATTAATCCAGTTGTAGCTTACTGAGGTCAGGCACACCTAGATCAATCAAATCATGCAATAATGAAAGACAGGAGACAAAGGAGCTGGCTTAAGTACAGGAAGTAGTGGAGTTGTGCATAAAGCCCGTTCTGCATTCATCTTCAGAACACTAGACTAGACTACTGAAACCCCGTCCTTACATGTCTCCTTAAAGTCCTTCAGACGGCGTCAGTTTAGTCCAGAATGTTGCTGATACAGTCCTCACAGGCTGACTTCACAACTGTGTGAAGCTGAAATTCAGGTTTGAGTCCGGGAGAACTCGCAGATTTCTGGCTTGATTTTAGCCTTTAAGTTGTGTCAAAAAAACAAAAAACAAGTTAATGTATTTTCTGCATATACCAGTACTAAAGAATAAATTAATCTCTTGTTTGACAATGTGATTAATCACAATGAATTGTTTTGTCAGCCTTTGTTTAAGACGCCAAAATAAAAAGGGTCTTAAAAGGAACATTTATCTTTGTTTATACCAAAGCATTGATTGTGACCAGTTTTTAGTTATATCTTTTAGAAATTCTTTTATCCATACTGAAGGCCATTACGTGCAGAAAGTGAAGTTCACGTTAATAGTTTCTATGAAGTGGTTACATTTTTGTGAAGTATTGGTAGAAAAACAAGGATAATGTGTTTCATGTT
>JALJCO010014420.1:0-22008 GCA_023101725.1 Atherinomorus stipes | reverse complement strand
AAACAAACACTGTCAGTGAAATGTGACCTAATCCCGATGTTCTGCTCTTATGGACTCAGATCCGATCTGCTTTTGACCATGTAAACAGGAAATAGACGCGTGCATGTGGATCTGTTGATCGGATACAGGCCTCATTCATATGTGGAAATAAATCGGACACCAATCAGATCTATGACAATGCGACTGCAGTGTGAGCAGGCAGATTGGATCTTCTTACACATGTGTTCCACAAGTCATTAAATCTGCGAAGATTTCGCTTAATTTTGGCGCACTAGATGTGAGCAGTAGTTAATTGTGAGAATGGAGGCCCGACAGAGAACGAGAGATGAGGAGGAAAGGTGTGGGAGGCAATCACCATTCTCACATTCCTCTCCACTCCAACATCGGTCCCCAATTATCAAAATGACAAACGTCTCATCATTCTGATAATTTTTTCATTCTGTGGTCGGAATGACGGTATTTAAAAAAATTTTTAAAAAACATTCCACCATTCTGACAATTTCTTAAAAGCCTCCCCGTCCCCTGGCGTTCAGATTTTTACGTGCTTTTACAGCAGACGGATTCCACAACATCACAAACCAACTTAATAGGGGATTATCACGCTTCCGCGTTCCGGTTTCCAGAAGTTGAAACATTTGGCACTTCCTCTTCCGGGCCATGTTAACGACAGCCGTTCCTGCTCTGTTATACTGTTTAAATCGGATAAACTCCAAACATATTTAAGTTTTCATTCTAGACTGAAATGATACTAAGGAAGAAGTGGATCAAAGCGATCGATTCACCGCGGTGAAGGGCCGAACTTTATAATAAAACACACGTTTGTTTGTCGCCGGTGGGGGCACAACACCGGCACTTCACAGCATGCTAGCATTAGCCAGCTTACGTTTACTGACGTGCTTAACATTGTGCGTCTTAAAACACACAAACATCTGAAAATCGGGTCTGTACCCCCCCGTTTCCAGTGGAACAACTGGGGACTGCCAAGAAAGGAGACGCTTTCAGATGCTTGTGTGTTTTCAGCCGCACAAAGTTAGGCATGTCATCAAGCTGGCTAATGCTAGCCTGCTAACAGTAGTCCGCCAGCTACTACTCTGTTAAACTTTGTAAATCGGATAAACGCCAATGCCAAGTTTTCATTCCAGACTGAAGTGATGCTGAGGAAGAAGTGGATTAAAACGACCGATTCGCCGCGGTGAAGGACCGAACTTTATAATAAAACGACACACGTTTGTTTGTGGCCGGAAGAGTGCGCAGTCGTGTTAGCAGGTTAGCATTAGCCAGCTCGATAACGTGCCTAACTTTGTGCGGCTGAAAACACACAATCATCTGAAAGCGTCTCCTTTCTTGGCAGTCCCCAGTTGTTCCACTGGAAACGGGGGGGGTACAGACCCGATTTTCAGATGTTTGTGTGTTTTAAGACGCACAATGTTAAGCACGTCAGTAAACGTTAGCTGGCTAATGCTAGCATGCTGTGAAGTGCCGGTGTTGTGCCCCACCGGCGACAAACAAACGTGTGTTTTATTATAAAGTTCGGCCCTTCACCGCGGCGAATCGATCGCTTTGATCCAGCTTTTGATCCAGTATCACTTCAGTCTAGAATGAAAACTTAAGTATGTTTGGAGTTTATCCGATTTAAACAGTATAACAGAGCAGGAACGGCTGTCGTTAACATGGCCCGGAAGAGGAAGTGTCAAAAGCCGGCAACTTCCGGTAAGCGTGATAATCCCCTATAATCTGTTATGAAAATCTCCTGAAACAGGAAACATAATCTGCCTCCACGTATGAATGTAACTGGTCTGAGACATGTCAGATTCATGTCTGAATCTCAGGGACCACTGACTGGAGGTAGAAATACACCAGACCTGGAGCGGAGTCTCCACAGAGCCGTGCGTCTTCATGCCTGCTAGTGATGTCAAAGTTGCTCCAAGATGACGTTCGAATATTTGCTCTAAAATTTACACATAATTCGCATAAATTCGAACATCCATTTGAGCAACGTGCCAACAGGACAAACTAATACATGACATAACTACTTGTACAGACTAATCCGATGAGAATTTTGTGTGTCGCCATCTTGTGGCGCCGCCGTTGCCTGGGTAACGAGTCCCAATGACCTCGTATTTACCAACATGGAAAGCAGTGTGAACATCTGGATTTACAACGTTGGACAGTCGTCTAAGATCATGATTACCATATAGGTATGTTATCCAAAGATCTCTAATGTATTCTGACATTTATTTATTTATTTACATCGGAGCATTAATTTAAACTATTAAATGGATTTTAATTAAATGGTCATTATTTAGCCTATTTTTCAAATGCCAAGGAGCCGCATCAGCGACCCCTGGCCTATATCATATTAATTCTTGTTTTTAGAAGACAACTACGTCATAAGTTTAACCACTGGTAGCCAGATGTTACTGTAACCTAAAGAAGCGCGCACGCACCCACCCGCACACACACGTGGTGATTCTCTCCAATATGCAACTTGCAGTGATTAAAAGTATAGCCGAAAAAAAACTTTATTAAAAGTAATCAAATAAATAAAACTAATAAAATAGAAGTAGTAAAATATTAAAGGGTCTAAAATGGCTGTGTCTGTGGCCCCCTCCCTTTGGCGCCTGCGCACCTCAGACCATCGGCTTCCTCGGGACACCACGGCCGCTTTTCTGACTCTGGGCAGCCGCTCTCACGGCGGCCGTCCTCTCCGATCACCACCATCACCTGAGCCCTCTGAGCCCTCTGAGCCCTCTGAGCCCGGGCATCCGCCACCCAACTGCTGCGCCTTCTTCTCCAACGTTTTGCCCCATCAGTCCTCTCTCGTCTCTCTGCTGTCCGCACATCGGCTTAAAAACAGCTGTTATCAGTTTGATCAGGGGAGGTGCCTTCCCTCCAGGTGCTGCCGATCAGTTCATTAAAAGTTTTTGTTTTATCAATTAAAATGAAAGATTAAAAAAAACATTCCATTATTTATTTTTGGAATTTTCGTTTTTCTAATTTCGTTTGAAAACAAAAAAACCAACAAACCACCTGTTTTTTCATTTTTTTACATTTTGTTTTGAAACGGAAAAACCAAAGAACGAACCATACACGGATTAATAAAACGCACATCTCGTGATTACTTATCAAAGTTTAATAAACCAAATCCTTTCAGAGCTCATTACTTTTCTATTTTGTCATAAAATTGGCTTTTGGTATTGTTTCAGGACTGTACAGACCACGTAGCTTCACATGTGCTGCAGATGAAACTAAAGGCTGCAGGACACCGTCTTCCTGATCCGTTTGTGTTTCTGACTGAACTGGTTTTATTTTCTGGTCCCAACGTACCTGATCAGAGACAATAACCTGATATTTCACAATATCTCCCAGATTAGTCATTAACTCTCAGCAACACCACAGCTGTCTCTGTTAGCATTAGCTAGCATGAACCACAGCTGTCTCTGTTAGCATTAGCTAGCATGAGAACGTTATGTGGTGCCTCATTTTCGGGAGCATAGATACGTGAAATAAAGTGTCAGATTAATGAGTGTTCACCATAATTTACCGTGTTTTTGTTGTTGGGGATTAAATCCAGTGTTTTCTCCACCGTGGCAGCAAGTTATTCCTCCTCTGCTCTGATTGGCCGATATTCCTCCCGATACGAACACACTGACATCAGTGGACTGAGCAGCACCGTCCACTTTTGTCACAGACGGCAGAAATCTTCATGAAATAAATGTCCGTGATCTTCTTCTTCACTTATTACCACATTAAAGTTTCCTCTGATGTTCCAACAACCAGGAATGTGACGTCCTTCCACATTTCCTCCATGTTGGGAAGAAAACGTCCCATTTTCATCTGTTCTCATTATACATGTACAGAAACACCCTCCAATCTTTTTAGATATTTTCAGGTTAGGAACTGTGCGAAATCTTTGTTCCCCAACTTCCCCCATCTTCCACCTGAGCAGCCATGGGATGAACTTTTACAACTCAGTCCTTCAAAAAGGTCGTTAATTTCAAAAGCCTATAATTCTTCAGTCATACGATGGTAACTTACCCTCCAACACAAAAGAAGCATGGGAGCGTGACCTATAGGTTTGGTCCTGGATCAACATTGGTGGGAATCCGTACTGAAGTTCATTCACAGAATCTCTATTTGTGCCCGCTTGACCCTGATACAGTTTAAAGTTGTATTTAGGTGTCATTACTCAAAAACAAAACTAGCACAGATTTTTCATAATACAGTGGATGTTTGTGACAGATGTGGAGGCTCACCCTGTAATGTTGCACACATGTTTTTTATGTCCAACACTGGCAAATTTTTGGAAAACTTACTTTGACGTCATGTCCAAGATTCTATCAAAAACTATTGACATGTCACCACACATTTGTATCTTTGGCCTTCCAGAACAACTCACCCGATTTTCTAACACGGAACTGGAAGGAATAGCCTTCACCTCTGGAATTGCGAAGCGTCATCTTCTCCTTAACTGGAAATCCACAACAGCTCATCCAGCACACAATGGCTTCATGAGATCATGTCCTTCCTAAAATTAGAGAAAATTCCATATTCAAAGAAGAGAACTGTGAACATGTTTTATAATAAATGGCAACCTCTTATTTGTTTGCAAAAATGTACCCCCCCCCCCCCTTTTTTTTCCCTTTTCTTTCTTCTCCTCCTCTCTCTTCTTTTTTCTTTTCTCAAATTAAGTATAAGACTAGTTTATTTATCTGGCGCATACTGGATTCTGGTACAAAAAAAAAGAAGATAAATCTACGATATTTGTGTAGCTTTTGTTATACTTGATGTTACCTTTGCTTATCTTTCTCTTTGTTGTTACTGGTTCTAAAAGAAATGTAAAAACAAATGGTGTTTACACATATGTTTGATACCAAGAGAATGAGGGACCACCTGCTTTGTTGTACACATCAAAAAAAAAAAAAAAAAAAAAAAAAAAAAAAAAACAGAATTATTTACATCTTTACCAATGCCCAGGAAATCAGAAAATGAGCACACTGCAGTTCCTCCACCCCCCCCCCCGCATCTCCCTAACTTGTGCGAGCAATTAAAGATCCCGAAAATTGAAATGAAATTAACGAACAATAAATGCTCGAGCAGCTGCAATAAACATGGAACCACTTGAAACAGTCGGCCTGTAATCAAACCAGTGTAGCAGATGTAGGCCTACTACTAATAATAATAGACCTAAAATAGGATATTTTTCATACTGTTTATTTAAAGTTTGAATATTAATTTTCACGCTCGAATCTTGGTTTTTATTAATATTCGAACATATATTCGAATTTAGAATATTCGTTGAATGCCTGCTGGCATCATGCAACATTAATAACTGCAGCTACAGATGTCAATGACGGCGCTGCAGGTGACACCCGAAGTCACCGACTAATTCCAGAGAAAACATGTGAATGATGTCCAGTCTCCATGTTGTACAGGGGAGAGCATTTACGCACGTCACACAAAACTCTTTATCTCCAGACTCAGTGAAATGAGTCTGGAGTGAAATCCAGACCATTCAGTGAAATATGCAGAATGAAGCTGCATCATCCAGATTAACTCGCTCCATCAGAACTGTTTAAAATCTGGTTTCAGAAGTTAAAACTTTATTTTGGAAATTAATCAGAACACACAGAGAAATCACCAGCGCGCTCGCTCTCGGCATCATTTAAAAAGTAATCGGAGACGATTGAAGCCCACAGAACTGTTATTATATCTAAATCTTGTGGCTTTTTTTACATTTTAAATCACTATTTTAAAACTATTTGCCGTCATTGTATCCATCTGGTATTCTCTTGTCCGTTTGTATGCAAGCGCACTGCAGTTTTATGGAGAGTAGGCTATTTTGTTTCTTTATCGCTTAATCAAATAAAATAGATCTGAAACCAAAAAGAGATTTGAGAGCAAAAAAAGTAAGTGGCAATCAAAGCAAAAATTCTTTGAGATCAAAACAAAACAGGTTGCATTTGAAAAATACAAATATGAAACAGAATATTTCTTCAACTTTAATTAAAAATAATATTTGAAATTAAAAACAACTGTTTTACTTATAAATCAGTCCTTTTTTATTTCAAGTTTAAAAAATTTGGTTGCAAATCAGTCTTCTTTGCTTTCAAGTTAAAAACTTTTGGTTGCAAATCCTAAAGTTTTGCTTGCGAAGTCAAGTGCACTTGATGGGCGGGGCCTACGCTGGTGGATGAGAGACGTGTTTCTATTGGTTGGTGTGACCTGGCTCCAGCCTTCCACATCAGTCTTTTCTCATGCGTGCTGTGCTGCTTGCAGCTAAGTTGTTAGCCTGTAGCTCTGCAACGTTTCCCATAAATAATGAATTGCGCTAAATATCGTTGGCTACAGCTGCTGTACATTCACATCATCACCACGATGAATTATAACGCTCGGCTGCTGCAAACACTGATTATCAGCGACATGGCGTCTCTGCTGGTCACGGTCTGAGTTCAGTAGCCACTGAGTGAGAAACATGTACAACGTAGGCTGTGATTACACATATGGTTATAATATCTGTATCGTAATATCACGGAGTGATCGGACTGTAGCCTATGTGAGAGCCTGGGAGTGGTAGTGGGCTGGATGAGACTGCGACCCCCCCTACACAGGGGTGTGATTTAGAAGCGGTGTGGCAGGTACTCGGACGCTGAGAGCATCAAGCGGGCTGTTTATAAATTATATGGTCGTGGTTGTGCTGCTTTGCTTGGTTTTAATGTTCTTTTTATTTGCTGAGGCGTGTGATCGGAAAATTTAAGGCGGTTCTGTCTGACCAGCCCGCTCAGCTTTCAGCCTGTTGAGAGACGGTCGTGAGACACCGGCGGTAAGAGACAGACCCCCTGTCGGAGCGGTGCGTTTGAGGACCATCTCTCTTCAGTTAGGAACTTTCTTTTAGGTCAACCTGGGAACATTAACCAATATGGTGCCAGTTATAGCGCATCCTGTTCTCACTACAGCTGTTCCAGCGTCAACAAACACACGTGGCAAATAATTTTCCACACTGACGCATTTCTAAGCAGCCAGCATTCCTGCTTTATTCAGGAGCAGCTGACGGTCTGGTGTGCTTTTGACCTCTACAATGTAGGTGATAGAAAAGCAACGCGAATTTCAGCACCATCAGCCCAAAAGACACGCCCTGCAGTAATAAACATCTTGATTTTTTTTTTTTTTTACATTTTTTTCATAGTATTTTGGTACATGTTAGAGCGCTCATCCTGGGACGCAGGTGGAACATTGGAGCTCTCCATGTGACGCTACAAACATAACATAAATGAAATATATTAGACCTGTTATAACGGCATCTATTAATTATAATGGGGGGTGTAAAATTTTGGGCTGACGGTGCTAAAATTCGCGTTGCTTTTCTATCGCCTACATTTCAGATGTCAAAAGCACGATTCAGTAGTCGGAACGTCTGACGCAGCTGCTCCTGAATAAAGCAGGAATGCTGGCTGGTTAGAAATGCGTCAGTGTGTAAAATTATTTGCCACGTGTGTTTGTTGACACTGGAACAGCTGTAGTGAGAACGGGATGCGCTATAACTGGCACCATATTCAGTGGTTAATGTTCCCAGGTTGACCTAAAAGAAAGTTCCTAACTGAAGAGAGATGGTCCTCAAACGCACCGCTCCGACATGACCATGTCTCATCAGGCCGGTAAAAGCTGAGCGGGCTGGTCAGGCAGAACCGCCTTAAATTTTACGATCACACGCCTCAGCAAATAAAAAGAACATTAAAACCAAGCAAAGCAGCACAACCACGACCATATAATCTATAAACAGAGAGGAGGATTGTCCTGCGCTCTCGTCCACAACGGTGCGTCCAGTCAGCGACCGCCTCTCCGTCGCTGTTTACTCGTCCTGCTGGACATCGTAAGCAATCAAATTTTTTTTTGATTGCTACTTACTTTTTTGCTTTAAAATCTCTTTTTTGCTTTCAAATCTTTTTTATTTGATTAAACGATAAAGAAACAAAATACTCTCCATACCAGTTTCATATCTGGCGGGTTTGGCAGCAAATATTTATTCATCAGGGACTCTTCATTACTGTTTGCAGTTCAGCACTGGACAGCACTGAGTTGGTGACTCTTAAGCCTAATTTATAGTCGTCCGTAAAGTGGTCTCTGTGGTTACACAGTTGGATAACGTATTACGCAGTCGGAGAAGTATACTGTAGCCTTTAACACGTTTCCTTACATGGAAAGCCTTGTCGGAATAGTGGGACGTTTGTGTGTCGGAATAGCGGGATTTCGGAATGGTGGTATGTCGAAATGACAGTATGTCGGAATGGCAGCATGTTACCGTTTCAGATGATAGGATAGTGTAATGGCGAAAAATCTGATATGGGTCACATTATAAAATACGTGCAACCACACATTTTTAAAAAAATCTGATTTAGGCAGCAAATCCGATCTGGCCATCAAGACCTGACGGTGTAAATGTAGCATACGTTTTAATTCAACATATTCTATGTGTGCGTGTCTGGTGTATATTTACGTGAGACTGCACGTTGCTCAACAGAGTTTCTACTGTTCTTATCTGAGTCTGAGATTAAGCAACATTAACCAACAATGCATCTTTCCATCAACAAAGATGAAATTGACATGAACTGATAGCGATCTTTACCGATTTCATGTTTTTCACAATGTTAAGCTTGCAAAGACGATGATAAACTGTAAACACATAACACCTGACTGATCCCGGCACCACAGTCCACCTTAGAATAGCAGATCTTGTATAGTGGAACTGGATGCCAGCCGAGGCCATAAAAACACACTCGTGCACGCACACACAGACACACACCTAAATCAATCCAGCCTTGTATGTGTCACAGGCATCACAGACAACAAATCTCACCCCTGCTAAATTAATGCATCATGTAACTAGAAAACAATCATTTGAATAATCGTGATAATGATTTTTTCCATAACTGAGCAGCCCTAATTAGACATTGGCAGAAGGAGAACTTGATAAAAGTCTGGATGAATGTATCAAAAATTTAAAGCCTCATCTTTAGTTTCACTTATTTGCAACTTTGGCTCGTTTCACAAAGTTATTGTCATTTCAAAGTCTTTCTTTTGCTTTGTTCCATTAATTCATATGCAGAAATGAAAGATTTATCACCTGCTTTGAAATTTGTTTCTCATGTTGCTAAATCTGTGTGTCTTTGAATTCACCAATTCTTATTATTTCATTCCACAGGTGCGACCAATTCTTCATGTAAAATCCGATTAACATCATTAAGTGTCTTATTTGGAACACTTTTATGCCAGATCACCAATCAATACCAGACTTCCTGTTTTATCTATAAAGGGGATATTTTGTGAGCCCGTGACTCAAGCAAGTAATTGCTCAACATGCCCGGTCTTCAGCCTATAAAACTGTTGCCTCCAGCTCGGAGGGACAAGCTGAATTCAACAAGGAAACATGAAGACATTTACTTTGAGCGTACTACTGAGTCTGGTGGCAGCAGTTTACAGCCTGCCATTATCGCAGAATATTGTACAAGATGAAAGGTTTGCAGAGGTATGTGTGTTTTGTCTTCTAATGCATGTAATAACACTGTCCTATCCGGAATACCAGTTGGAAACTTGAAGTATTCTGTTTTGTATTTACTGACATAAATGCACCTAATCTCTTGGAAAGAGAAAACGTAAGTCTTTCCAGTTATGAAAGACTAAACCTCTCAATTTCACTCCATCAGAACTACCTGAAGAAGTTTTACAACCTGAGAGAGGGACGCCGTCTCCTCTCCAGAGGGGGAGTCCGCCCCGTGACCAAGAAGCTGATGGAGATGCAAAGATTCTTTGGTCTCCAGGTCACAGGGAATCTGGATCCAGAAACTCTGGCCACAATGAGGAAGCCTCGCTGTGGTGATCCAGATGAAACCGTTGCTCGTTACTCTACTTATGGAAACAAGTGGCAAAAAAATGAGCTGACATACAGGTGAGCGATCCAAAGAGAGAATGTGGTAGAGGTCGACCGATAGTGGATTTTTAAAGGCCGATATAATAACGATAGTTTGGAAGAGGAAAAAGCCAATAGCTGAATAATTGGCCAATCCCACCGCAGCAACAGCAAAGTCACGATAAACTCAGTCATATCTTAACACATATCGAGGGGGTTGGTTTGTCTCAGCCAGTTTTTCTTGCCAAATTTGAAGATTAATTAAGATTAATTTTAAGATTCATGAAAAACTAAGATCACATCAATCAGATGCATTTTCACATAAATATCCAATGTTTAAATGTCAGCTGAAGCAGCTGGAAATCCCTCACAGACGTGATGTCGGTGGGATCCCGTCATAGTCGGATGATTGTTCTACACACAGTTTTAGAAGCGGTAAAATACGTGAAAGATGGTTTCAGAACAGCTTGAAACTGGTTTGTGTGGCGGAATCAAACCTGCATGACCCGAACGGAGCGGACTAGAAATGCAGGACTAACTAGACCTGGACCGGTCCAAGAAGAATCCGGAGTGACGGTGGAGGTGATTAAACATGACACTGCACATGATAAATAATAGCCTGTAAAAACGAGAAGAAAACAACTTACATGGTTCCAGCCGAGCTTTAAGTAGTCTTCAGTAATCAACAGCGCAGGCTTTAACTTTTATTACGTTTACATTCAGACAAACTTGGAGCTGTGGCGGACTTGTCCCCAAAGAAGCGGCTTCAGCTTCAGCTTTCTTGTGGCAATAATTATGTGAACAACACACATGTGCAGCACACCAACACAGACACCAGCAAACATTTCATTCTCTTAGAGTTGGTACAAGTTGTCAACTATAAAGTCGCTTTTTCCTGTGGAAAAAGGAATTAAATCTTGAAATAAAAAATAGATTATGTACATAACACACATGTGCACGATAATAAACATTTCACTCTGTAGAGGCTCTTTCTCAGACACTGTTTAGAGTTTAACTACAATCTTTTAGTGCAAAAATCACATAAAATATGTTAAATAAATAAGAACAGCGACGTATGTGCAACTGCAACATCTCTGGACATAAACTTGGAGCTGATACTGCAGCTTTTCTATAAGAAAAAAAACTCTTAAGTGTAGCATAAACATGCTGTAGCCTAAATAAGATAATAAAATTATGATTTTATTGATGAGCTTACTTCTGATTAAGCAGCATGAACGGCAGAGCCTTGCGCGTCGTGCGTCAGGAGCGCCTGAGTGTGGGGGTGTATGAACCCGGTTGTTTTCCTTGTCTGTCTCTCTGTATAATCGCGGATGAAACTGAGCAGCTGCTCGGCTTCGTTTGCTCCACGAGGCCAGAAAACGACGTTGTCGAGCGTTTCTGTGCCATGTGTGGATTCATCAGATGGTTCAGAGGTGTTCTGAGTTTGGTGAGTTTCACCGTTTACGAGGAGCTGCGCGCCGATGATGGCGCAGCTTTCCTCTGACCGGCCCAGTTTAACAACCTGCAGTCCTGCATCGGGACGTCATTATAACCCCATTAAACCCCGTCGGGACAGCAGATCATCAACCCGCCGGTTGGAAACCGGGACTGGATGCAGACCATAGCTTAAACTCCACCGTCTCCGTGGAGTGAAGAGATTCACCGGAGTCTCCTCTGTATTTCCCGCGCCTGCTGCGCCTCAGGCGCGTCAAACGCTGTAGTTACTGTAAACATGATTGGATCGGCTTGCTTGGATCTATTTTGAGGACTCTGATCAAAACGGATAGGGGCGATATCGGCCGATTGCGATCGGTTGCCGATCGATCGGTGCATCTCTACTTTTGTTGGTTGGGTTTGAACTCGTGAAGGTTGTATTGCACTAACCGATGTCGCTTCACTCATAGTCTCCACCTGGACCATTCCTCCCTCTCCTGCCTGCACTCACCTCCACCCGCCACCCCCCCACTCTCTCTGTCCAAGAGCAGCCCCGCCCCTCAGTGATCAGAGAGCAGCACAGGGAAGAAGCGCTGCATGGCGCTGTGGAAAAAACTGCAGCCATCGGCCCAGAAGTCGCGCTAGACTTTTTCATTGTCCGTCATTTTTACTGACAGGGTCATAAAAATCCAGTCATAATCTATTTCTTGCCCGTCACTTTAATTAAAATATGTACATACTGTATAGTAATGACATATTCGGTAGCATTTTTCCATTAAATGCTTGGTTGCTCAGTTGGTGCCGAAGACTGATTACTTTTTTTGTACCTCATCTTCCACTGCATCACTCTTCCTTTTTTCACCTCTTTTGTCAACACTATCTTCATTTTTGGGCTTTTTGAAGAAGCTTCGGACACTCAGCTGCTGTGACATTTTTCCAAGTGAAACCAACAGGCCATGCATCAAGAGAGACAATATGCTAACTCGCCATCTAGTGGTCAGGAGTGTAAATTCAATCTGTCAAAATGACTGATGCCCTTCAGATTTTTCTGTCACAGTTTTTAAAAAACGGTCAATGACGGAAAATATTCGGTTAATGCGACCCCTGCATCAGCCACTATCGGAGCCAAGTTCAGCCGATGCAGATAGTTTTTAAAACGTCCTATCGGCGCAGATGAATCGGCCAAACCGATCATCAGTCGACCTCTAGAATGTAGTCAGAGAAATGTACAACTTGTGGCATTTAGATACCCAAATCTTAATTTTTTCTGCCCTACAGGATAGAGAACTATACACCTGACATGTCTGTGACAGAGGTAGATGACTCTATAGACAGAGCATTCCAGGTTTGGGCCAATGTTACTCCTCTGAGATTCACAAGAATATACACTGAGACAGCTGACATCATGATCTCGTTTGATCGTCTGGGTGAGTATAAAACTTCTTTAGCATCTATTCTCTGTGAATGCTTCAGCTTTAATTGTGATATTATAAAGAATGTGATTTATTAACACGTTCTTGTTAACAGGGCATGGTGATGGCGACCCCTTCGATGGCCCTGGTGTGGTTCTTGCCCATGCCTTTTACCCGGGTCCTGGCAATGGAGGAGATGCTCATTTTGATGATGATGAGTTCTTCACTTTCTGCTCAAATAGAGGTGAGTTTGGTGTTTTCTCCATCAGCAACCAACTTGTTATTGCTTGATTTAACTAGATTGGCAGTAGGTGACCCATCATTCATGTCTTTTCTGTTGTAGGCACGGTCCTCTTCATAGTTGCTGCTCATGAGTTCGGTCACTCTCTGGGCTTGTCCCACTCTAACGACCGTGATGCTCTCATGTTCCCCCTGTACTCATTCAAAAACCCTGACAGCTTTGTCCTGCCCCAAGATGACATCAATGGCATCCAGTCCCTCTATGGTTAGTACTCAGACTGTGGATCTTTACACTGATTTGACACGACATACTTGCAATGTAACATTCATGTATCTCGTCTTTTAGGTCCAAATGAGGATTCTGTTAAGCCTGGACCTAGTGTCTCCACAACTCCTGATGCTTGTGACCCAAACCTGGTCCTGGACGCTGTTACCACACTGCGGGAGAGACACTCTTCTTCAAGGACAGGTATTTGAAACTTCAAACAAATGCTTCAACTTCCCACTCGTTGGTTCCTGATACAACTGCCATTTTGTGTCCATGTTTGCAGCTTCTTCTGGCGCTTATTCCCTCACAACCCTGACCCTTTGCTAACTCACATCCATGACTTCTGGCCTGATGCTCCAGTCAACATTGATGCTGCCTATGAAAACCAACAATCAGACAGAGTCTTCCTCTTTAAAGGTATTTGATTAATGCATCTGTCATACAATTTTTCACATCTTGCACCAACAGTCCCACTAAGAAGTCTGCTTTTCCTTTGCAGGTCGTAAAGTGTGGGCTTACACACCATTAGATCTCATGCAAGGCTATCCCAAATCCATTTCCAGTTTTGGTCTGCCAAAAACCATTGAGAAAATAGATGCAGCCCTCCATGACCCAGAATCTGGAAAGACACTCTTCTTTGTTGGCAACTTTTACTACAGGTAAGTTCAAGGTTGAATCTGGAACACGGACAGAACAGCGACATCACGTGTATCTAGGTTGTAGTTGCAACGGCAGAAAAACAACTCCAGCTGCTGGGATGCCAGAATCTGCCGATACGCAAGTGACCAACAGTCTGCAGCATGTCCAACAGCCTGCAGCATGTCCAACAGTCTGCAGCATGTCCTACAGTCTGCAGCATGTCCAACAGTCTGCAGCATGTCCCACAGTCTGCAGCATGCGGCGTGTATTGGCTTATAGACGTTAATATAATGCCATTATCGAACCCGTAAAAATTTATTTTATAATTATTTTTAGGCTAAATATAATTTTTCTAGGAAATGTTGTACTTTCATTCTGTACACCCCCAAACGACCGGTGGAGGTTTTTTTTTTTTTTTAAATATAGCTTTTAATAAAAATGCTCCATATTCAACCTTTAAAATGAGACCGGAAACTAATTCAGGATGATTGATTTGTCATCAGTGTACAGCCTATGTATTTAGAATGGTGAATTTGTGTAATTGCGCTCTCCTTTTCCAGGTACGATGAGACTACTAAGACCATGGATAAAGGATTTCCTAAATGGGTAGCTGAAACCTTCTCCGGCATGACCAGCAAAGTGACAGCAGCTTTCTACAAATGTGAGTAGCATTCAGGACAGCAAAACTGGCGAAGATGTTGCAGGTACTCTGAATAAGTTAAGATTTCTGCAGCGCTAACATGCAGCATCTCTGTCCTGCAGATTTCGCGTACCTCTACAGCGGACCCAGGATGTACGAGTACAATATGAGAACCGGTCGGTTGTCACGCGAGCTGGACAACAACTTCTTCCTGCCCTGCATCCACTAGTTGATCGGCAAGTTTGTACTCTGGATGAGAATGAAGGCCCAGTTGAAGTGTCCATAAGTTTTAAGGATATTTTAATTATGTTTTTATTAACATCTCTTTTTATTGTGATAAAGTTATAGGCATCACTGCCTGAAAAGCCAGATTTCCAACCCGGTTAAAAAAAACGAAAAAAACAAACATGTTTATCTAATTCCGCTATAGATGGTTAGGAAGAGTTCTGATTGGACAGGAGGTGGACGTAACGTGTTTACGTCCATTTATGTCTACCCGAAAGTACACTGAAGCTGGTTCCTGGTCCTTTTTGTTTCTGCTACAATATAAAAACCACAGAATAACACAGATTTTCTCTGTATTTTGATAGTAGTTTTGCAGCAGCAGCTCGGCGCTAACATGCTTCTTCATTTCCGCCGGCTGGCACAAATCCAGCGGTTGTTTCACGTGCTCTTCGACAAGTACCATTATAACAGGACAAGCGAAGCAGCACGCTCAGAACCACAGGAATTAACTCAGATCAGAACAAAGGTTCACATTACAGGCAAATTATTTTATGCGGAATTAAAAGAGGAAGAAACCAACCACTAAGTTCTTAATTCAGTTTTATTTGGAATTAGTTTTCACTTGGAATTAAGGGTTTACATTGTGTTAAAGCAGAATTAACTTTTATTGGAATTAAAAAGGAATTAAATTCATGCATCACTATTGGTCACCCAGGATTGTTTTATTCATAAGAAGCTTAAATGGCTCATTAGGCTCAATATTGACTCCTCCCCCCTCTTAAAATCCCCTCTCAAAACCCACCTAAACTCACCCTAAACTTGCTTTAGCCCTCAACCATTTCACTGCACCCGTTTGTTACATTTTTACTGATTTTAAAGGGTCGATTTTCTGCATATTGACTTTTCTAAGTGCTTGAAAAGATCTTCTGAGGTGTTTTAACTCACAAACAGACTAAAAATATCCATAAAAACAACTTTGGAATTATTAGGAGTCTTAAAGACTATTGTTTTAGACTTGCACATTTTATTCATCCATGACTGGCTGCTGGTCTCTCCAGTCTGGACCACCGACCACTTCCAGACCTGATTAATCAGGTCCAATCCGCTTTTCAGACTGAGACGTCTCTGTTCAGACAGGATCTGCTAGCATGCTGTCCTCCACAACACTGTAGAGACAGAAACAACGCCACACCGTAGAGACCAGAAACAACGCCACACCGTGGAGACAGAAACAACGCCACACTGTAGAGACAGAAACAACGCCACACCGTAGAGACAGAAACAACGCCACACCGTAGAGACAGAAACAACAGTCAGGAGGATACAGAGAGGATATTACTATTATTATACACTGCCTGGCCAAATAAAAAGTCGCCACCTGGATTTAACTAAGCGAATAGGTACGAGCCTCCTATTGGATAATTACTGCATGGGCGATTATCTTTCAGCTGGCAACAAGTTATTTAACCCCAACTGGTGCAATGACTTGCTTCTCATTTCCTAAACAACCATGTGGAAAGACACATCCGTGGTCGTGGAAAAGATGTTAGTCTGTCTGAGAAGGGTCAAATCATTGGCATCAAGAGGTGAAAACATCTAAGGAGATGCAGAAACTACTAAAACTGGGTTCAGAACAGTCCAACGCATTCTGAAAAACTGGAAGGATGGTGGACCATCGTCTTCCAGGAAGAAATGTGTCCGGAAAGGCAGATGAAGTGATGCAGCATCATGCCTAGTGCTACTGTATGAGCCTGTGGGGGGCAGTGTGATGATCTGGGGTTGCTGCAGTTGCTCAGGTCCAGGTTCAGCAACAGTATGAGCTCAGATAATGAGGTCAGCTGATACCTGAATATACTGAATGAGCAGGTTATTCCATCAATGGATGTTTCTTTCCTGATGGCACGGCCATATTCCAAGATGACCGTGCCAGAATTTATCGGGCTCAGATTGTGAAAGATGGTTCAGGGATCATCAGACATCATTTTCACACATGGATTGGCCACATGGATTGGTCTGGACACACAGAGTCCAGACCTGAACCCCATTGAGAATCTTTGGGATGTGCTGTGGTCAGACTCTACAATCATCATCAAGATCTTGGTGAAAAATTGATGCAACAGGATGCAAATAAATCTGGTGACATTGCAGAAGCTTCTGGAAACACAGCGAATGCTGCCGCAATCAAAGCTAAAGGCTCCAACCAAATGTTACATGTTTGACCTTTTTTTTTGTTGGCGACTTTTTTTTTGGGCCGGGCAGTGTATTATACACATATTATAATAATATTATATTATTGTATTGTTCTATGCTTTGGCAATATCAGCACTGTCTTGTCATGCCAATAAAGCTATTGAAATTAAATCAATGAAGAGAGGAGGAAGAAAGAGGCGCAGCTGAAGCTGGAACTGAGGATGGATCTGATCAGACATGACTCCTGGATTATGTTTAAATATCAGAGATTGTTTCAGATGCAGGGAAAAACGCAGAATATGGGTCCTTTAATGGTTTTTATTATTAGACTCAGATAATTTTCTTTTCAAGATGCAAATGTATTTTTGGTCTTACCTAGCTGACAGTTTTGGCTGTCACTCCAGCCTTCTTCAGAGCTGTCAGGACTTCCTGGTGACGTGTCTTTACAGACAGCTCACCGGGAAAACCTGACGTGACGTGTAGGAATAGCTGACCGGGCACTGCAACTAGCAATGAAAGTTTTTACTATTGTTTTCTGTTAATGGTTTTATTCTCATCCTTTATAATGCACTTCTATCGCTTATTTTATCTTTTCTGTTTTGTCTGTAAAGTGACCTTGACTTTTGTGAAAGGCACTTTACATAAAATATATTAGTCATTGTCATCGTCGTAGTAGTAGAAGCTCTTTAAAACTCTTTTGCTTTAATTTTAAAATATGTATTTTACTTTTTACTTTTGAATGTTTTATTTTCTTCTGAACCCCCTTCTAATCCTTTTGTTTTATGTAAAGTACTCTGAATTGTCCTGAACATGAAATGTGTAATACAAATAAATTTGCCTTGCCTATAACTAAGGCTTATCCACCTTATTCCAGCCCCCATGAGCGCATGCGTGAAATATACGACTGACTTCCTGTTCTACTGGAACCAGTGTTTATTTACATGCTAGATGTTTGCGCTACTCCACTTTCTTGGATCTTTTTAGGTAAACATCAGCTGTCACAGCTCAGACAGGACAACTTACAGTCCCTCTGCCTCATGCAACAAAGGAGGAGGAGATGAAGGTCTGGCCAAAAACAACAAACAGTAGCTTTATTAGCCACGTTACCCACTTAGCTCTGTCACGTCTGACTGTGCAGCAATGAGCAATCTTAAAATCTTTTATTACTACCTACATGATGATATTATCATTTTTTATTATTATTATTTATTATTATTTTTATTATAACACGTTTTATTTGAAAAGCGCCTTATCAGAGCACCCAAGGACACTGTACAGAGCAGATAAAACATTAAAACCAGTCAGCTAAAACACTAAACAAAACAGGTACAACATAAAAACAACATTGGATTGGTGCATATGGACATGGGTAGAATCAGACGTTTGAGGAGTTTTGAGTCTGGACTTAAAGGGACACTGTGTAATCGCGAGCAGCTCCCTCGTACTTTTCATGCTGCATTCGCGTGAAACCGGGCAGACCGACGACATCCGCTGAATGTAAAGGCATCACCGGCCTCTATGTGCAGATGTGGTCCGTCAGTTACAGTGACATCAGTCCACATCTGTTCGGTTGTCATGGCGATGTCGTATTGTTTTCCCTGACCCATGTTTTACCGTCTTTCGCTCGGCTTCATTGATTAAAATGACATCTGGTTTGTTACCAACGGCCGTCTGCCCGACTGCACGTGAACGCAGCATCAGTGAGACGCTGGTTTCTCCCACTGCAGCGCGGTGACTTTTCAAAGGCATTACCTCGAACTGAGCTGAAAACTCCGGTGTGTCCGGTGAGTTTCGACATGGCAGCCTTCACCGAGCCGCCCCGCTCGATGTGTAAATGAATGATACGAACGGCAAATTTAGAACTTAGAGGAGCACTTCAGTTTGTTGATGGGAGTGATTACTGATTAATGAAAAAACACTTTTGAACCAAATTATCAGTTTTTGTGGATAAATAACAGGAGAACTTACACAATATCCCTTTAAAGAGAGGAAATGTCTACTGTACAGAGATCGGGAATTCCAGAGATAGAGCAGAGTAATACACAGTAATAAGGTTGGTGGTGTTTTGTTGAAAGAGGTGGAATACAATCTTATTTACTTACCAGCAGATGTAAATTTTTTATTCACAAAATGCGACCATTTGGTAGCAGTCTGGAGCCCTGCAGCCTCTCTCTTAGACTGAGGCGTATGCTCTACACATCACTCTTGTAGCCATAAATTTAACTTTATCTGGTTGCAAGTACAACCACGAACTGCGCAACATGTTCCCGAACCATGCAAGGACATTCATGGGGAATGTCATTTCACTTAGAAATGTTATGAACACTCTTGTTGAAATGTTAGAATAAACTGCTAGCACAGCCGTCCCCAATTAGCGGCCCGCGGGCAAATGTCCGGCCCGCACAGACCCAGTGAGACAAGTGATAAACTTCAAAAAGGTGAAATGAAGCATGTTTGGTTCTATTTGTGTCTTCAACCATTACATAGGCAGGCAGCCCCCCCCCCCTCCCGTACCAGACTGGTTTACCTAGTGAACATGACAGCATCATAGCTGCAGGTATGTGTTCCTCTCACAGTCCCCCCCCGGGTCCTCACATGAGGCTCCAGGACAGAGTTCGCGTCAGAAACACATGAACCGCTTCAGGATCAGACACTAATATCAGTGATTTAAACTCTATCAGGGACAAAGATGTTGTTCGGCTGTTTTAGAGGAACTGGAGCCCCTGAAACATTCTGAACCCCATAAAATATCGTAGATTTAATAGATTTCATTATTGGCTTCGGAACAAAGCCCACATGTACTTTTAACAGTTTCATCCTTGTTGGGCTGATGATGACCGCGTTATTTCCCAGCTGTCTTGAACGCAGCACAGCTGTAGCTGGGTTTCCATCACACCTGGAATTGCATAAAACTTAAATATCGCAATTAAAAACTGCTAATGGAAACACCTGCATGTCGAAAAAACTCTCAAATATCGCAAAAAGTTTTTACGCTTTCATGAGGCGCAAATCCAGACGTTTCGATAAAGCAGTTTTGCGCATAAGTGTGATGGAAACATTTTTTTCGCAATTACTCGCCATCAGGAGTGACAGGGGGGTTAAAATCCAGTTATTCCTCCTTAATTATGATGTTTATGATCATTTACAGGCATTAACTGTGGAATCGGAGTGATGGGGAAGTTTTATCAGTCACATATATGAAAAATCCCCAAATCTCCGTAACTCAGCAAGCTGAGTTAATTTAGGACTTATTATTACTTATCTTATTTTTTCTGATATTTATACTGTTTTTATTGTTCATTGTGTTGATTTGTTTTTATGTCTAATATTTGTTTTAATGTTCTCACTGTGAGATTCAATTTCTGTTTTACTTCTGTTCAGCGCTTTGTTATCGGTAGCTGCTGTGTTTAAAGCGCTATACAAATAAAGTTGACTTGACTTGACTTGACTAGGACATTATACAGATGCTTTAAGTTCTTCATGTATTAACGACTGGCCACGAGCTGTTTATGTTGTTTCCACACATTTGTAACCTCACAACTCTGTTATCTCGTTCATGTTAATTGTATGTGACCAGGATTGAATAAAACGTGACCACGGATAACATGGTATGACTGCGCCTTCGTATCAACGGCTATTTTACCACATCGGTGAGGAACTGGTGCCGGATAAAAGTGGCCAGATCATGACACCCCAGAAGTTCATCCTGACGGGTTTTCATTCGTGTTACATTTCGGGCGTCTGTCCTGGAAGTTACCACGAGTGTTTTTCTTGTTGATGTGATCAGAGAGGCTCCGTACATACGGACGTTACCTCTGAATCATCATCTCCTGATGAGCAGCAGCTCTGAAACATGTTTATATCTCCATCCTCCCTCAATGTGGAGTCTCGTGGGATTTTACCAGAATTACGGCTGATTCCATTCAATGGAAACACCTGGAAACTTAAGAATATCGCTTTTATTTTTCGAAAAAGTGTGATGGAAACCAGCTTGTGAGATGCGTCTTAGGTTTGGTTTCTCTGTCCTGTTCGTGGCCGCCGGCCGGTTTAAACTGTCCTCTCTGGTGTAAGAACCAGTACCACTTTATCCAGGTCTACAGGTCTTTTTTAGTTTAATCAGTGAGATGGAGGAGAAAGCAGTCGCTCCAGCGAGGAGCAGGCGGTGATTATTCTGTGATGAAGTTCAGAAATGTAACGTGCCTTCACAGCATTCAGCTGTCACATGATGATGATAATATCATGTACCATATAAACACTGATGCTGTTACTAAAGTACTAAAGTATTATAGCTACTATTACATAATATACATTTTATTAATCATACAATACATGTAATATCATACTTCAAAAGCCATGTCACAGGAGTTACTGTGACATGGCTTCACAGGAGGCATGTCACAAACTGAGCCCCTCCCTCTCAGGCTAATGGCCGCCTCGTTCTTCAAACTATTCAGCTTCAAGCCGCCTTCAGAGCTCAGAAGCGGGTAAAAGCCAAGATAATATTAGCCCTGGTTTTTCAACGTGCATTACCTAAAGCTCTCACCTTTTCTTTGGTGCATCCACCGTTTTTTCTTTCTTTCTTTTTCTTTCTTCTTCTAGAGTCTGAGTGACTGGCGTCTGCTCCAATCATGAGCTTATTCCCACACCGTTATGCTCTTAGCTCCGTCATTGCCTGCTGATAGAAACAGAAATCTCCACCCAGAAACGTCCCGAACACAAGAAAACAAAGCTAAAGAGCAAATAGAGGATTATCACGCTTACCGGAAGCTCCCGGATTTTGGACACTTCCTCTTCCGGGCCATGTTAACGACAGCCGTTCCTGCTCTGTTATACTGTTTAAATCGTATAAACTCCAAACATACTTAAGCTTTCATTCCAGACCGAAGTGATACTGGATCAAAAGCTGGATCAAAGCGATCGATTTGCCGCGGTGAAGGGCCGAACTTTATAATAAAACACACGTTTGTTTGTCGCCGGTGGGGACGACACCGGCACTTCACAGCATGCTAGCATTAGCCAGCTAGCATTTACTGACGTGCTTAACATTGTGCGTCTT
>JALJCO010014415.1:0-15174 GCA_023101725.1 Atherinomorus stipes | reverse complement strand
TTCTTTCTTATATTTCTTTACTCTATATAAAGAGTTTTGATATACATTTATTCAAATTTACCCTGTGGGATCAATAAAGTATTTTTATTCAGATAATTTCTATGGAGACCATTTCTGGTGAGGCTTCAGCCAACAGTAGATATCAATCAAACCTTTATTAACGGACACATATGATCCATAGCACAAAACAAAACAAAGCAAAAAACAATAAAAAAAAAATAAGATAAAGTAAAAAACAGAAACAGATACAGGCATAATTCACAATGTCACACATTATTTTACACAAGACTAAACGCCAATGATTCCACATAGGTGAAAGAAGCCTGACTGACTTATTGAGATAGATCAGTTGTCATATTATAAGGTTAAAATGATGTAAAAATAAATGTATCAATAGATAATGGCACCCTGAGGGCCAACCAAAACAAGAAAAACAAAATGTATCACTAATAGTACTATACTTTGTAGAAAGAACACACTGACCAACAGTGACCAAGCATTTTCTCATCGGCATATCATTCTCTCAAGTCTTGGCCTTCAGGAGAAAACATATTGGCATCGAAATAAACATACAACAGAAGCTATTTACACATTTATACTTTTTCCTCATTTCCAATTATTTATGCTACGATTTAGCTACTATCCTCACAAAACGAACTCAACTCAGCTGCTTTTTGGTGCCACCGTTCTGTGACAGCTCAAGGATGCGTCACCGTCGTGTGTTGTTTTCCCTGGGTTCATCTTTTTCTTTTTTTTTTTTCTTTTCTCTTTCCCCACTCTGCCGGAACCTTTAAGAAGGCTGAGGGGGTTGGGCCTCTAGAGAGAGAGAGAGAGCTGGGTTCGGCTTCCGTATCAGATGATTCCAGGTGACGTGCAGGTGTACACAGAGCTCACGAGGAAGAATTAACTCGATCGCGGGCCGATGGTTAACAGACCATCTCGGAGACTTTCGGGATCCCTCTCTAAGGTCGTAAGTCTCATAATTTGCTGTTTTGTCGGGGCTTGCAGCTAAAGTTGTGGAGTTGACGGAGTGACTGAACGCGCTCCTGTTTCCGTGCTGGTGTTGGTGGAAAACCTGGAGTGGATTATGTTTTGCAGTATGTACTGCTGGTGACAGACTGGAACGAACTGAACACACACAAACGAACAAACGGAAGACTTGGAGTGGAATTGTGTTTTGCAGCATTTAATGCTGGCGACGGGCCGGAACGAACTAAAAACGCGTGCACGAACAAACGGAAAACCCGGAGTGGAGTTTTGTTTTGTTGCGTCTGTGGCTGGGAACGGACTGGAGCGAACTGAAAAAAACAGAATACCCCTCATGGTTGGGCAATTTATATGTGCCGGACTGGATTTCTCTTTCCATTCAGATCTTTCTGTTCTATGGGTGTTGCTTATGTAGCAAATTGTGTTGTATCTTGTGATGTCGGTGTTTTTTTTGTGTGTTTACTTAAATATATTGAAATGTGCATTCTACAGTGTTGGGTTATTTGTTCTGTTTCTTAATTGAGGGTGTTTGCATTAATTGTTTTCATCCTTTGTGGGGTTTATATTAGGCTATTTTGGGAAGGAGAGTTTTTTCTTTGTTTATCTTACATGCCAGGAGAGAGACCTGGCTGGCACTAACAACCTAAGACGTTTTCCCCAAAAACAAGGCCTCAGCCAAACCGTCACATAAAAATTGGCACCCCAGATGGGACTGAAGGAAGTAAACAGAACTAATCCTAATACCCAACCAGGAAAGAAAACACACTAAGGACAAGAAACCTTCTTGAGTTAACGACAAACCCAAAATGGCTGCCAGCTCCGAGCTATCCGTGAGCATGGGAGACGAGCCGACACGTCCCACACCTGTGTTGGACATTCCCTCTGATTACTCCCTGCTGGATATGGACATTACTTCAGTGTGTGGGCTCACTGCTCCTTTAGCCCCCTGCAAAATCCATGGCCTGGCTTCTGGTTGTGACCTGGAAGGAGGAACCCCGACAATGAAGGATACCCTTGTTCAAAACATGCAGGAGAAGTTACAGGATATGATGGAGGCCCAACTACGTCTCCAGGCAGAGACAAAATCTACTATGGAGCAGCTAACAGCTTCAGTCACTACACAAATGGACCAAATAACCTCTACACTGACCAGCTTCATTCAGGAGCAACAAAAAGAGGTGGTCAAACACATGGATAAACGATTTGAACACCTGAGGACACAAGTTGATGCTTCCCTGGGATGGAGATTGAGGGATCAGCACACAGAAATCTTAACCAAGATCACTTCAGTGCTTTCACCCATACCTCCTGTGATGGCCCGCATGAGAGAGGAGCTTACTGACTGTTCTAACGTTATTCACTCCATGGCTGCAGATATAACCACAACCAAAGTAACTACATCCACCGGACATGCAAGCGTGCAGACCTGTCCTGGGGACATAAATGGTGAGCAACCTTTGGCAGGGCGACCCAGGTTGCAATCAACTTTCAGGAACGACCTTTCTATTGATTCCCTTGCATCACCGGGACATTTAATGGCACAAAACGACTCTCGCAACAGATTCATGGGAAGAAGCCCTGTGAAATTGCAATTCCCTACATTCGGGAAAGTCGACGACCATCCCGATCCATTACAGTACCTTGAGAGGTGTGAAGACTTCCTGGCTCTGAATCCCCTCACAGACGACGAGCTTATGGCTACTCTTCGCAATGTGCTTCATGGTACATCCAGAGACTGGTGGGATGTGGCACGCCATAAAATCCGGACCTGGAAGTCATTCCACAAGCAGTTCCGTGCCGCTTTTCTCTCTGAGGACTATGAGGATGAACTAGCTGAGCGGGTGCGTACCAGAGTCCAGGAAGAACATGAGAGTATCAGAGACTTCTCTTATATGTATCAGTCACTCTGCAAACGCTGGAAGCCTGATATCGAAGAGGAAGACATTGTGAAAATGATATTGAAAAACATCAATCCACAGATGGCCAGTCAGCTGAGGAGCAGGGTCACCTCTGTGGATGAACTTGTCCGCCTGGGTCAACAACTGGAGAAAGACAGACAGAACCAGCTGCACTATGAGCAGAGAAAAAACCCTTGGACAAAACCACACAAGACTACAACCCCCCCAGCTGCTGCCTTGCCTAATAGGGAAAACACCCCTCATCCAAGCTCGTCTACCTCAAACAGACCTTCCCAGGTGTACTGTTGGCGCTGTAAAGGAAGCCATGCACCAGCTTCCTGTCCATTGTGGCGAGCTGACAAGGGCAGGGGGGGCCCTCCAGGTATACCACTCCAGCAGGCCCCAAGGAAGCCACCCATCTCCGAAGGACAAGCCACATTGAGCTCCCTTACACCCTTAAGTCATCTGGAAGTAACAACCCCTGTAAGCTCTTCTCTCTCATCTGATGATGGTCACCTACCCTGTCAGTTGGTGATCCCTTTAGGCATTGGTCACTGGAAAGGTACAGCAATACTGGACACAGGCTCCTCATATACCTTGATTAATGAAAACGTCTGGTCAGGGATGGGTGGCCACCAGAATATGCTGCAGCCATGGACAAGAGGACCTCTCTATTTGGCTGATGGCGAAGGACGTCACCCGTTGGGATGGTGTGAAATGACACTCACCTTACAGTTGGTGACAGTAACCTTGCCCTGTGTAATTTTGCCTGCTGTGAGTCTAGCCTTTCCTGCAGTGGCTGGGCTTGACTTTATTTTTTTTTTCGGGGTTACAGTTTGACGTCTCAGAGAACAGTTATTGGTTCAAATCAAACAAGAAAAACCAGTATCAGTTCTTGGGAGCATCTACTTTAAAGCCAAGTCCTGGACAGCCTCCATGTCTTGCTTTTTATTCTTCTGTCGCACCAACAGTTTTGTTCCCTCCTTCCCCATGCTCTGATCTTCTGGAAACCGCTACACATAATGCACATCTGGATGATTTTGGCAAGCAACATCTGTTGCGGCAGCTGCAGGGGAATACTGACGTTTGCACCAACGCTCTGGGCTGCACAAGCATCCTCACACACAGGATCTTTTTAGCACATGATGTGCCAATCAAACAAAAACCGTACCGTGTGTCTCCAACCAAACTACAAATCATCAAAGAACATATACAAGACATGTTGGGGAAGGATCTCATAGAACCGTCCACCTCACCTTATGCAGCCCCAGTGGTTTTGGTGCCCAAGAAACAGGATCCAAAACCCAGATTCTGCGTGGATTACCGAAAACTCAATGCAGCCACGCACACAGATGCATACCCTTTGCCCAACATACAGGAGATCCTAGAATCCCTAGCTGGTGCTGCTATCTTTACCACCTTGGACCTCAATAGTGGCTACTGGCAAGTGCAAATGGATGAAGAATGTCGGAAGAAGACCGCTTTTGTCTGTCCTTTCGGCTTGTATCAATTTAAGGTCATGCCCTTCGGCCTAAAAAATGCTCCTGCTACCTTCCAGCGACTTATGGAACTGGTCTTGGGGGAACTGAGGAGGTCCATTTGTCTGGTATACCTAGATGACATCATCATCTATTCAAAGACTCTGGAGCAGCATGTGTACGACCTACAGGCAGTCTTTGATAGACTGCGAGCAGCCAACCTCACAGTGAACATGAAGAAGAGCCAGTTCTCCCGTACCTCGTTGAAATTTCTGGGACATATAGTCTCTTCAGCTGGAGTGGAGGTGGACTCTGACAAAACAAAGGCGGTTCAAGAATTCCCCGTACCCCGAAACATCAAGGACTTACAACGATTTCTGGGAATGGCTGGGTGGTACCACCGTTTTGTGCCCATGTTTTCCCAACTCACCGAACCACTCAATGCCCTGAAGCGCAAGGGAGTGAGATTCTTCTGGACCCCAGAGTGTCAAGCGGCTTTTGAAGCTGTGAAACATTATCTGGTCTCTCCACCCATCCTTGGGCACCCCGATTTTAGCCTACCGTTCATTGTATACACTGATGCAAGTGATGTGGGTTTGGGTGCTGTTCTGGCCCAGACCACTGGCCTCGGAACAGAACAGGTATTAGCATTTGCCAGTCGTACACTAAACCAGGCCGAGAGAAACTACTCCACTACGGAACAAGAATGCCTTGCTGTTGTGTGGGCCCTCGAAAGATGGCGGTATTATCTGGAAGGGAGACACTTCACAGTGGTCACTGACCATGCTTCTCTTGTTTGGGTTTTCAAAACCCAAAAACCAAGTGCGAGGTTGATTAGGTGGGCCCTTCGTCTCCAGGAATTCACTTTCACTGTAGAGTATCGTAAAGGACGATATAACACAGTCCCAGATGCCTTGTCAAGAGCACCATTGGAAGACCTTCAGGGTCCTACTTGTGCTGTGGTGTTGCGCTCTGCCAAAGACACATCTAGCCCACTCCAGATCACAGATGAGGACATCTGGCAAGCCCAACAGGAAGATACTGAGATGCAAAGCCTGTATGACCGAATCATGGACACCGGAGAAGTGGCTGAAAGTCCTACCACCAGGTTCACCGTGGTAGAGGATAAAGTGTACAGAGTGACACGGTTACCCCATAAAACCCAGTACCAGATTTGCATTCCCTTTCCCCTCCGACAGCAACTGCTACATCATTTTCATGACAGTCCTTTATCCGGGCACCTGGGAAGATACAAGACATACAAAAGGTTGCAAGCTCTTATGTACTGGCCTGGGATGAGTCAGAGTGTGCGTGATTATGTGAAACGCTGCCCAACATGCCAACAGTACAAACCTGAGTCCCGAAAACTGCCAGGAAAACTCCAGCAGACCTCAGTCAGTCGGCCCTGGGAGATGCTAGGAGTTGATCTCATGGGTCCTTTCCCACGCAGCGTCAGTGGGAACCTGTATCTGCTGGTCTTTGTGGACTACTATACTCGTTGGGTAGAGTTATTCCCTCTCAGGAAAGCCACCGCAGAGACTATTTCCCAAGTGTTAACCCGGGAGATATTCACCCGATGGGGCACACCAACATACATCCTCTCAGACCAGGGACCGCAGTTTGTGTCATCTGTGTTTGAAGAGGCCTGTAGGCGGTGGAATCTGCAACAAAAGAATACCACTCCATACCATCCACAAACCAACCTGACTGAAAGGGTCAACCGTAACATCAAAGCCATGATGGCATCATACGTGGAGGAGAAACACAAGAATTGGGACAAGTATTTACCAGAGTTCCGTTTTGCCCTTAATTCAGCTGTTCATGAATCTACTGGAGTCACTCCTGCTGAGTTGAATCTAGGACGGCCATTGACAGGACCCCTGGACAAAGAACTCTGTCCGTACTTCTGCGATCCCGACTCCTTGGCATATCCGACTGCTAAGCAGTTGACAGAACTTAAACAGTTCATTGCAAACAACATGGAAAAAGCACGCAGGAGGCAGAAACGATACTATGACAAAGGACGGAGGGATGCTGCCTTTGAAGTTAACGAACGTGTATGGCTTCGGACTCACCCCAGTTCAAAGGCTGACGTGTCTTATTCTGCCAAACTCGCTCCACGATGGAAAGGACCCTATAGAATCACCCAAAGAATGGGCCCCTTGAACTACCAGGTTGTCCTGGAAGACACTGGTGAGGACTTGCGCATTGTGCACATATCACAACTTAAACCTTGTTATCCTTCCGCAGTGGAGGTGGATAGAGAGCAAAGACGGCGGGTCATGGAGATATTTGTGGAGGACAGTGATGAGGAAGATTTCAAGGGTTTCACTTAGCGGGCGATGCCTTCGTGGAACGTTGCATCTTTTTTCAGGGGGGGAGGAGTGTGACAGCTCAAGGATGCGTCACCGTCGTGTGTTGTTTTCCCTGGGTTCATCTTTTCTTTTTTTTTCTTTTTTTTCTCTTTCCCCACTCTGCCGGAACCTTTAAGAAGGCTGAGGGGGTTGGGCCTCTAGAGAGAGAGAGAGAGCTGGGTTCGGCTTCCGTATCAGATGATTCCAGGTGACGTGCAGGTGTACACAGAGCTCACGAGGAAGAATTAACTCGATCGCGGGCCGATGGTTAACAGACCATCTCGGAGACTTTCGGGATCCCTCTCTAAGGTCGTAAGTCTCATAATTTGCTGTTTTGTCGGGGCTTGCAGCTAAAGTTGTGGAGTTGGCGGAGTGACTGAACGCGCTCCTGTTTCCGTGCTGGTGTTGGTGGAAAACCTGGAGTGGATTATGTTTTGCAGTATGTACTGCTGGTGACAGACTGGAACGAACTGAACACACACAAACGAACAAACGGAAGACTTGGAGTGGAATTGTGTTTTGCAGCATTTAATGCTGGCGACGGGCCGGAACGAACTAAAAACGCGTGCACGAACAAACGGAAAACCCGGAGTGGAGTTTTGTTTTGTTGCGTCTGTGGCTGGGAACGGACTGGAGCGAACTGAAAAAAACAGAATACCCCTCATGGTTGGGCAATTTATATGTGCCGGACTGGATTTCTCTTTCCATTCAGATCTTTCTGTTCTATGGGTGTTGCTTATGTAGCAAATTGTGTTGTATCTTGTGATGTCGGTGTTTTTTTGTGTGTTTACTTAAATATATTGAAATGTGCATTCTACAGTGTTGGGTTATTTGTTCTGTTTCTTAATTGAGGGTGTTTGCATTAATTGTTTTCATCCTTTGTGGGGTTTATATTAGGCTATTTTGGGAAGGAGAGTTTTTTTCTTTGTTTATCTTACATGCCAGGAGAGAGACCTGGCTGGCACCCCTAACAACCTAAGACGTTTTCCCCAAAAACAAGGCCTCAGCCAAACCGTCACAGTTCATTAGAAACATCTTCTTGGCTTTATTCCAGCCATAGAGGAACATTATTTTTCTGTTTTTTTCAGACACACACAGAACTTTCTGCTCACTTGTTGATCTTTTGCTGCTCCTGATTGGACATTGCCATCAATTTAAGCTCTCTGATTGGTGGAAAGTTTGACATGAAGTGGCTTCATCATCATTTCCAGGTCTAAGTAGAGGTCTCTTAGCAACATAGTAGTGATGGTGATCTTTTTATGATAAAAATGTGATAAATAATGGTGTTTCATGGATCACGTTTAGTCTACATAGATATATAGTACCGTTCCTGAGAAACTGGCGAGAGACGAGAGGTGGCGGCCGTGAGCACCAGCAATCTAGCAGAGATTTAAGGGTTAATTAAGAGTCTTTTTTTCTGTTTGAATGATTCACATTCCTCTGAATTCCACCTTCAACTGTTGATGAAGACCACTTTAAAGATTACAACAAGATTACAACAACTAGTATGAGAAATGAGGACAGGATGAGGACTTTTCCACACTTTTGTACCTTTAGCGTCCATCCTTCTTGTTGGATTAAATTAAATTAAACATGTGCATTTTGCTGTTTGTCTTCCTCAGTGTTTGTCCAGGCCAACAAGCTTCAGCAGCACATTTTCGCTGTCCACGGTCAGGAAGATAAGATCTACGACTGTTCCCAGTGTCCACAGAAGTTCTTTTTCAGACTGAGCTACAGGTAGGTCACCTTCACATCGACCTGCTTTCTATGTTTTGGGTCAGCTAGACTGGCGCCTCAACCCAAACCAGACAGAAACGATTTTTCCCCCTGCTTCCACACATCCTCAAACATCCAGTAATTTCCACCAGAAGCTCTTCCTGCTGAATCTTCAGGAAGTTGTGGAAGTTGTGCATAGAGCCCGTTGGGTTGAAAGGGTTCACATTTACTTCATTGTTGTTCTGGTAATGATTGATTAGATTTATATCGTGCTCACGGGTTCATTGTTCATTCACTCCTCAGTCATAGTTGCACTGACGGAAACATGGCAGCCAGTGCATTTATACACCTTCACACACTAGCGTTCCTCACTGGAGGCGGTGAGGATAGTGTGTCTGGCCCAAGGACACGAGGACAGATGACTGGGGGGGAGTGACATTTGAAGCACCGATCCTTCAGTCACTGGGTGACCTGTTCTGTTACCACATCCGCTCACTGCTGCCAAAGTCTGAGTCAGGGTCACACTGTATACATGTCAGTAGTGTTCAAAACCTTGCATTTCCCACCTCTGGATAACAAACTTTGCTTGCTGACGTACATCATTTGACCCAGAACTATGATGGATTTTATGAGCTCAAACTGGAGTTCACCATCTAGGTTGCAGGAGATGAATACCATGCCTGGTCTATTATTGGTGCCCTTGAAGTTCACTCATGCTGACACCAAAACCTCACTGAAAACAGGAAAATCTGTCGGATCCTTTTTGATTTCTTTAAATCCATCTATAGTGGACAGAAACATGCTGGGCCTCCATAGTGAAACTCAATACAAAGGTAGACAGAAAATTAAAACAGAGCTGCATTTGATGCTGTTACACCATTGTCTTAAAAATGTTGTGAACAGCATTAGACAAGAGTCTCCTCACTCCGGTCTCTTGAAGATCTGGTGGTAGTAGGTGGGGCTTGGTTGCATATGCCTGGAAGTCCAGAAATAACCCAACAAAACTTCATTGAAATTACAACCCAACAGCTAATAACTTAACAGCCAGCAGAAATAACCTTATGAAATGGGTTTTCAGAATACCCAATTCTAAAAGAATAACCCCGTTAGATTAAACAACAGGCCCAACTTAACGGTTGGGTTAAAAAACAACCCTGCATTTTCTTTAGCGCGTGATATGTACAGCTTCCTTTTTAAGTGCCGTCACTCTCTGTCCGTGTCTCCTCACGAGGTCTCGGCAGGATTCTGGCAGACTTCATGGCATTAGGACATGGAAGCACTTGGTGGGTGTGTGTGTGTGAGAGAGAAATGAGTGGATATAAGTCACCCTAGAGTAGGTCGTGGACCAGCTGTGGTCAGGTCTGAGATGATGTAAAGCCGTTGTCTTCCATCTTTTCTGGAGGGCAACAAGTCTTCAGGTCAAACATCAGTCCTGTTAGAGGTGAAATCTGGAACTCATGCGGGAAGAACATGGAAGATGGTTTAGTTTTTCTTAGATCTGTTAAATATTTGGATCCAAAAATTGAAATAAAAAATATACAGGCTCATGAAAACAGAACTTTTTTTCACTGGTTTGAAATCCAGCCTGAGGACTGTGTTTTTATTCCACCACATATTTCAAAAAGTAAAAGTAACAAAGTTAGTATCTGGTGGATCATTTCTTTGTTGTGCTTCTTGGTTATAAATTGTTTACAGTTGGAAAATCTTTATTTCTTATTTTTTTGTTGATGCCACAACTGTTAAAAAAAAATGCATCTGAGGGATGATCAGTGGAGTTGAGTGTGTGGGTTGCCACCTGACTGCTGTTGCAAGATTATAATTGTTTTGGATTTTTATTAGTTTCAGTTTTTATTTCGTTTCTACTTTTTGTTTTTCAATTCAGTTAGTTTTAGTTAGTTTTTTTGGCAGGTTTGCTAATTTTTGTTAGTTTTTATATCTTGGAAAATGCTTAGTTTTAGTTTAGTTTTTATTAGTTTCAGTGTCAGTTTTAGTTTTTTAGGGGGGGTTCTTAAATTTATACATATTTGTCTGGTGTGACATTCAAAATCATAAGAAAGACACTTGGAGTAAAACTGATAGAACAAGATAAATAGATTAAATAGAAATAGATTTCATACCAACCCGAAAGGCTTATGTATTAAATAAATTTACAAAGACTAAAACTAAGG
Organism: Atherinomorus stipes; assembly: GCA_023101725.1. Lineage (NCBI taxonomy): Eukaryota > Metazoa > Chordata > Actinopteri > Atheriniformes > Atherinidae > Atherinomorus > Atherinomorus stipes. The sequence continues at coordinate 4,573 of JALJCO010014415.1, read as the reverse complement.
ATTTTTTTGCAATAATTTAGTTTTAGTTAGTTTTGTAAAGACACAATACAGTTTCGGTTAGTTATTGTTTTTTTTTAAACTGTCATTTTTATTCAGGATGCACGATATTGGAATTTTGGCCAATATCCAATATTTTAAAACTCATGTGGCCGATAACTGATATCAATATTCAAGCTGAAAAAATAAGCAGTCATTGCAAATAGCAGTTTTGTTATCCGTTTCCGACACTTTGGATGGGTGGGAAAACATATCGATACACTGAAATATCGTGATATTTTCAAATGCCAATGTCAAATTGATATTTAAAAACGGGGTATCGATCTATTTTACTTACAAAATCTCGCGATATTTCTTGCAAGATTTTGTAACAGAACAATAAAATATCACAAGATCGATACTGCGTTTTTAGATGTCAATATGATATCAGCATATTACAATATTGCAAAATTCTTGTGAATTCTTGCAAGATTTCATAACAGAATGATGAAATATTGCGAAATTTCATTCCTAAAATATATCGAAACTGCATTTTTAAATGTCAATATGATGTCAGCATATTACAATATTGCAAAATTCTTGTGAATTCTTGCAGGACTGCAGAATTATTGCATGATGAAATATTGCGAGATTTCATTCGTAAAATACTGCATTTTTAAATGTCAATATGATACCACCATATGTATCATAATTAGCATAAATAGCATAAAAGTAGCATAAATATTGTGATATTTCAGTGTATTGAAAACTTTTTCCCACCACTAGTCTTTTAGAAGTTTTAAAGTCTGCAAAAAAGAAGTTTTTGAGTCTTTTTTTAGACTTAGAAACAGTGAGCTGATTGGTTAAATATCGGTGGGGTAGCCAATGTCCTATACTCAGTTTTAAGGCCAATATAGGCAGATACCGGTAGGGGGCCAATTATATTGTGCATCCCTTATTTCTATTTTTATTTCAGTTAATGAAAATGTTTTTACTTAATTTTGGTTTTCGTTTTTTTGTTAGTTTTGGTTTACTATAATAATCTTGTGCAGTAGGGCCTATGCTCACCTGTTGTCATCATCTGGGATACCAGAAGCTCAAAACAAAAGTCAGTATTAAAATCAGCTGTTTGGCATTGGCACAGAAGATTTGGAAAGTTTTTCATGGGCCAATGGATGCATGAATAGTAGGGTGAAATTAAATGAAGAGTGATGGCATGATCACCAGATTTTGAGTCATATGTTGGTGTAGATTCATGGAAATCCTAAGAGCTGGAATCAAAGATAACTAGACTTCCTTCTGTCTCTTGAAAACATCTGGTTTATCATCAAAAGGCTTCTTCACTGATAAACTGACAAGTGAGGATATCCAGGTTATAAGCTCAGCCATCCTGCGGGTCACTGGGTTCGTTGCTCACCTGCCTGACCAACATATGATGTGTTTTGGTCACAAGCCTGCAGGTGTGAATGGTTTCTAAACAGTTTGGGAAGGACAGTCAAGGCTGCAGTGTAGATGTTGGACAGATTAAAGTTAATAAGTAATAAGCCAAGCATATTAACTGCTTCATTCACACGTCATCCTCTCAGCTGGCTGGAAACCAGCAGCTGATGTTGACATGGTTTAGTTAACTATGCTTTCAGTTTTATCTTGTAGTCTGAAGCTAACCCTTCACACCCCTCCCCTGAGAACTAGAGTCTGATAGTCTTAGTATTACAGTGTGTTCAGACCAAGCGCGATTTGGGCGTCAAGGGCGTCAGGTTTACATGCAAAGTCAATGGCCGACGCGCGTCAAGGAGCGTCGGCCTTTCTTGCGGCGCGTTTCGCGCGTTGGGCGCGGCGCGTCTAGGGCGTTAGCGCGTCGAGTTTTGAGATGTTCAGCGTTTGCGCGTCAAGGGCGTCAGACGCCGGAGTTGGAAAATCTGAACTTTGGCGTCTTGACGCGGGGGCGTCGACCAATCAGAGCGAGTCATGACACAGACACACTTTTTCTGACAGGAGAGGAAACACACAGAAAAACCAGGGAAATCTCCTCTCTATCTGAACACAAAGGAGGATAAACTGTGATCTATGTCCGGTCCCGGTTTCTGAATGGTGGTTTGATGACCTGCTGTCCTGATGGGATGTACTGGGCTGATAATGCTGCCCCGCATCGGGACAGCGGGACGTTAAACTGGGCCGGATCAGACGACTGAAAATGCCGCTCGCCAGCAGCTCCTGAAGTAAATGATGAAACTCATCAGTCAGAACACCTGGAATCATCTGATGAACGGGACACAGAGCAGAGATGTCCGACGACGACGTTCCCTGCTTTATTTATCACATTAAGCCGAGCCGCTCTCTTTCCTGCACCTGCCATGGTGCAGAGAGACGGTAAAAGGAAAAAGAGAAAGGAGAGGCTCCTCCCACGGCGCGGCGAGCGCTGCTTGACTGGACATCTCTCGCCGCGCGTCAGAGCGTCAAGACGCCGGGAAACAGGCGTCGGACTTTTAATGACACGGCGTCCAACTTTGGGCGTCGGGCGCGTTTTTGACGCCCAAATCGCGCTTGGTCTGAACACACTGTTAGGGCTGGGAAAAAATATCAATACACTGAAATATCGCAATATTTTCATATCTTGATATCATATTGATATTTAAAAACGGGGTATCAATCTATTTTACTAATGAAATCTCGTGAGATTTTGTCGTTCCGTTATGAAATATCGCCGGTTTTCGTGAAATCTCATGAGATTTTGTAAGAGAAGGATGAGATATCACAATGTTTTGTTGGTAAAATAGATCAATATCGCATTTTTGAATATTAATATGGAATCTGAATATGAAAGTATCGCGATATTGCAGTGTATCGATATTTTTTCCCAGCCCTACTGAGTATAACTGAATAGGTGGTTGTTCTGTTGGAGCATTTAAATCAGAGCTAAGCAAAGTTTTATCTGACATGAACGCATCATCATCAGGATTTTGACCTGATCAAGTTGAATGTTTATATCACCTGTTACTGTTGCATTCTCAGTTTTAATGAAAGTGAGCTTAACACTCACCAAAAATAAGTTTCTTCCTTTGACTTGGTCCAACTGTCATTCAGCTCACATCAGGGGAGAAAAATCATTTGAGGAATTTCATCTGGGGGCCAGCAGTGTTCCTGTGGTCCCTTCTGGGGCTGAAACTGTGTTTGATCAGGGGTCCCTCAGGGACATGTTTGGACCAGAGCGGGTGAACTCTGAAGAGAAAGCTGCTGATGAGGTGGAGAGTAAAGATACTTAACACCAGGGTTCAGCAGTTTTCCAGCTCAACCATCACACACACCCAGTTCAGACTGGAGGCATAACTTCCAATGATCCATCAGTGGGCAACCCTGCAGGTCACGATTCAATCTTCATTTTTAGAAACAGGGAACGCTTGTAAGTCTGATGATGATAATAATAATAAAACTGCTCGAATGATTATTTGATTTTAATAAGGCCAGAATCAGCCACCACACACAATCATAAACACACACTCCAGCACATAAAGTGGCGATGATGTAGTGCCAGAGGTGGTGGGCATATGGCCGGCTAGTCCATTTAGCAGCAGGGTGACTGCTGGACCCTGTCGGTTAATGTCCACACATAGACCACGCTTACACCTCACACACACACACACACACACACACACACCCCTCCATCAAAGCTGACTTCTCTCCTGCTGTCTGACCCCGTCACACCGTCCCTCCCAGAACTGAAAAGAACCAATTTTAGGGAAGGACTTCTGTTCCGACATCTGTCACCATGGTGATCTGCTTTAACGTTCCCTGGTGTTTGCACACCGTTTGCTAGAATAGAATAAAGTAGAATAGGATAAAACAGGGACGATACAGCTTAAAGTGTCTATACAAAAAATGCAATGATGCTGATGTCCTGTCCAGAGTTTTCAGCTGTTGCTAATTTTTCAACTCCTGTCCCTAGTTAGACATTTACATGAATATATTTATATATATATATATATATATATATATATATATATATATATATATATATATATATATATAAACAAATATAAAAACATTACAACAGACTTTTAAAAAAGACTAGCATAGTCCACCATAATGCACACCACCAAACCAGTACTACATATTTTCAGCCATAGTACACCTCCAGATGGAGACATGAAGAGTTAATGAGTACACTTTTCTTTCTTTTCTTTTCTTTTCTTTTCTTTTCTTTCTTTTCTTTTCTTTTCTTTTCTTTTCTTTTCTTTTCTTTTTCTTTCTTTTCTTTTCTTTTCTTTTTCTTTTCTTTCTCTTTCACATAACCTTTGTTGTGAACCTTTTTACATGTGGTATTAATTTGATTTCAGTTGGCATCATGTTCTAGAGTTTACAGTCCTTACAGAGAAAACTGACTGTCTGAACCTGGATTTTACAGTTGCTGTTCACTATGGTTACTTTGGTACTGCCATGCGTTTGAATGTTCTTGCAAAGCGTCTGGGTTAGATTGTATAGACACTTGGAAGTTAATTTGGGAAAATATTGATTAGTGAAGCTCTGAAAATGAAGTAAGTTACAATGAATGGGCTTCTCATTTATTATTTTAAGGCCTGGTAGTACAGTTATGAGATGA
>JALJCO010014414.1:0-54809 GCA_023101725.1 Atherinomorus stipes | reverse complement strand
GACAGGATAAGCAGGGAAAATAAGGGAGGAGGGGGAGCAGAAGAGAAGCCTCCGCCTCCGTCGAGAGCAGGAATGTCTCCACATCAGGACTTCCTGAGACCTCATCTGTCTCCACATCAGGACGTCCTGAGACCTCCTCTGTCTCCACATCAGGACTTCCTGAGACCTCATCTGTCTCCACATCAGGACGTCCTGAGACCTCCTCTGTCTCCACATCAGGACATCCTGAGACCTCCTCTGTCTCCACATCAGGACATCCTGAGACCTCCTCTGTCTCCACATCAGGACATCCTGAGACCTCCTCTGTGTCCACATCAGGACATCCTGAGACCTCCTCTGTCTCCACATCAGGACATCCTGAGACCTCCTCTGTCTCCACAACAGGACATCCTGAGACCTCCTCTGTGTCCACATCAGGATGTCCTGAGACCTCCTCTGTCTCCACATCAGGACATCCTGAGACCTCCTCTGTCTCCACATCAGGACATCCTGACCTGCAGGGGATGAGATTTTCAATCCTGCTCCCACCCGCTTCCATGGGACTCCCTTCACCTGACCGCCTGAGAGATTCCGACGGGTCCTGAGGTTCTTAATGCAAATTTTGAAGATGGTTTTCACTTACAATTTTTGTGGGATTTTTCCAGAGCGCAGCACAATGAGGCTGTGATTGACCGCCCACACACAGGCCACCCTGGTTCACGTGACCTGTGGCCGCTGTGCGCAGTGTTTTAAAGAACAGAAGGTTTTTTTGTGAATTACACTGCCTGCTGGGATTTTCAAAGCCTTTTTCATCAGGGTTCGTTAATTACTGGATTGATACCAAGGAGTGGCAGACAGTGATGCGCAGGTCGACCCCTGTGGGTCCCGTGTGCTGCTCGTGAAGAAATTTTCACTATAATTGCAGCAGGAGTGGACAGTTAAAGAGCAACAAGCAACATTACCCCCCACACCTTTCTGAGTTATTTTACCCACTAGCAGGGGGACATACAGACGACAAACAAATACTGGGGATTTTTTTGAGGGACCGTTCATCTGGCGATAGGAACATGTTGGTGGTGGTGTGTCTGTGTGTGTCTTTTGGGTGGGGGGGTCTGTGCTCTCTGAGTGCTTTTCTAGTTGAATAATGCTGATGGATGAAGTCATGACAGGTAAGTCAATGAAAACCATCAGCTCATGTTTAGACAATAAGTTTATAGGCCAATAGGCCGACTCTGTGAGTCATTCTGGACATCTGCGGGAGGAGCTCGGGACCCGACTGACCGCCCGCTCTCGCCCGCAGCTCTGTGAATCCTGCCCGATCTAGCAGGTCCTGCAGGACCAGCAGGAATTCTCGCCCATTGCAGGTCTCTAATCCTGAGACCTCCTCTGTCTCCACCTCCAGCCTGGCTGTCTCCTGTAACAAAGACGCCATCATCTTCCTGCTTCAGAGAGTCCACTCTCATCTGGACCAGTCAGGCAGCACTTTGAGGGTCATGTTCTTTGATTTTTCAAGTGCCTTTAATACTATTCAGCTGCTTTGCTATGTCAGAAGCTCCATAACTTCCAGGTGGATCCTCCACAACCACCTGGATTTACGACTACCTCACAAACAGACCACAGTTTGTGAGACTGAAAGGTTGTGTGTCTGAGATGGTGATCAGCAGCACTGGAGCACCACAAGGAACTGTACTCTCACCATTCCTCTTCACACTGTACACCTCAGACTTCCAGTACAACTCTGATCCTGTCATCTGCAGAAATACTCTGATGACTCTGCAGTTGTGGGGTGTATCAGTGATGGACAAGAAGCCGAGTACAGGGAACTGGTCAGTCAGTTTGTGAAATGGTAACAATCAGCTCATCTTAAATACCAGCAAGACTAAAGAGATGATTGTTGACTTCAGGAGGAGCAAGAATAAGCAGCATAGTCCTGTCTACATCCTGGAAGAGGAGGTGGAGGTGGTGGAGAACTACAAACACCTGGAGTTCAGCTGGACAACAGACTCGACTGGAAAGTAAGGCTGTGCGATTGCCTCTAAATTTCAAATTGTAGATTGTAATTGCTCTAGATTGCCAATACACAATTAAATTGTCAAGGGGGCGGGGTCTTATGTTGATTGCTATCAGTCAGCATGGCTGCGTGAATAATCCAAATTTGATTGCATGTGTGAGCTGTAACCCCTGTGTCTTTGTAATAAGTACATGTAATATAGAGAGATAAATATAATATACAATTATTACATGTATTGCATATGTGTATATTACATGTATTGTATGACTAATATGTATAATACTATGTAATTGTATAATACTTTAATATTTTAACTTCCATCCAGACTAGACTGCACTTACAACCTTAAAATCAGCTTTGCTGGATGACGTGTTCATGAACTCTCTTTATGAAAACCCTTGTGTGAACATTTCAGTAGTTGCACAGTAAAACAATATTTATTTGCAACTAGCCTAATCTGTTGAATGACCCTGAAACATAAGCAAACAAGTTTGAATCAAAGAGATGCGTCTGCTGACAGTGTACCTGCACTGAAGAGAGAAGAGAGAATGTGGACTGTAGGTCTGTTTGTAAACGGGGCTTCTCTAACAGTCATGTATTTCCTCCAGAAACATCTCTAAATGCACAGTAGAGCGCTTTTTGTTGTTGTTGTTTTCTTTTTTTCAAAATTGCCTTGATAAACAGCAAATGTAACACAAGAAAGTTCAGAGCAGTCTCTACTTCTGGAGATAGCTGAGATCATCATTGTCTGCACCAGCGTGTTGCAGAAGGACCAGAACCAGGACCAGAACCTGAAGCAGAGTCAGAACCAGGATGTCGGTTCTGTTCTGGTTGAACTGAGTCTGCAGACAGTTCAACCTCGCCCAGCCAAGGCCGACCACCACACCTTGACAATTAATTTAGTCAAGGTCAAAATCAGAAGTTTTCTGTTAGTTTAGAGGTAGAGTCCGGAGTTTCCCCCCTGAAAATAAACACTAAACTCGTGTGAGTAAAATCCGGCTTAATCTGTACCTTTGGGCCTCTACTCTCACCTCTACTCTCGGTGACTTTGTTTGAAACCCCCCCCCCTCCTGTATTTTTTCCCTTTTTTATTTTTGTCCTCATAAGGTTTTTCCCTGTGTTTTGGTGTATTCGAGACGTTTCTGGGCAGAGATTTCATGTTGTTTCTCAGCCAATGACAGAGCTAAGACCGTAGCACTCTGTGGGAATAAACTCACTGACTGAAGCCGACAACAGATTCACTCAAATTCTCAAGGAAAATGGCAGATGCAGCGGTGAAGAGCTTTAAATGGTGCATGTTGGAAAACCAGGGTGTTTGGCTTTCACCCGCTTCAGAACTTTGAAGGAGAGGCTCGGGCTGAACAGAGATGAGGCCATTAGCTCGAGGGGAGGGGCTCTCAGTTTGAATAGTGTTTACAAACAGAAACAGGGAAAACTCCGGACTCTACCTTTAAAGACCTTTTACAGTATCTGACAACAACTACAGCCATGGCTAATCTGTCATAAATTCACTTCCTCCTCCTGGTTTTGTTTCTTTCCTGGTATAAACCCACCTGCTTCCCGGATCGCCTCTGGTTGCAGAGACATTACCTGGACCTGGTAGATTATGCTGGAGCGGTGCTTCGTGCATCATTGTTTTGTTTTTGATTGTGGACATCAGGATAAGATGTAACAAAGCTGATTGCTGTTTACATGCGTAAAGAAGACGTGAGACAGATTAGAAAAGAGAAAAGGTCTGTGACGTGCAGTTCTTCTCATCATACCCCAGTGATAAAGCTGACCCAGTTTCTCAGACATGAGGGGCAGTGAGGGACAAAAGTTTCCATGCTGGCCTTTGTCATCTGATTACTCCATAAAATATTGATTAGGAACTTTTTCCAGTCAATTCTTACGTTAGAGTTAATCAGTGTTTGGATAGAAAGCTGCAGCTGGTTCAGAAACACTGGACATGAAGATATTAATCTTGTTTTACTTTACAGTTATGTAACATATAAGAGCGCAAATCTGTAAACTGTAACACATCACCATGTGTTCATGTTTCCAGAGGGCACAACAGTAACCCTGGAAAATGTTAGATTTAAGGACTAGGACTCAAGCTGGGGGACTTTGATGTTTTCTAATGATATTAAAGTACTATTCTGTAAAACTGTGTTGGCCCCGCTGCTGCCCAACGGGACTTCATTAACATGAACACCGTAGTTTATGTTTCTTTTTCTTTTTTTCCCCTCTTTACTTGTCCTGTCCAGCATCATAGCAGCAGAATGGAAATCTGATTGCTTTATTGTGTTGAACAGTTTTGCTTTATCAAGCGGAGCTTTATGAACATAAGGCTCCACTTGATATCCTGTTTATTCTTTTTATTTCTTTATTTAAACATTTGTCTATTACACCATTCCATTTCATACTGCTGGGCCTGACAAGGGAGAAATGAAAGTTAACAGAGGTAATGATAGAAAGTGAAACAGAGAGAAAGGAGTAAGGAAGAGGAAGAGAGAGAGGAGAGAAAACATGAATCCACTTACACAGTTCACTGGTACATCTGTACCGCGATCCCTAAACAACCAAGGTCTCTGTTGGAAAACAAAACTAACAATCCCCCACAGGAGGACCTGCAGGTGGCTTAAATATCCTCAGATCATACAAACACACGCAGAACTACGCAGAGAAGAGGTACAACCTAGTCATCGCAATGGGAAGTAGAGAAGAGGTACAACCTAGTCAGCGCAATGGGAAGTAGAGAAGAGGTACAACCTAGTCAGAAGTGTAGTTTATGTTTCACCGTCCTGCCACTGAAAATGCGAGTTTCAACATCTGCTGAATATAACCCAAAAAAGGGTCTTAAAGGGACTAGAGGCAGGAATTTAAAAAACAAACAAACATGCATGTCCTTTTTTTTCATACTAATGGGTGATGAAGCGCTAAATACCAAAAATAACGTTTCCACCATGTTTCTCTCCGTTGCCTTGAACAGGCTGTGTGCTGCATAAAGCTGCAATTCGGTGGCCGAATTTCCCGTGCTGCCCTGCGGACGTGACGTCATTGATGTCTGTATCTGCGTCCTCGACAGTTCTGATGCAGGAAGAAGACGTCGCGGTAAATTCAAACACTGTAAGCGATAGTTATGGATTCTTCTGCCGTCAGCAAACGATCCAGATCGACTGAAAGACACTAAAACGTGGAACTACGAAGAAAAAGCGTAGTAAACAACATCATAGCTTCAGTTTGTGCACCGTGACGGCTTGGTGGGGGCTGCAGGTACCTGAAGCGCCAGTCGCCAGTTTCATTTCTTAATCTTGCCTCTGGTCCCTTTAAGTAGTAAGTAGTACTTTCCCATCCATACTTCAGTTTACCTGCGGCACGTACGAACTGTTCAGATTGGGATGGAAATCCAACAGACTTGTTCAGGTCATGGACCAGCCCTGGTACCTCAGCTCTGTTCGTCTCTGGATGAGCAGACAATGGGATTTTATCAACTGTAAAAAGTTGCCCTTCAGCTGTGAGAGCTGCAGGTCCTCTGCTCACGTGGGCCGCTCGGTCCCATCATGTGGAAGTCAAATTGTCAGGTTTATGTAAGGTAATTATTCACGTCCCAGTGGCATCACTGCTATGTTTGGATGGCTTAAAATGTTCCTCACAGTGTTCGCACCCGGTTTTAATGCAGCACATAACAGAAGTGACCTGCAGCACATCAGATTAACGTGGTGAGGATGTGATTTCCTCAAACATCATTTCTGTCTAGCAGACAACACATTCATTTTGTAAACATAAACCCAACTGTTCAGTTTGTAAGGAAGACACTAAAAGCTACCTGGTTCTTTTGGGTTCTCTAATTTTTTCCTCCAGTCCAAATGTTTGGTTAATAATGTTTCAGTATTGATCAGAGGGATGAGCATGTGAGTGTGCATGATTGTTTCGGTCCTATGATGGACTGCCAGCAGTGTTTACCCTGGCTATCACCACTAATGATGACTCCTCACCCCGATCCCTCCTTTCTGTGGCCTTGTGGGACCACACTGGACCACAAACACTGACCCAACCTGCTGCCAGGTCCTGATTTGTTGCTGTTGTTGCACAGCCTCTTTTGCAAAGCCTCACAGCTTTTTATGAACACGTACATGTTTCTGTACGTGTTTCTGTCCACTAGCTTGGTTTTTAGCATGCTGTTTCATGGTTTTAACTTTGTTTTTATCTCCAAGCTAGTGGGAGCGTTTAACTGAGGGAGGACTCCTGCCCTGATTCCTGCCCTGACTTAACTGGAACAGCAGGATTAAAAGGCGGCGTGCGGACAGAGACGGGAGGACGGAGGGAGCAGAGAATGAGAGGGCTGGGCTCGGGTGGGGGGACGGCCGCCGGGGGCAGCAGTCGCCGGGGGGAGCGGCAGTGAAAGTCCCAGGTAGCCTGTGGCCAGGAGTGCGGCCGCCGGGGGGGAGCGGTCGCCAGGAGGAGCAGCCGCCGGGGGGGAGCGGCAGTGAAAGTCCCAGGTAGCCTGTGGCCAGGAGTGCGGCCGCTGGGGGGGAGCGGTCGCCAGGAGGAGCAGCCGCCGGGGGGAGCGGCTGCCGTGGACCCGGGACATAGCCTAGAAAGCAGAAGCCAAAGAGAGAGATGTTAGCCGCCACAAGCCCTTTCAGCCCCTTTAGTCCTTTTCTCTTATTACTTTGATTTGGACATTTTACTTAGGTTATTTACTTTGGTTCGTTTAGGAGTTAATTCCTTTATTTCTTGAATAAAGTTTTTATTTGTATTAAACACTACCTACTGGCGATGGTCTCTCTTTCTTCCCCCTCCTCTAGCAGTCGCTGGTATCGGCAAAGAACCATCTGTGACAACTACACTAAAACCAGATGTTAGAGGGTTTCCCAGTAGTCTTTCATTACTGGGAAACCAAACTAGCCTAATATTATTTCTGGTCATCGATGAACTTGTTCACAGAAAAAGCCTGCTAAGTTCTAGCTGTCACAGATATTAAGATCTATAGGGAAAACGTCCACGCACAGACTAATCTGGCAGGACATTATACATCAGCTGTGAAGGTAATGGGGCTGAAAAAACATCCAGCAATCATCTCTGCATTCCTGAACTTTTTCATTTGTCTTTTGATAGTTATTATGTGACGTCACAGTCTGTAAAAAAGACCAAACTCCAGCTCGCCGCCTGCAGGCTGGACAAGCCAGAGAAACACACACTTAAGCAGCTGGAAAATACCCGACGATTGAGAACAAACCACCGGGGAAAAAAAGCCAGGGTTGCGTTTTCACCTGGTTTGTACCACATTCTGTCCTATAAAGACACCCTGAGAGGAGACATCTGTGGATCAGTTCTATCAAACGCACCTCTTTCCTTGGGTACAGTAGCCCCTAACCCACACGTCAGTAACGCCCACACCTACATTCATCCGTTAGCTTAGTTTTAGCCATAAATAAAACCTCACGTATGTGTACACGTGTTGGTGTGGTTTGTTGTCATATGGAGGCGACCAGCCGCCTGCCGTCATCCTAATGAGTTGACGTTAGCTGTGAGCTAAAATGGAGGGATGTGGTAACGCAAATAAACTCCTAAAAGAAGGATGTGGAGATTCTGTTACTCTCATTCAGCTGAAAAGCACAAAGACCAGATGTAACGCTGATATTTAGAATGATATTCTTTGTTTTTCATGCATACCTGTTAGGACAGCTCTATCCTTTCTAAACCTGAGGTTGTAATAAGTTAAAATAAGAGGAAATTATTCTATTTCTGTTATTTTGGTTTGATGAGTACTTTTTAGTGAGAACTGTGGGTGCTCTTATGTACCTTCATCCTGGCAGCGGTGTACGGTGACGCTTCTCGACCAGACAGATGTAAATATCATTAATTGCAGGCTCAGCAGAGACACAGAGATGTTTAACAGGTCGTATACAGCAGCTGCCTCTCTATGTGGGTCACAAGTGTCCAACACTTCCACATTTTTTTGTATCTTTCCTTCTCGGGGACTGACAGGTGATTTAGGAATTACTCTGTAGTCTGTCTGCTGAGAGTTGCTACATCCTGTCATCTTTTGCCCACCAGGGTCTCCCGGCAGGTCACGTGACTGAAAACTATCAATTGGCTCGTCAATCACTCTTACTACGGTAGTATGAGTGATTGACGGTCAATTCAACAGGTAACAGGCAAGACTGATCAATGAGAGTGATTGACTGGTGAGAGTAATATCTGCAACATCTGTTTTACTGCGTCTGTGACACGATGGAGGATCTGTACAGCAGCTGCTGTCTGCTGAACACCGCAGTGGCTCATGAACGTTGTGCTGTGGTCGGGGGAGGGACTTGTGAATCTAGCAGGTTGGTCTTGCGCATGCGCATTATTCAAAAACTCGCTAACAATCTCTGCTTTCTGAAATTCCGAAACATGCCGTGTTGCATTCATGGAACCATACCACTCTGAACAAAAGAGAAAACAGTTTAACCACATTAACATATTTGCTGGTGCCAAGTAACTGAATAAAGTTTATCTGAGATCAGGTGATCTGATTTTCCTCTGCATCATCACCCCCAGCAAACACAGAGCAAAGGTAGTGGTGATGTCACTTCTTGTCCACAACACTCAAACACAACATCCTATTCTCTAAATGGAAATAGTAAAGCACATAAGCTCACTGTTTAGAGGATAGCAGTCACAAAAGGTGACATTCCTGCTCATGGATTGCCCATGAGCCTTTGCATGCTTGCTGCTGTGGATGTGGAGAAGAGTGTGTCATTAGGACGTTGAGATAAAACTGATCTCAGATTCATCACATATGTTTAGTTTGAGAAGAGTTCTCATTGCCAACGTGTGATGCACTAATTAGAGTAAAGTGAAGGTAAAAGGTAAGATGGAAGATTCTTTCACAGACATGCCTTCATGGACCTTTCCAAGGCTTTTAAATGAAACCACAACTGACTGAGGAATGTTATTACATTAGTTTGCAGGCTTGTCACCGCAAAGTTGTAGTATTTAACAGTAATTAATGGTAATTAAACAGGCTACTGCTGCCGTTTTAGGTTGCTAGTCTTTAGACAAAAGTTAAGTCATTAATGTATGGATTTTTGTTTGTTCTGCAATGCAAATAAAATTTTTAATTAATAAAAAATGTCTGAGATGATGCCTTTACAAGCCTTTTCAGTCCTCTGAGTTCATGACCATACTCATTATACCTTGCAATTAGTTTTGTCCATTATGTTCTAGCTGTTACTCTATCTTTATTATAACACCGTTCTTTTTCTCACATCAAGGTCAGAACAGCCCCTTTTTTTCTGGGTTACATTCTCTGGTAGAAGCTCAGCAAATGGTCTTATCAGTCAAGTTTAAAGGGGAGATAATGTGGATAAAAACGGACTTGGAGTGAATAAAAGATGGCTTCAGCATTTTAAACTTTCCACTGAGCTTTAAAGGACAGTTTTTGTCACCCTGGGAACCAAGCTCATTAAAACTAGCTGCATTCCCAGTCTGGAGGCCAGCCAGGGCGTTTAAATGTGAGGTATGGGCTCACATTTAAACGGGAGGGGGGGGGGGGGGGGCACAATGGAGGTTTAATCAGTGTTTGACTACAGTGAATGAAACGAGAACTGGGGCAGTCTGCTCGTCTTCCCTTCATGGGGGAAAACGGGCCCTCAGTAGGGCACACTGGGGCCATTATGGGCCTGGGAAATCAGAGGTTGTGTCTGACAGACCAGGAAGGATGCAGTGAGAAATATTTGGACTCAGATTTGCATAATAAAAACCTCATTATCATAAATCACCAAAATGTTTGTGTTTGTTGTTTTCTGCCAGCCTGAAATGTGACGCTGCAGACACGAGGTGTCCGCCCACAGACGAGAGCCCTGTCCGGGGGTGTGCGTGTAGCACTATGAGCCTTTCAGGCAGTCCACTGAATAACCACTGATAACAGTGTTATCAGTGGTTATTCCTCAGAGGTCGGAGGCGACGCTTTGTTCCGCCTCGCTCTGACGTCACCACATCGTCAGCTGACTCTTTGTCACAGTTTCTGCAGCTCTGAAAATGCCCCCTGTGTCCTGCAGAAACACGGCATGCAACTGTAAGAGGATTTACAGGCAGGAAATTAAATATCTCTGATACCTTTCTAGGAACGTCCTTCAAAATGATAACGTTTCCCTGGCTTGTTCCATTTTCTCTGTTTCCACTGAGGGAATTTCATGAAACAGTTTCTCAGAACTCTTTTCTGATTACTTTACAATGTGCCAAAAGCATTGATCCAAACTAAAAATAGACATCATTTGTAGGAAAGAAGTTGTGGAGTTGTTTCCATTTGTTTTGTTCGATCAGAACATCTCATTTTAACTGACGGAAGTAACAATATCCAAAGATGCAGTATGTAGCTATGATAAAGTCAGACTTTACTAACTGAGGCTTCTTCTCCACTAAAGAGAAGCTGGTGTCAGGGGTGAGGGGCAGGGACGTTGGGGTGGGGGCTGGCCTGCCCTGGGGGGCGTCGTCTGGGGGGGTCCGGTCCTCCTGGGTTTCGGTTGGGCCGCCCGGGTCCGGGGGGGAGGTGGCTGCTCCTGGGCGCTTGGGCCCTGGGCCCGGCGCTGTCTCTCCGCTCCGGGGACGCCCGGCGCCCGGTGGGGTCGGCAGCTGCTGGTCTTGGCCCGCTGGGGCCTGGGCCCCCAGACTGCAGGGGCTCCGGCTGGGGCCGCCTTTGCCGCCCTTCGGGGGATGCATGTCCGCTCTTTGGGGGGGGGGGTGGCTGGGGTCCAGGCCTCTGGGTGGCTGCTGGGGGCCTGGGTCGTGAGCCTTGCGGGCTTCCTCCTCCTTGCAGAGACGAGGCTGCATCTGCATGACTGTATCACCACGGAGACCCTTTATTATGCATGTTGACACTGTGACACTGCTTCCCATTGCGATGACTAGGTTGTACCTCTTCTCTACTTCCCATTGCGATGACTAGGTTGTACCTCTTCTCTGCGTAGTTCTGCGTGTGTTTGTATGATCTGAGGATATTTATCCACCTGCAGGTCCTCCTGTAGGGGATTGCTTGTTTTGTTTTCCAACAGAGACCTTGGTTGTTCAGGGATCGCTGTACAGATGTACCAGTGAACTGTGGAAGTGGATTCATGTTTTCTCTCCTCTCTCTCTTCCTCTTCCTTACTTCTCTCTCTCTGTTTCACTTTCTATCATTACCTCTGTTAACTTTCATTTCTCCCTTGTCAGGCCCAGCAGTATGAAATGGAATGGTGTAATAGACAAATGTTTAAATAAAGAAATAAAATGAATAAACATGATATCAAGTGGAGCCTTATGTTCATAAAGCTCCGTTTGTCAAAGCAAAACTGTTCAACAGAATAAAGCAATCAGATTTCCATTCTGCTTGCTTCGATGCTGGACAGGACAAGTAAAAAAAAAAAAAAGAAAAAAAAAAAAAAGAGAAGCTGGTTTTGGCCCGGTGCTGGTTCTAGAGCCGGTGCTTAAAGGTAGAGTCCGGGGTTCCTCCCCGTTTCTGTTTGTAACAGTATTCAAACTGAGCGCTCCTCCCCTCGGGCCAATGGCCGCCTCGTTCTTCAGCCTATTCAGCTTCAAGCCTCTCCTTCAAAGCTCAGAAGCGAGTAAAAGACAAACTAATATTAACCTGGTTTTCCAATGTGCATTATCTTGTAGCTCTTACCTTGCTCTGTAGTACTTCCTTTACTCAGCCGCGTCCACCTTCTTTGTTTTTTTCTTCCCCGAGAGTTCGAGTGACTGGCGTCTGCTCCAATCATGAGCTTATTCAGTCACAGCGTCATGCTCTTAGCTCTGTCATTGGCTGCCGATATGAACAGAAATCTCCACCCAGAAACGTCCCGACCAGACGAAAACAAAGGCGAAAAGCAAATTACAGACGGGGAGAGGGAGTTGCATTCAAACTCACCACCCCACGAGAGGCCCAAAGGCGCGGATTTAAATGGATTTCACTTGCACAAGTCCAACGTTTATTTTCAGGGGGGGAAACTCCGGACTTTACCTTTAAAGGTTCAACTCCAGTGCTTCCAAAGAACCGGGGGTGGGGGTTCATGCCACATCCTGCTTCCCTTCCCTGTTTCCATGTTACCTGTTCTGATCCCTGTCCCTGAATACACTAAGCTTTTCATTAACTAGCTTGTTGATGCTACGTTGCTACATTGGTAGCATATACTCTGCAGCTGTATATCTCCTCCATCAGTGAGTGTTACTCATGTTTTGCAGGTAAATATGTCATGGATAATATTTTATGTGTGTGAGCACGTTGCAGGTAAGAATATGAATTTGATTTAATTTTTGTGGACATCACGAGTGTTTACTGAGGTCATTTGGCACCAGCAAGGTGAAGCTCGGCGCTGTCATTGGCTTCCAGCCAGTCAAGGAGATTTTTCTGTTGCTGCTTATGAGATTAAAACACAGAGAGCACAGCTAAGGCCAAATAGTGGACAGTATCTTTTTATGTGGGCCTCTCTGCGTCTGAAACATCGGGTGTTATCTTTGGACCAGTTTAGTTTATTTTTTAATCCTTTGCTCCTATCTTGTTACAATAGTCCGTATTATATGTAAAAAACATATACAGTAAGACTGACTATTGTAACTAGATAACAATAGTCCTGTTAACCAGTTTTGCTTTTGTATTTTAGTGTGGTCTCTTTAAGAACTGCACTTCTCAGTTACAGGATGTGGTCTTACAGGAAGCTGTGTTGATCAGGAAGTAACTAGACAAGGAAGGAGTGCCGCACGATCTGTTCAGGAAGCACGATCCGTAGCGTCAGCTCATCTGCACATGTGCGGTAAGGAATACTTCCAGGTCGCCGTTGAATCTGCTGGATTTAGGAAAATAATGTCCTGAAAATAAAAACTTCCATCCTTGATAATAATAATAAAAAAGTAACAGATGGTGAAATGAACATTGATTTTGAAGTGATGAATGCTGAACTGAAATAAAAGGAAGCTGCAGATGTTTTGCAGGTGTGATTTTGATCCCTTAAAGTTGGAGATTAAATTGTCAGATTACGAGTCAGGTATTACTGTATTGGAAAGTGTTATACAAACATAATTTCACTCCACATAATATGATTATTTGGAATAACAGATATATTCTATGTAAATGAAAATTGGGACTGGGAGGGAAAAAACAGTTTGGGCCATTGTTCACTGAATGGATACAAATGGTGACATTTTAGATTTCGCAGGTTTTAATAGAAAATTCAATTTAGGCGTCCACAGAAAGTTTCTGTCTGTAGTCCAGGCAGTTCCTGTGGCTGTTAAATCTGGTTAAAGGAATGTTACAGTATTCTAACATAAATAGATGTGAATGGAAGCTATTTTCTTTATTATGTATATACATACATATATATATATGTAAAAAAGGGCGGCTGTAGCAGTGGACAGCTCCGCCCCTCTCTTCACCCGAGTGTCCAGGATAAGGGGCCGCAAGTCCGATGACACGACTACGAAGTCGATCATGGAACTGCGGCCTAAGGTGTCCTGATGCAGGTGGACATGTGGACACTCTTATGCCTGAACATGGTGTTTGTTATTGACAATCCATGACGAGCACAGAAGTCCAACTACAAAACACCACTCAGGTTCAGATCAGGGGGGCTGTTCTTCCCGATCATGCCCTTCCAGGTCTCACTGCCATTGCCCACGTGAGCGTTGAAGTCCCCCAGCAGAACAATGGAGTCCCCGGAGGGCGTACTTTCCAACATGCCGTCCAAGGACTCCAGAAAGGCACAAACAACAGACAGACCCGTCCCCCCACCCGGAGGCAGAGGGAGGCTACCCTTTACTCTACTGGGGTGAACCCCAACGTACAGGCGGCGAGCCGGGGGGCAATGAGAATGCCTAGCAGACCTTCATTTTGCTAGGTCCACCCTGTAGGTCTTTGTGTTAGTAAAACTCGCCCCCCCCCCCCCCCCTCCTTTTTGCCAGACCTACCTAGTGAAGCTGAAGCCCTACTCCCAGTAGGGTTCACACTTTTCCGGTCCTAACTTGACTCTGTGGCGTTGTAGGGCTTGCAGGACTCAGCGTAGCACCTCAACATGTTCTTCAAACGATCTGGAGAAGCAGAGGACATCATCTAGATATGGAATACAACACTCATCCCTTAGTGTGTGTAGCATTTCCTCCATGCTTCTTTGGAAGGCTGCAGGAGCATTCGACAACCCGAAGGGGATTCTGACCCACTCATACAAACCCCAGGGGGTTGTGAAAGCTGTCAGGTGCCTGGAACCCTCTGCAATGAAGCCTTGGTGATAGGCTTTCCCCTGGTCTAGAATGGAAAACCAACTGTACCCTCCAAGCGAGTCAAGCAAGTCCTGTATGCCTCAAGTTATGACCATAATAGATGAGGGAGTCAGGTAGGGTTTCACAGAGACAGAGATCATTCGAAGTGTGCTGAGAATCATTAAGCCAGACGCTTTCAAGGACATGCTCTCCCATAAAGACGAGATAACAATCTGTGAACTGAAAGGTTTCCTCAGATCCCATCTTGGCAAGAAAGCAAGTACAGAACTGTTCCAGGAACTAATGTGTGCAAAACAGAATGCACAGGAACCACCACAACAGTTCCTGTACCGGATGATTGGACTTAAACAGAAAATCCTCTTTGAGTCGAGACAGGTCAGCACAGACATTCGTTTTGACCATAAAACCATACAGGAGGTCTTTCTCCACACCATCTACCAAGGCCTCGGGTCCAAACATACTGACATCTGACAGCAGTTGAGGACCCTCCTTTTCAACAACAAAGTCACTGATGAGGAAATAGTTAGCCGTGCCATGAAAATAATAAGTGATGAGAATGAACATCAGCGTCGACTTGGTTATGGACCACGTCAAAAAGCAACACACATACACAGTGTCAGAGCAAGTGACACTGGCCGAGCTGTAAATTAGAAAAATCACCAGACAATCCAACAACTGAGTGCACAGGTGGAAACCCTGACAAACTTGGTTGCAGCTCTGATGGATCAGCAAGCTCACTCAAAAACCTTACCTGTCCATACTCAAAGCCAGCCCCAGACACACACCCTTCATGTGCCTGTTCCCAACAGACTACCTCCTCCCACCCCAGACCACCCCTCTTTCATCAGAAAGGGAAGACCACCCAGGTGTACTAACTGTTCACAACAGGGCTCAGAAAACTGAAACCACTATTTTGTGTGTGGGGACTTGGGACATTTGGCTGTTGGCTGCCTAAAAGAACACAGCAACAGGGAAACGGGAGTTGGCCTCTGCTGAGGGACAACCAGGGGCCGAACCACAGCTCCAGTCCCACTCAGTAAGAGCCACACCGAAACAAAAACATTCCAAACTCAAAAAACACATGAGAGAGACATCTGTAGTTAACCCCCAAGAGACTCTGCTCGCCCCTATCCTTGGCATCCCCACAACACCTCTCATTGGTAAAAAGAGTCTGCTCAAATGTTTCCTCAGTGGCTACGCAGTTTCAGTGCTCCTAGACTCAGGCTCACAAGTAAGCATCATTGACAGATTCTGGAGAGAGAAGTTCATCCCCAATCAAGCAGTGCGACCTTTGGGAGAGCTTCTGGGGCCAGGTGAGAGCCTAGACCTGTACGTCGCAAATGGAGAACCACTGCCTTATGATGGGTGGGTGGAGCTAACAGTGAACCTCACAGGAAATGATAATCAAAACCTTGCAATACAAGTCCCTTTCCTGGTCAGCCAGGTTCAGCTCCCTCAGCCACTGCTGGGTTCTAATGTCCTCAGTGAAATGATTGATGGGCAGGAGTCCCCTGCTGATACACCAGCCACTGTTGTTAACCTCCTCCGCAAAGCCCTTGATATTGAAGATGAACAAGTAGAAGCCATGGTAAACTTCATCCAGACCCAGAAAACCATAGGTCCCAGAATAACCCCTGTTAGGGTGGGTCGCAAGAATGTAAACGTTCCAGCTGGAAGAACAATGCAGAATATTATGCACATTTGACACAACTGACCCTGTATGAACCCCCAGAGTATCCCTTTAGAACAGCTCAGTGTTGGAGGTGGCCTGTTAGAGATCAATAAACACAGAGAATCATTTGTCAGTGTGCCTATTTCCAATCACACAACACATGACCTAATCATTCCAAAAGGAACTGTGTTAGGCTCTATCCAACACGTGGCCAAAGTCATTGAGATGGGAGGGACAGATAAGCCGCAGATCAAGTCATCACAGGCTTCACCGGTGAGAGCTGAGGTCAACAACGTTGCCCCAAAGGAACCCCATACTGAGCCATGGAGACCACCCGTTGACCTCAGTCATCTCAGTCGAGAGCAACAACTAGTTGAGGAAATGCTTTACCAAGAATCTGCAGCATTCGCTCGTGACAGCAGTGACATTGGATGTATCCCATCTCTCCAGATGTCGATCAGAGTCAGTGACGGCATCCCTGTTCAGAAGGCTTATACTTCCATCCCCAAGCCGCTAGACAAGGAAGTAAAGGAGTATATCCAAGAGTTGCTACTGAAAGGGTGGATAGTGAAATCCCAGTCCCCATACGCTGTACCCATTGTCTGTGTGAAGAAAAAGGATGGGTCATTGCGCCTTTGCATTGACTACCGGCTGCTCAACAAAAAGACTGTACCAGACAGACATCCCCTCTCAGCATTTTGGTCCCCAATCTGTCCTCCCTGTATCTTGAATTCTCTACGTTGGAGGTAGGGAAGGTCTTTGAAGGAAACCATTTTTTTCTGCGTTAGCAATTCGTGGTGTGTGGTGTTGAAGCAGGGGTCGCGTTGGTTCACCAGGGCTATTTTGTGTAGCGTTAGCTGTATCTTTGAAATGTTGCAGCTTCTTGCCTAGTTCTTCATACATTTCTTGGAGCTGGTCTACACTTTGAGCAGTAATGTCTGCACTAGGAATAGCTTGCTGTGGTGTGGCATAATCTGTATGTGCTGATGTGCTGTATCTTGTATCATCTGGTTGTATTTTTGCATCAAAGGTCTGTACCAGATGTTCCGTAGTCACCTCATTTGGTATGTTAGCTGTCTCAGAATGACTAATGATGCTACACAAAAGATCATACAACACAAGCAACTGACTCATTCCTTCATCTTCTGAACTAAGCAGATTCTCAGACTGCATATAGTTAAAGATATAGTCGATACAACTTTCTTCGTCTGTGGGTTCCAAGTTGTCTGCATCTCCGCTGTCAGCAGCGACTTCCTTTGCAAGCCTGAAGGTATCCGTGAAGGTATCTGTGTTTTTTTTTTTTTTTTTTTTGCTCGCACACACACTCCCCACACACCTACCCCAACACTAGGGCTGAAAGATATACCGTCACCGCCCCCACATCGAGACACGGGCACCCAAGACATCAATACCGCAAGAGCAACCACATACAGGATACAGATCCCCCCGCGCCCGCCCCGCACAAAAAGCCCCGGAAGCCACAAACAAAACCGCACCCCCCACCAAAGCGCCCGGCCCCCAACCAACCCGCAGCCACACCGCACCACACCGACGCCAAGATGCCCGGCACGAATACCGAGATACGAACCTCCGCCCACACCGCCCAGCCCCTACCCAACACCTCCGTGTACCCCCCACACACACACATACACCCACCCACTCCGCTCTCCGACCTTACATACCCACACTCACTCCTCTCTCCACCCCCAACACTCTCCTCCCTCTACCGTCCACACCTACCCCCACCTCCTCATACCCTCTAACACACACATGCACTCCCCCCACATAACTGCACCAACCCCTCCCCACCCCCCACACATACGCCCCCACCTCCCTATACCCCCAATACCCCATACAGTCCCCCCTTACATGTCCAGCCCCGCCCATCCCTCTGACCTATCACACTCCCGCCCTTCCTTCCTTCAGCCCCTCATGACCATCCCTACTAGACACTCACGAGCATGCCCCTCCTTCCCCCATCCCCCCTTTCCTCCAACCACTTACCCACATCTCCTCCCTCTTCCAGCCCAAGTTCCTCCCTCCCACATTTCCTCTTTCACACTCTCATTCATTATTCTCACATACCCACCTCTCTCTTGCCCATGCCCTCGTGCCTCCTGAGTGGTAGCTCGGGCCGGGGAAGGAGCCGCGAGCTCCAAGCCCCCACCCCCGGACGCAGCAGGCCAGGCATCCCCCAGGCCAGCAGGTCCCCCGCAATGCAGCCAGCCTTAACCACTGGCGCGTGAAGTAGCCACTGTCCCCCCCTCCCCCCAGTAGCGCCCGGGAGACCGGGGTATGAAAGGACCCTGTCCCCCCCCCACCCCCCGCTCATGACTGTGTGTGTAAGATGTGTGTTGTTTGCAGTTAAAACTAAGGGGCAGTGCCAAGTCATGCCGGGAGTTGGGTCGCGTAGGGGGCATGACCCCCCAACCGGCCCCTCCCTCCTTCCACACACTATATGGCCCGCCCCTCAGAAGTGGTTGTGAGCTGTTGTTATTTTATGTGTTTAGGTGTCTAAGTGTGGTTAAAACTGGGGAGCAGGCTGCCTCTAGACGTGGCAAGCAAAGGCACTTTGGTGCCCTCCCTCACCACGCCCGCTTGACACGCACCCTCCCCAAAACCCTACGTGTGTGTGTGTGAGGTAGAGCAGGGGGGGGGGTCTTGGGAAAGGAGACCAGGGGGGTATGAATTCCCCCCCTGGAAGGAGAGCCGTTACCGGCATTAGGTACCCCTGCCTCCCGGGACCCCCCCAGGGCAGAAGGGGCAGGCATGGCCGCCCCCCACGGCCCGGCGTCCGGCGTTCACCACAGAGGGGCCAGCCTCGGCCCCTGGGGGCGCTCGACCACGCCAGGCCAGGGAGGGGGGAAAAGGGACGGGAGCGGAAAGGGTCGGCGGAGGGGCCAGAGTCACCGGCCCAACATCCCCAGGCCTCGCAAACCCCCCAAGAGGCACGCAGAGCTGCTATTTTTTTTTTTTTTTTTTTTTCCCCTTTCCTCCCCCCCCCAACCCGACACACACAAACCCCACCAATGCACCACCACCCCCGCACCCAAACACCCATCATCCATGCGACCCCACCCACCCACCCATCTCCACACACCCCCACAGGCAGCCACACACACACACAACCGCATTCACGCCCCCCCCTCCAGTCACACACCCACCCACACATACCAAGGACGTGGGCCACGGGGCCACCAGCCCCCCCCACGCCACAAGTCCACCGCCCCCAGCCCCCGGACCACGCGAGACCAACCCGCACGAGACCACCAGTGCAGGCCAGCCCCAACCGACACAGCAGCCGGGCGGGACAGGCACCCGGCGTGGAAAAGACCCGGCCACCCCCGCAACCCCCCCACCTCCACACACTAGAGCTGAACGATATGGACAAAACCCCACACCCCGACAGCCACGCCAGACACCCCAACATCGATACGACACGACATGACCACGGGTCCGCCGAAAACCAAGCACCCCGGCGGAAAGCGCAGCTCCGTCCGCGACCCCCAGAGCCCCACACGCAGGACAAGCACAGGGGAAATCCACACCCCCCACATAGCCGCCCCCGCGACACCAACATCCCGGATGCCCACATCCCGACACAGACACGACAACGATACATCCCCCCAGCCCCACCACACACACACACCCCCACCAGCACACACACCCGCACGCACACAGCAGAGGCGCCCCGGCCCCCGGCGCAGTGACTAGACGTCACCAGGTCGTGGGGACCGGCCAAATCCAGAGGAGGCACGTCCCGCCGGCCCGCCCCCCCAGCGCCAAGCCGGGTCCCCCGGCCCCGGAGGCAGGGGCCACCCCGGAGCACCAGGGCCCAGGACCCCCCGCCCCCCCCCCCCCGGGACGACCCCGGCCACCCGGCGCCAGCCGACAGCCACCGGCCAGGGCCCCACCAGCGACCCGCCCACCGCCGCAGAGCAGCCCCAACCGCTGACCCCCATGCCCCCCATCGGGCTGGATACAGCCCCGCCCCAGCGGCGAGGCAGCCCAGACCCCCCCCAAGTCAACCGCCAGGGATCCATAGCCATCAAGCACTCGCCGGCACCCAACCCCCACATCGCCGAGGCAGCTCTCCTACACCAACGTTAAGTGATGGAGCTAATCACAGGGGACCAGAGGGAGTGGAATTCATCTAACTGGTTCTTAGAGGAGGCAGACATCGTCTCAATACTGATATGGTCTACTAAGAAATTCCTAAACTGGCTAATGCTCAGATTATTTTTGGATTTCCAGTTTACCAAGATAGTTTTCTTTGCAATACATAATACAGTAAGTATCATATGTGCATAGTTGGTTACCGTGTTGATCTCATCCAAGTCCCCCAGTAAACACAGTGTGGGGCTTGCAGGGAAGTTACACCTGAGCCACGTTGACAGGTCATCACATACCTGAAGCCAAAACCTCTGGACAGGTGGACAAGACCACATGGCGTGAAGATAATTGTCTGTTGTATTCTCATTGCAGTGTAAACAAATATTTGAAGGTGACAGACCCATCTTGAACATCCTCTGTCCTGTGTAATGTACTCTGTGTAAAACCTTGAATTGTATCAACTGTATATTTGAGTTTTTAGTCATTAGGAACGTGTTTAAACATATCTGTGTCCATGTGTTTTGGTTAAGGGTTCTGGACAAGTCAGCCTCCCACTTCCAAGTTGGAAGGGAAATTGAATCATCCAGTTTAAATAATAATCTATATATTTTCGACAGTAGTTTGGGGATAGAGAGATTCAGGAATTCTGCTACCCTGACCGGAGTCTGCAAGATCAGTTGGTTAGAGGTATATTTTTTGCTTAATATAGATTTAAGTTGATGGTATTCTAAAAATTTAGTACTACTGATCCCGTATTGTAAGGTAAGTGTATTAAATGACAGGAAATTTCCATTTTCAATGATATGTTGTAATTGTTTTACTCCTTTATCCTTCCAATGCACAAAATTAATCATTTTCTTGTTTTGTAAAATATCCAGGTTATTCCAGATGGGTGTGAGTTCACATGGAATAATAGAAGACTCGGTTAATTTCAGGAATTCCCACCATGCTTTCAGAGTAGAGCAGATGTTGATACTTTTAAAGCATTTATGAGATCTGACTGCTGAACTGATGAACGGCAAATCAGAGACATCCAGATCCTCACATAATGCTTGTTCTGTGTCTAGCCACGGTTCATCTAGATGGGTAGGTTTCAGCCATTTGGAAATAAATTGTAGCTTATTTGCTAGGAAATAATAATTGAAATTGGGTGAGTCTAACCCTCCCCGGTCTTTTACCTGTTGTAAGGTTTTTAAACTGATACGTGATGGCTTGTTTTTCCAAAGGAATTTGGAAATGTGAGAGTCCAGTGACTTAAACCAACTGGAGGAAGGTTTGGTGGGTATCATTGAGAACAAGTAGTTAATTTTCGGTAGAACCATCATTTTGATGGTAGCAACTCTCCCCATGAGTGATATGGGTAAGTGCTTCCATCGCGTGAGATCTTCCTCTATTGACTTTAATAGCTGGACATGATTTAACTTTATTAACTCTGAGAGTTGTGGAGAAATATTTATTCCTAAATATCTGATATTACCAGACTGTATTGTGGTGTTAGGGATGTTTTGTAAAGTACAATTAACAGATAAAGCTGTAGTCTTGGTCCAGTTAATAGAGTACTCAGATATCATTGAAAATTTATTGATCAATGTGATTGTCTGGGAGAGAGATGTTGATGAGTTCTGGAGGAAAAGCAGTACGTCGTCTGCATAAAGACTTATTTTATGTTCTAGATTTTTGCCGGGGATCCCTTTAATATCTCTGTCCTGTCTTATAGCGGCTGCTAGTGGTTCAATGAAAATGGCAAAAAGTGAAGGGGAGAGCGGGCAGCCCTGCCTGGTGCCTCGCTGTAAACAGAAACTTGGAGAAGTTTGGTCATTGGTCCTCACACATGCATTAGGGTTGTTATAAAGTATTTTTATCCAGTCTATGAAATAAGGACCAAAACCAAATTTATTTAATGTTGCAAACAGGAATTTCCAGTTAACACGATCGAAGGCTTTTTCTGCATCTAACGAGATGATAGTGGATTCCAGATTATGAATGGTAGCGTAGTCTATTAGATTAATCAGCCTGCGTGTGTTAGTAGAAGAATGTCGACCTTTAATAAAACCAGTTTGATCAGGATGTATTATCAGAGGAGTTATTTTTTCTATCCTTTTAGCGAGTGCTTTGCTGATTATCTTAAGATCTACATTTATTAATGAGATTGGCCGATAACTAGCTGGAAGTGTCGGGTCTTTACCTGGTTTTAATAATACGGTGATATTTGCTGAATTCATATTTGGTGGTATTTTCTGTTTCTCTTTTATTTCTAGTATCATTTTATAAAAAGTGGGAGCCAGAATTGTCCAGAACTCTTTGTAAAATTCGACCGGATATCCATCTGGGCCTGGGGCTTTATTATTGGGCATATGTTGCAGAGCGTCATGTAATTCACTTATTGAGAGAGGTGAATCTAAAACCGTAATATTTTCCTGTTGTAGTTTTGGAAGAATGATACTATTGAGAAATTGATTAATATCATCATCTGAGGGGTTTATTTGTGATTTATATAGTGTTCTGTAGAAGTTTCTAAAAATGTTATTTATCTGGTCAGGATCATGGCTGATACTTCCTTCTGAGTCTTTAACGGAGGAGATTGTTGCTTTTTCCTTATTTATTTTTAACTGATTAGCTAGAAGCTTGCCAGACTTGTTACCATGGTCGAAGTTTTCTAAACGAAGTCTTTGAACTAAGAATTGTGTTTTTTGGTCTATTATTTTGTTTAACTCGAGCTTGAATTTCCTTATATCATTCAGCATGTGTTCCTCCGGGGAGACCTGGTAGGCGTCTTCTAGTGATTTAATTCTAACTTCTAATTCTGAGATTCTTGCAGCTTCCTTTTTTTTTTTTTATGGGAAGAGAAGGAAATTATTTTCCCTCGCATTACTGCTTTACCTGCTTCCCAAAGGACACATGCTGGAGTTTCTGGTACATCGTTGTTCTCTAGATAAATGGACCATTCTCTTTTAAAATAGCTGATAAACTCAGGATCTTTCAGTAATGATGTATTAAATCTCCAACTCCTAGTTGTTGGTTTAATAGTTTTATTTCTCAGAGTTAATGATACTGGTGCGTGATCACTGATGGTTATTGGATGGATTTCTATTTCTGAGATTTCACTCATCAGTGAGCTGCTGGTTAAGAAGTAATCTAATCTAGAGTAGGAATGGTGAACTGAGGAGAAGAAGGTATATTGTCTCGTGGTGGGGTGATGAGATCGCCATGCATCACAAAGGCCGAAATCCTTCATGTACTGCTTAACGATATCTGATGAATGCCATATTTTGTTATGTCCTGCTGTACTGAGCCTGTCCATACCTGGATCACATACCATGTTGAAGTCTCCGCCCAATAATACCGCCCTATCAGAGTAGTTATGCAAAGCAGAGAAAAATGAGTCAAAGAATAATGGATCATCTACGTTTGGTCCATATATATTTGCAATGCATACCTTAAGATTCTGAACAGTTAATGTGACTATTATAAATCTGCCTTCTGGATCTCTGATTACATCATCAATGTCAAATTTTAACCTGCTATTAATCAGAATTGCTACACCTCTCTGTCTAGAATTATAACCAGCTGAATACACGTGTGGAAACTGTCTTGTCTGAAGAAGATCGACTGAGGAGTTTGATAAATGTGTTTCCTGAAGTAAGACAATGTCTGCCTGAAGATCTTTTAGCCGGTTGAAATTTTTAATCTCTTATCCCCTGTGCGAGCTCCGCGCACATTCCAGGTGACTATTTTCATTCAACCAACGCTGAAATAAGTGTTACATGCATATTAATAAAGCCGTGCATCTGTTCGCGTATTTCTACCGTAAGTATAAATACTAAGCTGCAGGCTAGACGAGTCTGTCTGTGTGTACATCGCGCTGTTTCTTCCTGCAGTGTGTGTGTGCGTGCACCTGCATGTGTGTCTCGCGCTGCGTGTGCTGGAGTTTCTACACCCGTAGTGTTCACGTTTGTAAAGTCGCGAGTGAAATGACAGTTCACTGTGTAGGATTGAGGGAAAAAAGAGACGGGAGGGAAGGAGTGGAAAGTGAAACAAGAAAAGTGACAGAAAACCAGAGGTTTAAAAAGTGCATCCGTGTTGTGAGCCGTGAAGTCGAAACGGTAGTGAGATTAGTAATTATGATCATAACAGATAATGATTCATCTAATCAGAGTTAGGAGGATATGAAACTGAACTGTACCTGACATCAGAAGAGCCACGGGGTGATGTTTGGGTCCCGATAAAGCTGTCCGTTAATAAATAATTTATCCACCGCGATGACAGCTCGGGATCCCTCCGTAATGGCTTTTTTCCTGATAGGAAACAGGACTTTACGCCGGTCCAGGATTTCTTTAGGATACTGGTCGTTTACTCCAAAGTTGGTCCCTTTCAGCTCGCGGCCCTGCTTCTTTACTTGCTCTTTTTGTTTAAAGTGAACAAACTTAGCAACAATCGGTCTTGGTCTGCGTGAATCCGGCATTTTACTTCCCATGCGGTGGACGCGATGAAAGCCGATACCATTGACTGTATCGGAGGGGAGTTTTAGTTGTTTATGGATGAAAGTTTTTATTGTTTCCTCGGGGTTTTCGTCTGCCTGCTCTGGGATCCCTGCAAATACCAGATTATCTCTCATGCTCCGAGCCTGCAGATCGATTACTGACTCCCTCATCTTTTTATTTTCTCCTGACAGCCGGTTTATTCCCTCAGTGAGGGACTTAACCGTGTCTTGTAGGTCGGCGTTTGCGGCCGCGAGCGTTTCCACCTGTTTCTGGCTGAACTCCAATGATTCCCGGAGCGCCTGGAATTCTTTATGGAGAACCTCCACCAGGTTCAAACGGGCGTCAAAGCTGTCTACTTTCCTCTCTATGGAGAGAAGGATGTCCACCGAGTTTTCTAATGAAGACATCGCACTAGAGGAATCTCCTACCCGAGCTCTCTTGACTTTTTTTTTCCTCTCCGGAGTAGACGCTGACTTCGGTTTTTTTAAACCTTTTTTCATGGCCTGCTGTTCATGGTACAGAAGATCAATGTAATCCGCCGGGCTGATCGAATCTTCCCCGCTTCCCTCCAGGTTGTACCCTTCACTATACTGATTTTTTTGATTATTTGTTTTAATGATTATTTATTATATTGGCAAATATTAATAAGTTCAAGTTGAAGCGCTAAATTTCTTAACTCGCCTGGTTTGAATCGCCTACCGTCCCACAGATACTGCGTCACTACAGCGTCATCTGCGTTGAGGTATCTGTGTTGAGAGTTTGAACAAGTTTTTCTTGATGGACCACACAAGTTCTTTGCGTGCAGTGGACATGACGTGCGTTGATCTTCTGATGCAGCGGTGCGGTTCTCTTGGAAGAATTGACACCTTCCCCAGGCTCTAGTCTCCCCTCGTGGACACCCACCAGCTGTCGTCACGACCGCAGTCAAGCCACCTCGCTTTGGCCTCGAGGTTCAGTTATCGCTGGATCCGCTTCCCATCAATGGTCCAGTATGAGCGAGATCCCGGACGAGCCCCCACAATTTGCTACGGGTCCCAGGATTGGTACCACGGCAACAAAATGATTACTCTGTAAAACAGAGGTAAGTGTTAGCAGCAATCAAGACACAGCGTGCTCCGTTTGTCGTCCAGGTTGCGTCTGAAGAGTGGGCGGAAGTGCCCCCAACTAAACAACCCAGAACTCAGACGTCTCTGTGTCAACAGTTCCGCTTGGTGCTGCCCACACTCACATCTATATGTATGAAAATAAAGAAATATCACTGAGTTATTTAGCAAATAAAATAATCATTTAGTAAATAAAATGAATTACATATAAAGTACACAATTTTGTGGTGTACCACACGAGTAACCCACCACGTTCACGAGCACTTACTTTAAAGGTGTGGGATTACTTTACCAAGGAACCGTATAACTTCGTACTGTGCAGCTCTGCAGAATGAAAACATCGTTTCACGGCAGCACAACTGCAATGCATGAGCACTGAAGCGTAAACTCCCAGGAGCACTTTTGCAGCTTTTGCAGTTTAATTTTCTTCTAAACATATCGTTCAAACATGAACACAGAATATGTTTATGATGGTGGTTAGTCACTCACCATCACTAACTTCTTATACTTTTTATAGTTCATCGCCAGGTTGAAAGTACCGCAACTCACCTGTACCTGATTTTATTTTAATCTCTTTCAGAGAAATGCTTTCTACACGGTATAATGTGTGTTAAAAGAGGTAATTTCATCAAAATAAATCCCTCATTGATTGCGTATCTGCATGAATCCAGGCCTTTTTAGTTTAGGTTTCTTAGGATGGCGTGACGCTCTCTTCATGCCAATGCGGTTCGTTCTACATAAGTTTTGGTTTCCTATCAGCCAATCACAGCGTTTCTAACGAGAAGCGCCCTCCTCTCTCGCGTGCACGGCAGCACTTGTAAACAGAACCGCATGGCGTCTGCCGAAGGGAAAGTGGCGATACCGCAGCAAAACAGCCTGTAAGCATCAAAACTGAGGAGGAGAAAGATGAAACGCAGGAGAGACCAAAGAAGGAATAAAGTTCGTGTTCTCAGTGGATTGCACTGAAGGCAGAGAGCAGCTGGACACCTCGGACTGAATGTGGACTGAATGTGGACTGGAAGTCCACCTGGACAGGTATTTGGTTTTGTTCGAGTTAAATTCATTGTCATATTAATCAAGCAATAAAAAAATCGTTAGATTAATAAATTAATTTTAAAAATCAAATTGTTAGATGCATGGATGCATCGAAAAAATAATTGATTCTGAAAATAATCGTTTGGGACAGCCCTAGTCAATTCCAGTAAGTGCAGCGCTCTATTTGGGTCAGCATTTAGCGCCAATAGTGTGCACTACAAAGTACACAGTGCACTAGGGTAAGTGTGCGGTTTGAGACACGGCTCCTTGTTGCTGCACGATCTGTTCAGGAAGCACGATCCCTGACTTCAGCTCATCTGCACATGTGCGGGGAGGAATACTTCCAGGTCCCCGTTGAATCTGCTGGATTTAGGAAAAAAATGTCCTGAAAATAAAAACTTCCATCCTTGATAAAAGGAAGGTAACAGATGGAGGGATGAACATTATTGATTTTCAGGTGATGAATGCTGTACTGAAATCAAAGTGGCAGCAGATGCTTATATATATATGGTAAATGGTAAATGGACTGTATTTATATAGCGCTTTTCCAGTCATACTAACCGCTCAAAGCGCTTTACACTACACATTCACCCAGTCACACACACATTCATACCCTGATAGGCACATCGGGAGGCAACTTGGGGTTCAGTGTCTTGCCCAAGGACACTTCGGCATGTAGTCTGGGGAAGCCTGGAATCGATCCTCAAACCCTCCGGTTGAAAGACGACTGCGCTTCCACCTGAGCTACAGCCGGTCTCAAAGACCTTGGAGTCAGATCTGCTTCAGATTGTGAACTCCTCTCTAACGTCAGGTGTTTTCCCAGAGTCACTGAAAACAGCTGTGATCAAACCTCTGCTAAAAAAGGATAATCTAGACAAGACACAGATGAGCAGCTACAGGCCGATCTCCAATCTTCCATTTTTAAGTAAGATCATTGAAAAAGCAGTTTTTCACCAGCTAAATGACTTTTTAAGAGAAAACAACCGTTATGATGTCTTCCAGTCAGGCTTTAGACAGCACCACAGCACCGAGACTGCTCTGACCAAAGTCATGAATGACATATGTCTGAATACTGACACTGGAAAAATGTCAGTGTTGGTTTTACTGGATCTCAGTGCTGCATTTGATACAGTTGACCACATCATATTACTCCAACGACTTTAGAAGTGGGCGGGTCTCTCTAGTTCTGTACTAAACTGGTTCAAAACATACTTGGAGAACAGGAAGTACTTTGTGTCAGTAGGCAATTTTACATCTGAGCAGACAAAAATGACCTGTGGAGTTCCCCAGGGCTCTATCCTGGGGCCTCTTCTGTTTAACATCTACATGCTCCCACTGGCCAAGGTTATAAAGAACAACAATATTAGTTACCATAGCTACGCAGATGACACACAGCTATATATTACAGTATCACCAGGAGACCGGGGCCCTGTACAGGCTCTTGGTAAATGTATTGATGAGATTAATGACTGGATGTGCCTCAACTTTCTTCAGCTGAACAAAAACAAAACTGAGGTGATTGTTTTTGGAGCCAAAGAGAAACGACAGCAGGTTGTCACAGAACTTCAGTCCATACACCTAAAAACCACCAACCAGGCCAGAAATCTGGCTGTAGTGATGGACTCAGACCTAAAATCCACCAACCAGACCAGAAATCTGGGAGTAGTGATGGACTCAGACCTAAAAACCACCAACCAGGCCAGAAATCTGGGTGTAGTGATGGACTCAGACCTAAAAACCACCAATCAGGCCAGAAATCTGGGTGTAGTGATGGACTCAGACCTAAAAACCACCAACCAGACCAGAAATCTGGCTGTAGTGATGGACTCAGACCTAAAATCCACCAACCAGACCAGAAATCTGGCTGTAGTGATGGACTCAGACCTAAAAACCACCAACCAGGCCAGAAATCTGGGTGTGGTGATGGACTCAGACCTAAACACCACCAACCAGGCCAGAAATCTGGGTGTAGTGATGGACTCAGACCTAAAATCCACCAACCAGACCAGAAATCTGGGAGTAGTGATGGACTCAGACCTAAAAACCACCAACCAGGCCAGAAATCTGGCTGTAGTGATGGACTCAGACCTAAAATCCACCAACCAGACCAGAAATCTGGGAGTAGTGATGGACTCAGACCTAAAAAACACCAACCAGGCCAGAAATCTGGGTGTAGTGATGGACTCAGACCTAAAATCCACCAACCAGACTGGAAATCTGGCTGTAGTGATGGACTCAGACCTAAAATCCACCAACCAGACCAGAAATCTGGCTGTAGTGATGGACTCAGACCTAAAAACCACCAACCAGGCCAGAAATCTGGGTGTGGTGATGGACTCAGACCTAAACACCACCAACCAGGCCAGAAATCTGGGTGTAGTGATGGACTCAGACCTAAAATCCACCAACCAGACCAGAAATCTGGGAGTAGTGATGGACTCAGACCTAAAATCCACCAACCAGACCAGAAATCTGGCTGCGTAGTGATGGACTCAGACCTAAAAACCACCAATCAGGCCAGAAATCTGGGTGTAGTGATGGACTCAGACCTAAAAACCACCAACCAGACCAGAAATCTGGGAGTAGTGATGGACTCAGACCTAAAAACCACCAACCAGGCCAGAAATCTGGCTGTAGTGATGGACTCAGACCTAAAATCCACCAACCAGACCAGAAATCTGGGAGTAGTGATGGACTCAGACCTAAAAACCACCAACCAGGCCAGAAATCTGGGTGTAGTGATGGACTCAGACCTAAAATCCACCAACCAGACCAGAAATCTGGGAGTAGTGATGGACTCAGACCTAAAATCCACCAACCAGACCAGAAATCTGGCTGTAGTGATGGACTCAGACCTAAAAACCACCAATCAGGCCAGAAATCTGGCTGTAGTGATGGACTCAGACCTAAAAACCACCAACCAGACCAGAAATCTGGCTGTAGTGATGGACTCAGACCTAAAATCCACCAACCAGACCAGAAATCTGGCTGTAGTGATGGACTCAGACCTAAAAACCACCAACCAGGCCAGAAATCTGGGTGTGGTGATGGACTCAGACCTAAACACCACCAACCAGGCCAGAAATCTGGGTGTAGTGATGGACTCAGACCTAAAATCCACCAACCAGACCAGAAATCTGGGAGTAGTGATGGACTCAGACCTAAAAACCACCAACCAGGCCAGAAATCTGGCTGTAGTGATGGACTCAGACCTAAAAACCACCAATCAGGCCAGAAATCTGGGTGTAGTGATGGACTCAGACCTAAACTTTGAAAAACACATCAAAGCGATCACTAAATCAGCCGACTATCACCTGAAGAACATCTCAAGGATAAAAGATCTGATGTCTCAGGAAAATCTGGAAAAACTAGTCCATCATCATCTTCAGTCGGCTTGACTACTGTAACAGCGTCTTTACTGGTCTACCCAAAAAATCAGTTAAACAGCTGCAGCTCATTCAGAACTCTGCTGCCCGAGTTCTCACAAAGACCAGAAAAGTGGACCACATCAGTCCAGTTCTCAGGTCTTTACACTGGCTGCCGGTCCATCAGAGAATAGACTTTAAAGTTCTGCTGCTGGTCTATAAAGCTCTGAATGGTTTAGGCCCAAAATACATCAGTGACCTCTTGACCCAGTATGAACCTGCTAGACCCCTCAGGTCATCTGGATCCGGCCTTTTATCAGTTCCCAGAGTCAGAACCAGACATGGAGAAGCTGCGTTCAGCTTCTATGCTCCACATGTCTGGAACAAACTCCCAGAAAGTCTCAGATCAGCTGAAACACTTAGTTTATTTAAATCCAGGCTGAAGACCCACCTGTTCTCAGCTGCATTTACGTAATTTTATTCAAAAGTTAAAATCCGCACGTCTCTGTATTCTCTCTTTTTAATCTTAAATGCTTTTAATTCCGAATCATGCTTCTAATTGTTTTTTTTTTTGTTTTTTTTTATCTCCCTTTTGCTTATAATGTTTTATGTAAAGCACTTTGAATTGTTCTGTACATGAAATGTGCTATACAAATAAACTTGCCTTGCCTTGCCTTGCCACTGATCACCACCTGGTGGTGAGTGGGCTCAGATGGTGGGGGAGGTTGCCGGTCAGACCTGGCAGGCCCAAACGTGTCGTGAGGGTCTGCTGGGAACGTCTGGCTGAGTCCCCTGTCAGGGAGAGCTTTAACTCCCACCTCCGGGAGAGCTTCACCCATGTTCCGAGGGAGGTGGGGGACATTGAGTCGGAATGGGCTATGTTCCGCACCTCTATTGCTGAGGCTGCTAGTCGGAGCTGTGGCCGTAAGGTTGTCGGTGCCTGTCGTGGCGGTAATCCCCGAACCCGCTGGGGGACACCAGCGGTGAGGGATGCCGTCAAGCTGAAGAAGGAGTCCTACCGGGCCTTCCTGGCCTGTGGGACTGAAGGAGTCCTACCGGGCCTTCCTGGCCTGTGGGACTCCTGAGGCAGCTGACAGGTATCGGCGGGCCAAGCGGAGCGTGGCTCTGGCGGTCGCTGAGGCAAAAACTCGGACATGGGAGGAGTTCGGTGAGGCCATGGAGAACGACTTCCGAACGGCTTCAAGGCGTTTCTGGTCCACCATCCGGCAGCTCAGGGGGGGGGGGGGAAGCAGTGCACCGTCAACACTGTGTACAGTGGGGATGGGGGGGTGCTGACCTCGACTCGGGATGTCGTGGGCCGGTGGAAGGAATACTTCGAAGACCTCCTCAATCCCACCAACACGTCTTCCGAGGAGGAAGCAGAGTTTGGGGACTCAGGGGGGGACTCTTTTGTCACTGGGGCTGAGGTAGTCAAAAAGCTCCTCGGTGGCCGGGCCCCTGGGGTAGATAAGATCCACCCGGAGTTTACTAAGGCTCTGGATGCTGTGGGGGTGTCTTGGCTGACGTGCCTCTGCAGCATCGCGTGGACATCGGGGGCAGTACCTCTGGACTGGCAGACAGGGGTGGTGGTCCCCCTCCTCAAAAAGGGGGATCGGAGGGTGTGTTCCAACTTCAGGGGGATCACACTTCTCAGCGTCCCTGGTAAAGTCTATTCAGGGGTCCTGGAGAGGAGGGTCCGTCGGATAGTCGAACCTCGGATTGAGGAGGAGCAGTGTGGTTTTCGTCCTGGTCGTGGAACAGTGGACCAGCTCTACACCCTCTTCGGGATCCTGGAGGGGGCATGGGAGTTCGCCCAACCAGTCTACATGTGCTTTGTGGACTTGGAGAAGGCGTTCGATTGTGTCCCCCGGCGATTCCTGTGGGGGGTGCTCCAGGAGTACGGGGTGCCAGACCCCCTTGTTCGAGCTGTCCGGTCCCTGTACGACCGGTGCCAGAGCTTGGTCCGCATTTCCGGTTGTAGGTCGAATCGATTCCCGGTGGGAGTTGGACTCCGCCAAGGCTGCCCTTTATCCCCGATCCTGTTCATAACCTTTATGGACAGGATTTCTAGGCGCAGCTGAGGTGTTGAGGGGATCTGGTTTGGTGGCCTCAGGATCGGGTCTCTGCTGTTTGCAGATGACGTGGTTCTGTTGGCATCATCGGGCCGTAATCTCCGGCTCTCGCTGGGGCGATTTGCAGCCGAGTGTGAAGCGGCCGGGATGAGAATCAGCACCTCCAAATCTGAGACCATGGTCCTCGCCTGGAAAAGGGTGGAGTGTCCTCTCCGGGTCGGGAGTGAGGTCCTGCCCCAGGTGGAGTTTAAGTATCTCGGGTTCTTGTTCACGAGTGAGGGAAAAATGGACCGGGAGATGGACAGACGGATCGGTGCGGCGTCTGCAGTGATGAAGACTCTGCATCGGTCCACTGTGGTGAAGAAGGAGCTGAGCCAGAAGGAGAAGCTCTGGATTTACCGTCCATCTACGTTCCTACCCTCACCTATGGCCATGAGCTGTGGGTCATGACCGAAAGAACGAGATCGCGGGTAAAACAGCTGAAATGAGTTTCCTCCACAGGGTGGCCGGGCTCTTCCTTAGAGATAGGGGGAGGAGCTCGGTCATCCGGGAGGGGCTCAAAGTAGAGCCGCTGCTCCTCCGTATAGAGAGGAGCCAGATGAGGAGGCTCGGGCATCTGGTCAGGATGCCTCCTGGACGCCTCCCTGGTGAGGTGTTCCAGGCACGTCCCACCGGGACAAGACCCCGGGGGAGGCCTAGGACACGCTGGAGGGACTACGTCTCCCGGCTGGGCTGGGAATGCCTCGGGATCCCCCGGATGAGCTGGCGGCTGTGGCCGGGGGGAGGGAAGTCTGGGCTTCCCTGCTTAGGCAGCTGCCCCCGCGACCCGATCCCGGATAAGCGGAAGAAGACGGTACGGTACAACACAAACCTAGTCTATGAACCAAAAAGGGAATGAGCAGCACCAATAAGCTAAAACCAAACTACCAAACTGTAAAGCAAAAACTAAAGAAACAAAGTTAACAGGGCAGCATCCGGATATTTTTCAGAAGACTGAAATTTTAGCTTAAATGACGGCATGAACACAGAACACACTCAAAAATAGTGTTTGAAGTGCTCAAGTGTGCGGTGTGAGACATGGCCAGAGTTTCTGTCATGTGAAACAAATCCTGCATCATCTGCTAACTTATGTCTTTTGATAGCATCATAGGTAGCCATGATCTTTGATCATTTGAAACAGCATCTACAATTATATATGTTTTTTTAGTTTTATGTGTTTTTGGTGAAAATTCTGTATGATTACATGAAGTAACTCAGCTGAATTACTACTTAAAACCTACAGTACTGTTTTTAGACAGTTCTCAATTCATCCAAGTGTGTAAAATAAATAAGCAAATAAGTGGTTTTAAACCAAACCAAAATTCTCTTCACTTCATGCATTTTAAAATAGCAAAATCAAAACCCAAACAAATAAGTATATTTATTGTAAGCAACCTGTGTGGCCTATGGAATATGGGGATTTAAAACACATGACATTAAAGCCGATTTTAGCCCATGTTTGGGGATGCTGAAGCACCCCTAAATTGAATCCCAGCTCTCCTAAAATTTGATCAATTGTTTCTACATGTATCAATTGTATGTGTTTTTTTAATATAAACTTGAAAAGTATATATAAAAAAAAACATGATGTATTTTGTTGTAATCTAACATTTTCACAACAAAAATGCAGCAACCCCACCCCGCCTGTTTAACCTGCAGCAGGGAAACATGCATCAGGACAAAGAGAAAGCATCAGATTTCTTTTCTCATGGGGGCCGTCTTCTTTACATGTAGTTTGCATCTTTATGGAGAAGAAGTCACACAGCAGTAGGATAAATACATCAGTGAGCTGAAGGCAAAGTGCTGCA
This sequence comes from Atherinomorus stipes, assembly GCA_023101725.1. Classification (NCBI taxonomy): domain Eukaryota; kingdom Metazoa; phylum Chordata; class Actinopteri; order Atheriniformes; family Atherinidae; genus Atherinomorus; species Atherinomorus stipes. Next base: position 20,915 of record JALJCO010014414.1, on the reverse strand, counting down.
GCCTTCGGTATCTTATCAGAGCAGAGTGTAAATGTGAAGCCTGTCCTCCGGCTGTGGACAGAGAGCATACAGGAGCAGATATGCTGCACTAATGCAGGCTGTTATCTTCACCTACCTCTGCAAAGGTGACCGTATGACGCATGAGTCTGGGAGGCTGATTATAAAATAACTAGGCTAAAATAGTCCCCTCCATTATTCTCATTGCTGTCAGTAGGTTTAGCTTCAGTGCAGCCTTACAACTATGCACCAGCAGCCACCCAGAGACCCCAGACCCGGGCCACCATCAGATGCCCAGAGACCCGGGCCACCAGCAGCCACCCAGAGACCCGAGACCCAGGCCACCAGCAGACGCCCAGAAACATGAGACCTGGGCCATCAGCAGCCGCCCAGAGACTCAAAACCCGGGCCACCAACAGCCGCCCAGAGACCCGAGACCCAGGCCACCATCAGATGCCCAGAGACCCGAGACCCGGGCCACCAGCAGACGCCCACAAACATGAGACCTGGGCCATCAGCAGCCGCCCAGAGACTCAAAACCCGGGCCACCAACAGCCGCCCAGAGACCCGAGACCCGGGCCACCATCAAATGCCCAGAGACCCGAGACCCGGGTCACCATCAAATGCCCAGAGACCCCAGACCCGGGCCATCAGCAGCCGCCCAGAGACCCAAGACCCGGGCCACCAACAGCCGCCCAGAGACCTGGGACCCGGGCCACCATCAAATGCCCAGAGACCCGAGACCCGGGCCACCATCAAATGTCCAGAGACCCCAGACCCGGGCCATCAGCAGCCGCCCAGAGACCCAAGACCCGGGCCACCAACAGCCGCCCAGAGACCTGGGACCCGGGCCACCATCGAATGCCCAGAGACCCGAGACCCGGGCCACCATCAAATGTCCAGAGACCCCAGACCCGGGCCATCAGCAGCCGCCCAGAGACCCAAGACCCGGGCCACCAACAGCCGCCCAGAGACCTGGGACCTGGGCCACCAGCAGCCACCCAGAGATCCGAGACCTGGGCCACTTGGGTCCAAATACCTGGACCCAAGTGACCCCCCCAAAGAGAGGGATGTGCATCCACCCAGAGGACGGCAGAGGGTGGCCCCAGCTAAAGCCCACCATGATCTGGAGGCACAGGTCCCACCGGGCAAGATCAGCAACCACCAACCCCGCCAAGCATTGGCCACCAAGAGCCCCCCCCCCAAGACCCAGACAGAGAGCCCAGCCAACCCCTAGGAGGACTTGGCCCCCAGACTGCCACCTAGCTTGGGCTAGCATCTGCTCCAATGCCCCTATCCTCACACCATGGCACCACCACTGCCACCACAACCCCACATGCTCCCCCCCCCCCCCCCCACACACACACACATTCATACACACACCTACACTTACCCACGCCCCCTCCACCCCCACAGCTCAAACCCCCACACCTTCTTCCTCCTGCTTCACACCTTTCCCCTCTTATGCAGTCCCCCTCCTGAAACTCCTCCACATTTACTCTCTCCAACACCAACCCTTGCATAACTGCATACAGTTGTGTGAAAAAGTGTTTGCACCCTTCTTGATTTCTTATTTTTTTGCATGTTTGTCACACTTCTATGTTTCAGATCATCAAATAAATTTTAATGTGAGACAAAGATAACACAAGTAAACACAAAATGCAGTTTTTAAATGAAGATTTTTATTTTTTAAGGGGGGGGGGGGGGTCCAAACCTCCATGGCCCTGTGTGAAAAAGTAATTGCCCCCTAAACCAATAACTGGTTGTTCCACCTTAGCAGCAACAACTGCATCAAGCGTTTGTGATAACTGGCAGTGAGTCTTCTACAGCGCTGTGGAGGAATTTTGTTCCACTCATCTTTGCAGAATTGTTGTAATTCAGCCACATTGGAGGCTTTTCCAGCATGAACCGCCTTTTTAAGGTCATGCCACAGCATCTCAATGGGATTCAGGTGGGGGCTTTGACTAGGCCACTCCAAAGTCTTCATCAACTTTGTGCCCATCTGAGCAGAAATAATCTGTTTGAAAAGTTTCAGTCTGGTTTTAGAGCTCATCGTAGCACAGAGACGGCACTGGTGAAGGTTACTAATGATCTTCTCATGGCTTCAGATAAAGGACTCCTGTCCATACTTGTCCTGTTAGATCTCAGTGCTGCATTCGACACCATTGATCACAACATTCTGCTACAGAGACTTGAACATGTTATTGGAATTAGAGGAACTGCATTAGATTGGTTCAAGTCATACTTATCTGATAGATTTCAGTTTGTTAATGTTAACAACGAGTCTTCATCACACACCAGAGTAACTCATGGAGTTCCCCAGGGTTCTGTGCTCGGACCAATTCTCTTCACATTATATATGCTTCCTTTGGGTAATATCATCAGACAACATGGCATAAATTTTTATTGTTATGCAGACGACACTCAGATATACTTATCTACAGATCTGGGCATGAAAAAGTTCCCCTTTCAGCCGACTGCCAGCCACTTACCAGCGACTTGTCTGCTAATTCAATCGCACAGCGAAACGCATGTGTGCCCAGGGGAAACGATTTCAGCGCATCAATGAATGCCCAGAACAAGGATGTTTCCACGCGCCAAGTTTGGACTTCGAATGTGATGGCGTATTTGCGGGACAAATCGTTCAGTCAGTGATAGTGCAGTAATGGTGCACTATTAGTGCACCACTTCTGGCAGAAAAAGGAGGAACTTTTGCATGCCCAGATCTGTATGAAGCCCGATGAAACCAATCAGTTTGTTAGATTACAAAGATGTCTTAGTGACATAAAGACCTGGATGACCCTGAACTTTCTGCCTTTAAATTCAGACGAGATCGAGGTTATAGTCTTTGGACCAAAAAAAAACTCAGGACTAAATTATCTAGCTTTATAGTTGATCTGGATGCATTAATTTGGCTTCCAGCACTACAGTGAAGAATCTTGGAGTCATTTTTTACCAGGATTTGTCTTTCAACTCCCATATAAAACAGGTTTCTAGAACCGCCTTCTTTCACCTACGTAATATTGCTAAAATTAGGAACATCCTATCTCAGGACGATGCAGAAAAACTAGTCCATGCTTTTGTTACTTCCAGATTGGATTACTGTAATTCCTTATTATTGGGCTGCCCCAAATATGCCTGAAAAGTCTCCAGCTGATCCAGAATGCTGCAGCCAGGGTTCTGACTAGAACCAGCAGGAGAGATCATATTTCTCCAGTTCTAGCTTCTCTTCATTGGCTCCCTGTTAAATCCAGGATAGAATTTAAAATTCTTCTTCTCACATATAAAGCTCTCCATGACCAAGCTCCATTATATATTAGAGATCTCATAGTTCCAGATATTCCAAGCAGAGCACTTCGCTCTCAGACTGCAGGTCTGCTGGTGGTTCCAAGGGTCTCTAAGAGTAGAATGGGAGGCTGAGCGTTTGGCTATCAGCCCCCCTATTATGGAATCAGCTACCAATTCTGGTTGGGGGGGCAGACTACCTTATCTCTACCTTTAAGATCAGGCTTAAAACCTTCCTTTTTGATAAGTCTTATCGTTAGGGATGGTTAGCTTCCCTTAGTTAAGCTGCTATAGGTTTAGACTGCTGCGGGACATCCATGATGCACTGGGCTCTTTTCTCTCCCATGATGCACTGGGCTCTTCCTTTCCCATGATGCACTGGGCTCTTTCTCTCCCATGATGCACTGGGCTCTTCCTCTCCCATGATGCACTGGGCTCTTCCTTTCCCATGATGCACTGGGGCTCTTCCTTTCCCATGATGCACTGGGCTCTTCCTCTCCCATGATGCACTGGGCTCTTCCTCTCCCATGATGCACTGGGCTCTTCCTTTCCCATGATGCACTGGGCTCTTCCTTTCCCATGATGCACTGGGCTCTTCCTCTCCCATGATGCACTGGGCTCTTCCTCTCCCATGATGCACTGGGCTCTTCCTTTCCCATGATGCACTGGGCTCTTCCTCTCTCATGATGCACTGGGCTCTTCCTTTCCCATGATGCACTGGGCTCTTCCTCTCTCATGATGCACTGGGCTCTTCCTTTCCCATGATGCACTGGGCTCTTCCTCTCTCATGATGCACTGGGCTCTTCCTTTCCCATGATGCACTGGGCTCTTCTTCTCCCATCATCTCAGCTTCTCCATGCAGAAACCTGTGACAGTATTGCATCATTAACTGTGTTCTCCTCTCAGCAGGTCTGGCTGGATAACGTTGCAGTGTTTGTTGGTCTCTCTCTCTCTCTCTCTCTCTCTCTCTCTCTCTCTCTCTCTCTCTCCCTTTCTGTCTTCTCCCCCCCAGCCGGTCGAAGCAGATGGCCGCCCTACCTGAGCCGGGTTCTGCCGGAGGTTTTTCCTCCCTGTTAAAGGGGTGTTTTCCTTCCCACTGTCGCCCCCCCTCCGTGCTTGCTCAGGATGGGGGATTGGACCGGGTCAAGTCAAGATTCCATCCAATCTTTTGGTTTCCTTAACTAGGCTATTATGAATCTGACCTGAACTTTTCTGTCTGTTTAAGCGCCCTGAGGTGACATTGTCATGAATGGATGCTATACAAATAAAGTTGAATTGAAGTTGAATTTTTTTTTTTTTTTTTTTTTTTTCTTTTTTTTTTTTTTTTTTTTTCTTTTCTTTTTTTTTTTTTTTTCTTTTTTTCTCCCCCTCGCGCCCCCTCCCCCCCCTCTTCATTTTGTTGTTCTTAAGCCATTCAGAGGTGGACTTGCTGGTGTGTTTTGGATCATTGTCCTGCTGCAGAACCCAAGTGCGCTTCAGCTTGAGGTCACCAACAGATGGCCGGACGTTCTCCTTCAGGATTTTTTGGTAGAAGCAGAATTCATGGTTCCATTTACCACAGCAAGTCTTCCAGGTCCTGAAGCAGCAAAACAGCCCCAGACCATCACACTACCACCACCATATTTTACTGTTGCTATGATGTTCCTTTTCTGAAATGCCGTGTTACTTTTACGCCAGATGTAATGGGACCTCCACCTTCCAGAAAGTTCCACTTTTGTCTCGTCAGTCCACAGAGTATTTTCCCAAAAGTCTTGGGGATCATCAAGATGCTTTCTGGCTAAACTGAGACGAGCCTTTATGTTCTTTTTGCTCAGCAGTGGTTTTGGTCTTGGAACTCTGCCATGCAGCCATTTTTGCCCCCCAGTCTCTTTCTGATGGGGGAGTCATGAACACTGACCTTCATTGAGGCAAGTGAGGCCTGCAGTTCTTGGATGTTGTTCTGGGGTCTTTTGTGACCTCTTGGATGAGTCGTCGCTGTGCTGGGCCATCACTTTTTCACACAGGACCATGGAGGTTTCGATTTTTTCCACTTGCTTCATTCAAAAACTGCATTTTGTGTTTACTTGTGTTATCTTTGTCTCACATTTAAATTTGTTTGATGATCTGAAACATATAAGTGTGGCAAACATGCCAAAAAAAAAAAAAAGAAATCAGGAGGGGCCAAACACTTTTTCACACAATTGTACATCTTGCCCACACACACGCCCACAGATACCTCATCCCCTCACACACAAACACACACCTCACCTTCAACACCTATCAATCTTTCATCTCACACTCATTTGTTTGCTGTCACACACTCACCTCACTCCTCACCCTTTCACCCTGCCTCCTGAGCAATAACTCAGACAGAAGAGAGAACTGCCCCACCCCCCAACCACCACCACCCCTTGTGCACATGAATATACACATTTGAAACGCTGCTTCTTCGCGAGCAGTCTGTCCTGCTGGGATGTCACCAGTTAGACTCGGAGTCTAACTGGTGTGTTTGCTGCCCAGAAGGCACTGAGCCAGCATTCAGGTCAGAGTCTCATATCACTTATTTATGATACTTAACTTTCTCGTTGGGAAATACTTTGTCGATGTTACATCAGCAGCAGCCAATGAGAAAGCCTGTCACATTGCATGATGAACTGTAGGTTATAAAGTTGGCACACAGTAAAACAGTAAAACATGGTTGAGCAAATAAAGCCATGAACTCTTCAGGTATCATATTCTAACCCTGATTTTCTCATGCAGGTCACAATTTTGTAATGATAAGCTTTGTTTTAATTACTGGAATAGGACTTTAGGTAATCCATAACACTGCAACAGCAATCAGGAGATCACTGCTCAGCATCAAATGAACTGGCTGCATGTTTTCTTTTGGTGCAATAACACTGAATCAGATTCACACATCTCCCATCATCCAGGCGGTTAGAGCTGTGCAGCCATGAGTTATAATCAGATCCATATTTTCCATGTGTCTGAGTACATGCAGCCTTTGAGTGAGTCACCGTGTCATGGGTTGAGCTTTTCTCAGAAAACAGAAACATGTCAGCTGCGAAGCAGAAGCAGCTGACATCTGGCTAACAATAGTTTTTAACCCAGCAGAGCTGAACTTTAATCTCTGCCTCGTGGCAGAGAGCAGCTACATTAACACGGCCGCTGCATAAAATCCGCAAATTTATACATTATACAGTTTTATTTCACGATTAGCATCAGCAGACACTCACACTCCTCTGTCTCACCAGCTTTGTTATAACACATTAAAATCAAAGAGTGGATGACTACAAACATAGTTTAAAATACAAAGATTTACACTCCTGTGATGGGAACTGACAAGGATTTGAATTAAAGTGATGCCAACATTTGCTGACTGTATAGGAAAGTTGGATACAAACTGCCCTTTCTGGCAACGTTCAAGGTAACGTGTCAGTTTCTGAAGGAGATTCACACCAAATGTCCTCTGTTTTCCTAACCTCAACAGCTAGAGAACAAGAAATTGCTCGTTTTCTGGTTTATATTTATTTCAACAACTTCACTTCAGACTTGTTCATGTAAAGCCAAAAATCTCTTTCACAAAGCAACTTGAAACTGAACCCACCAGGTTTATCAGCTACACCTTGGCTTTAATGATGTTTCCTGCGGATTTGACAAACAATCAGTAACCAACCAGAGGATGTACTTCTGACTTCTTCCTCCTTATGTGGTCACCTCTGACCACATGGATTCTCACATTTGTGGTGAAGGTTTCAACCACAGCACAGTGCAGTCAGATGATGTGAATTTTCCCCGAAGCATCTGGTAAACTAGTGAGACATTAATGTCAGAGGACACAGAGAGGGAACGACAGTGTCAGAAACAAACCCAGCTGATGTCTTGTTTAAGGTGAGAGAGATCTGACGGTGATCGGCTGCCCTCTGCAGTTCTGCTGCACACATGCTGCTGTCCTGACACACACACCGGCCCAGAGAGTGGCTTTTTGTTGCAGCAAATGCTGCTTTATCTCATTTAATAACCTTTCGGTTAAAGGTGAATGGCCGCACCTGCTTCTACAGTATTTCAGCTGCAGATGCTGCAGAAAAGTTCCCCTTTCTGCCGACTGCCAGCCACTTACCAGTGACTTGTCTGCTAATTCAGTCGCAGAGAAACGCCTGTGTGCCCAGGGGAAACGATTTCAGAGCATAAATAAATGCCCGGAACAAGGACGTTTCCACACGCCAAGTTTGGACACCGTGTGTGATGGCATATTCACTGCTATTCCAAACAGCTGATTTTTATACCTATAATTTTTTTACAACCAACGTCATACTTATTGCGTTTAGTTGTGTTAAGTTGTCTCTTTGCACCATCCACGGATTGCACAGCTGGACAACAAAACTGCAGATGGGATCCGTGGGAGAGGAGACATGTCGTACACATATCTGCAGGCTGAACGGAGGGCAGCTGATGTGATTCCTGCTGCAGCTGTGGCAACCAGCCAAATATGGGCCCATCACTGCTGGAGTAAAATCGAATCGTTGGCAGCATTCCTTCCACAGTGCTGCTTCCAGCCTGGATGATGTGTCTGAGATCTTCATCTTTATAGAGAACAACTGTCTGCTCCCCCACAGTTACGTCGGCTGCTCTGCAGGTTTCTCCATGTGTGATTGGTCAGATGCTGCAAACACCATCCCACACTGTAAAAAGAGTATCTGGGCTGTAGTTGATATGAAGGACTTATTGATGTTGATCTAACTTAATTATTTTGGTTTGATGATAAAAAATCTAATGTTTTTGAGTTAAATCAACTTAAAAATCACACTGTAGTCTAAAATAAGTTTTTACTTTCACTCAAAGTAAATTTTTTAAGTTGTTTCAGCTTAAGAGCGCATGAACAAAAAGGGGACGGGGTAATTTTCAAAACTCAGCATATCCGGACCACAAAGGCTCATGGGAAATACAAATTCAACAGGAATTTAACCTTTTATGATTGTTATTCTATAAATTTGAGTTGTGTGCTGTACTGCCTTTGTTATGTTCTCATTCAGTGGTAGCTGTTCAGTTTGGATGTTAAAGTTGCACCATGAGTGTGAAGGACAGTATAAGGAAATAAACTCCCAACCCATTCATGATTAACATGACATAAATGCTGTTTATGTCACTGGTTAGTCACAGACTCATGCGTAAAAGGTAGAAGGCAAACCAACCCTGGTTTTCCAATGTGCACTATCTAAAGCTCTTACCTTTTCTTCGGTGCATCCGCCGCTTTTCTTTCTTTTCTTTTTTTTTCCTTCGAGAGTTTGAGTGACTGGTGTCTGCTCCAATCATGAGCTTATTCCCACACAGCGTCATGTCCTTAGCTCTGTCATTGGCTGGTGATATAAACAGAAATCTCCACCCAGAAACGTCCCGACTAGACCAGAACAAAGGGAAAGAGTAAATTACAGACAGGAGGAGAGGGGAGATGCATTCAAACGCACCACTGAATGTGAGTAGAGGCCCAAAGGCGCCGTTTGAGATGGATTTCACTTGCACAAGTCTAATGTGTATTTTCAGGTGGGAAACTTCAGACTCTACCTTTAAGTACCATGTAATCTTGGTACTAAATATAATGTATTGAGTAAGATCTACGTAAAATTTTACTTTGTCCTAAATCAGAAATTTAACTTGAGAAAAAAAAATTAAAAAGCCTGTTAGAGAATTACAGCAATTTGTTTAGTTGTTGAGAGACCGAGCTGTAATGAAAACATGGCTACCTCAGATACAAATGTGAACCCCTAAAATGCATTTATGATTAACCTTTGTGCTCAGCTCCTTTCTTAGGGTCTCCAGCTTGCTGTGAATGCGAGAGGCCTTGCAGAAAGGGAATGTCTAGCACTTGTTTTACCGTGTGTGCCTTTGTAGTTTAGATGCTTCTTTTATAAGCTCTTTTATAAGTTTCATAGAAGTTGGATAAGTTTCATGTATAACCATATACTGTTATGTTACATTGTTCATTTACCTTGATGTGATGGAGAATGTAGGTGGTAAAATGCTTCCTGTTCTTTGCAGAGAGACGCAGGAGACACCTGCATGTGTTCCAATGTTTTATTCTTTTATTACATTTATTTGTATTACATTTAAGTTACTTTCATGTATTTCAGTATGTTAAATGATGTAATCTCTTGTAGCCCTGATGAAACCTCTCCTATGTTAGTCAAATCAAATCAAATCAAATTTATTTATATAGCCCTTTACAGTACCCATTGGACACACAAAGTGCTTTACAGCAGGGTAACAGAAAAAGAGACAATGTAAAACATAAAAATGCAAACTTAAATAGTAGGAAAAGTGAAGAACAAAAAAGAGTTAAGAGTGAAAACAACCAACAGAGAATCAGAACAGGCTACTCGGGGGAGTGCAGGGTGTACCTAAGAGAGAGTAAAAACCTTTAATAAATAAACTAGTTAGAATTAAAAGCTAGACTAAAAAAATATGTCTTTAACTTAGATTTAAAAGAGCCCAGTTCAGTCGTGAGACGAATGTCGGGGGGCAGTGAGTTCCACAGTCTGGGGCCAGCAGCTGAGAACGAGCGGTCGCCCCACTGCTTTAGCTTCGTTCTCGGCACTTCTAAAAGAAGTTGGCCAGCGGAACGAAGGGCCCTGCTGGGGTCCCGGCGGACCAGCAGGTCAGCCAGATAAGGGGGGGCCAGGCCGTTGAGGGCTTTAAAAACAAACAGAAGTAATTGAAAATCAATTCGGAAGCGGACGGGGAGCCAGTGCAGGGAAGACAGGACGGGGGTTATATGTTCCCGCCTGGACGCGCCCACCAGAAAACGAGCAGCAGCGTTCTGGACGAGCTGCAGGCGGGCGATGGAAGCCTGGTTCAGGCCAACGAAAAGGTCGTTACAGTAGTCCAGCCGGGCACTAATGAAGGCATGGACAGCCGTCTCCAGGTCCCCCCGGTTAAGGAAAGGTTTAACCTTCGAGAGGAGACGGAGTTGAAAAAAGCTGGTTCTGACTATGGCGCTGATCTGCCTCTCGAACCTGAGGCCACTGTCCAACAAAACTCCAAGGCTTTTCACGTAGGACTTGGGGGAGGGAATAGAAGTGCCGTCGTGTGAGAAGGAGCCAAGCATGGTTGGAGTGCCAAACAAAATTAAATCAGTCTTGGCATCATTAAGATGTAAAAAATTCTGCGCAAGCCATGATTTCACATCATTTAGACAGTCTAAAAGTTTTGTGTATGATGGAGTGTGATTTCCGGTCAGGTGCAGTGGAAGATAGATTTGAATGTCGTTGGCGTAGAAATGGAAGAAGAGGTTGTGTTAGTGTTCTGCTTTGTTTCTGGCCACCTTATTGGAAAGATATAAAGTGATGACCAGGTCACAACCAGGTCAGCTTGACCTTTGGTCATGAACAGGTGTAAGTTGCCTTGCGGTTGTTGACACCTACACTTATTCTGCTGAAGAAGTGGGGAGCGAGTAAAGGTCACCGCGCTCGTGAAGCTGAGGCTCCATAGCTGCACGGCGAAAGAAGGGCTGCGGGTTCACAGCTGCCTCGCTAGAGACCCTTCAGAGGCCCCAAGGTGTGTAGAAGATGCTTCAGTCAATAGGAAACCGAACCGTTGGGCAGGAAATGGGGTCGCGAAGAACGTGGTTGTCGCCAGAACAAAGATAGCACCGATGCTCTACCCCATTGAATTGAGAGTAAAGGTTAACGGTTTGCAAACTCAGACACAGGAAACCAACGGAATGGATGACTACAGACACGTGAGCACCGCTTCCACATATGGGACCACAGAAACCATATTTGGGCATCCTGGAGGAGGAAAACGCAGCCAGGAACTGACTGTAAGAGGGTAAAATCAAGGGTGACAAAAAAGAAATACAGAACTGAGAGAACTCTGTATTAGGTCGAAGTGTTCACATCCTTTGTCCTTCATTTTTGTATCTTTTTTATTCTTTTTGGCAAAGCTCAACACTGGTACCCTGTCCTTGGGATAAGGGAGAAAGTCAGGTTGTGTGAGCCTTTTCTTTTAACCCCAAAAAATCTAAATAAAGCCAATAGACTCTGAAATAGGAGTCTAGAAAGACACATTTTTGTGGATTATTTGGGGGGACCCTGTTCAGCGGATCCAGACGGCATCGGGGCGAGCCTGAGCGAGGCTGGGACCTTAATCTCGGAAGTGTCCTGCTCGATCTTCCCAGATCTCCAAACGAGTAAGTGGCTGGAAAGATCAAAAATGGTGTAATTCCACCCGCTTCCTTCTGTGAAACAGAAAGTGGTCTGCGGAGCCTCACTGTACGGGTCCGTGAGGATAAGCCTGTAGTAAATGTGGGGTATTTACCTATACAGTAATTACCACAAAAGGGACGCACTGCTCTGTTATAGGAGTAGAGGCTGGCATGGGCTCATGGCTGTTCACAAATGTTTAAGGAGTCTAAAAGGGTAATACGTCTGATCCGGGCAGGCGTGGGATTGCTCCGTCCTACACCAATTTCTTATATTTATCCTGTAGAGCAACTAGAGGGTTTTATAGGTATTGGTGAATTATTCTACAAGTTTATTCCAAGATTTAAAAAAAAAAAAAAAAAGTTGCAACAAAGTTAAAAAATTGTTTAAAAATTTTCTGTTTTTGTTTTAATGTAACAAAAAAAAAAAAAAAAAAAAAAGATTTCCAGTAAATCAAAATTTATGGTTTCAACCAAATCATAAGTTTAGTTTGAGAAAAACTAAAACAATTAGATGTGACAAGTTGAAGCAAATTTTTTTATTTGATCCAAAGTAACAATTTTTACAGTGTACATGTGAGCACGGCCTGATCGCCATGAAAAATCTGGGTTGTCCCGGGCGGCAGCTTCTAGTACTGCTTATCAGGATTACCAGTGTCTGGGTAATCAACCCAGGTAACAGAGAGGTGAGTCTGCTGGTCCAGCTTTTACTACAGGCCTCTGCTCCTGGACTTTAGGAGATCTTTCCTTCGTTTATATGCTGCCACAAAGAAAAAAAGGTCACCATTTGGGTTTAACTAAACAAATGGGACAAGCCTCCTGTTGGATACTGTATGGGCAGTTATGTATCAGCTGGCAAATCCAGAAACTACTAAAACTGGATAAAGAACTGTTCAACGCATTATTAAAAACTGCAAGGACAGCAGGGAAGCATCGTCTTCCAGGAAGAAATATGGCCAGAAAAGCACCCTGAATGATGGTGAACAGTGATCATTTAAACGTTTGGTGAAATTAGATGGTTAAAAACAAAGAGCAAAACCTACTAGCTGAGCCGCTCGTAGGTTTTGGCCATGAAGACACGTAAAGCTACAACTTCCCACACAACTGTCACATCATGAAACAGTCTTTATCTGTCTCATGTTTGCAAAACACTTTGATCAGCTGATTGTAAAGTCATGGAGCCATAAAGCAAAGCACTCCAGGTCACATGATCAATGAAAGCCAGATCTGCTCTTGCAACGTTACCAGGTATGGTTTTAGAGGGGGCAGCCCCCTCAGACCCCTCAGCTGGATACTGACCCCAGAAATCATTTATTTATTTATTTTTTTCTTACTTGTGGAACATGGAGAAAGGAGTAAGGGAAAAGAGAGAGAGTAGAGAAAAAAAATAAAAGGATCCACTTCCACAGTTCACTGGTACATCTGTACAGTGATCCCTAAACAACATTCCAAGGTCTCTGCTGGAAAACAAAATTAACAATCCCCTACAGGAGGACCTGCAGGTGGCTTAATCCTTGTACCCTCCTCAAAAAAAAAGTTACCCTCCCCGTGTTCAGGACAAAAGTGTCCCTGCACGAAGAAACTGTTATAAAATTCTCATACATTAATATTTTTCCAGCTCAAAACAACCAAACATTCAATATTTTTTAGAACTCTAACCCTTTTAATGCTGGCTTGAATATGTGAATGACTTCATCATTCATTACAAAAAACACATAATCATTGAAAACAACAGTTTTTGATTAACTGTTATAAAAGTTAAAAACAATTAATTAATTGATACCAGCATGTCATTTGAAAGAGAAATAGTCATATCTGACATCTTTACAGGATTCTTTCAGATTCAACTGTTTTACCACTGTAGACAGATGCAGACAATTATGGTAGTTTAGAAATTACATTATGGAGCTGTGAGGCTACTAAGAGTCATCAAGTGTGATTTATTTTGTGAAATGATTTTCAAATCTACATCTGAATCAAAGTAAAACTTCATTGTGCAAATTGCAACAAGTTTGAAAATTTAACAGCAACAAGGGAACAAATCTGGAACAAAAATACCCTTGGTTTCAGTGTGTGATGTCTGTGTTTGACATCAGACTTGGTTGTGGATACGGTTGTAGGTGTGTGCTTCTGAGTGTGTGCGTTTGTGTCGGTGCGTGTGTGTGTGTGTGTGTGCGTGCACACATTTAGTGTTCTTCATTTCCCTCAGCAAACCAGCAAACCTGGCAGCATGTGACTTGGTGCGCTCTGCAAATGTGCCTGTCACACTTCGTGCAGACGGTCATACACCGCTTCTTTACAGGTGTGCACAACCAGCACACCTTTCTCCTTTTGGTTGAGCTGGTGGCAGCTGTTGCAGTGGTGGTGTTGATAGTTTCTGAGTGGGCAGTGGTCTGAAACTCTGTTACCAACCAGCAGCTGCAGTGCATGGAACATGCTTTTTCCGCATGAGCTCCGAGGACACCATGGAGTTTCCATAACCATGTCCAATGCTTCTTCTGCTGTGAAAAACTTCTTCATTTCTGCTTCGGTCTTCCCTCTTCTCTGCTGACTAATGAAACGAAGCTGCATGTTTATATTTGACTGTTATAGCAGCCAGGTGCTTAAACACACGTATAAATGTTTTTGTTTTTGTTAATGAAAACACCAAAGGCAGAATGTCATGTTTTCATTCAAGCACTTCTTCAAAGTCGGTCTCACATCCTTCAAAAGATGCCCTTTTAACCCCTGAAACGATCAATTACAAAATCATACTCTCAAACACATGCACATCCAATAAACCCATGCACATGAGCGTGCATATGCGTGTGTGCACACACGCATATGCACACATGCATGCACACACGCGCGCGCGCACACCCACACGCACACACACACACACAAATAAATCACACTTGATGACTTAGTAGCCTCACAGCTCCATAATGTAACTTCAAAACTACCATAATTCTCTGCATCTGTCTACAGTGGTAAAACAGTTGAATCTGAAAGAATCCTGTATAGATGTCAGATATGACTATTTCTCTTTCAAATGAAATGCTGGTATAAATTAATTAATTGTTTAAAACTTTTATAACAGTTAATCAGAAAGTGTTGTTTTCAATGGAAGTCAATGGGACACTTTTGGCCACGAGCATTTCTTTCTGATGCTACTTAAAAAATACATATGGAATCAAATATTTTTTTGGTTAATCTTTTACATATCTGAGGCTCTATCATCCATCCCAACACTATTTGTTATCTGAAAAATAATTAAGATTATGTGTTTTTTGTAATGAATGATGCAGTCATTTACATATTCAAGCCAGCATTTAAAGGGTTAGAGTTCTAAAAAATATTGAATGTTCAGTTGTTTTGAGCTGGACTTAAGTTGTTTAGATGATTTATGAAAGAAAAGTAGAAACAAATATTAATGTATGAAAATTTTATAACAGTTCTTCGTGCAGGGACACTTTTGTCCTGAACACGGGGAGCGTATGCAAAATGTTTCTACGGAGTATAAAAGAGTTTTGAAGGGAACAGACACTGGATTTCAAAAAAATATGTCTAAAAAGAAGAGTTACTGCAAAAATTCATGCCCCTTGCCCCAACACAGTTGAAATGATCACCAATTAAAAAAACTAAAGTGACCAAAATGGCCAAAAGTGTCCCGAGGAGGGCATTAATGGTTAAATATCCTCAGATCATACAAACACACGCAGAACTACGCAGAGAAGAGGTACAACCTAGTCAGCGCAATGGGAAGCAGCATCATCATCATCATCATCAGAATAAAGGGTCTCCGTGGTGATACAGTCATGCAGATGCAGCCTCGTCTCTACAAAGAGGAGGAAGCCCGCAAGGCTCACGACCCAGGCCCCCAGCAGCCAGAGGCCCAGATCCGAGCTGCCCCCCCAAAAGAACGGACATGCATCCCCCAAAGGGCGGCAAAAGGAGGCCCCAGCCGGAGCCCCCTGCGGTCTGGGGGCCCAGGCCCCAGCGGGCCAAGACCAGCAGCTGCCGACCCCACCGGGCGCCGGGCGCCCCCCAGGGGCAGAGACAACGCCGGGCCCAGGTCCCAAGCCCCCAGGACTACATCTACAAGAAAGGTCAGAGCAGACTCTACTTCTGAAGGAAGCTGAGATCATTCAACGTCTGCACCAAGATGTTGCAGATCTTCTACAAGTCTGTTGTGGAAAGTGACATCAGCTTTGCAGCATCTGCTGGGGCAGCAAGATCCGAACCAGAACCAGAACCAGAACCAGAACCAGAACCAGGACCAGAACCAGAGACTTGAAGAAACTAAACAAGCTGATCAAGAAAGCTGGTTCTGTGCTGGGGAGAACTCTGGAGCCGCTGGAGCTGATCGTTCAGAAAAGAATGCTGCACAAGCTGATGAAGATGATGGAGGACTCTTCCTCCTCTCCACAACACGGTGAAGAATCAACAGAGTGTGTTCAGTGGGAGGCTGCGTCAGGTTCGCTGTAGGACGGAGAGATACAGAAATTCATTCCTGCCAGCAGCATCACCCTGAAGAACAAGACTGACTTTTTTCTTTATTAAAAAAAAAGAAAAAAAAAAGAGTGAGCTTTTACAATACTGAATTTCCCTTCTGGGATGAATAAAGTATTTTTCATTTCATTTCATAGTTCAGTAATGCTTTCCTGGGTTTTCTGCCGCCTGGATGCAGCGCATCCTATCTGTCATCTATCTATATCACATCTATATCATCTCTGCCAGGCAGACGCATCAGAAGCATCTCTGCAGGCCCATCAATCATGATCATTGATACATCCTGAAGCAGTTAGCTGTTGGTTCTTCCTGCAGTCAGTGTTCCTGTGCCAGTCTGTGGCTGTGAAGACTTCCCCCAGACTCAGAAACCATTATCCGCTCTGTGGGAACATGCTGGTTTTAGATTAAACCAGTGAAGTCCTTCCCAGGGTGAAGCGGTTCCTGGTGGTGGTCTTTGTCTCCAGCACATTTCTAAGATTTCATCGTGACCCTCAGCTGCGAGCAGCTGACACCAATGATGCAGGTTTTCTTTCAGGAGGCTCTGAGGGTGTTACGTAACACTCCTCTTTTGTTTCTGCTTGGCTGCACAGCTGAGAACACCATGCTGCATGACGTAACCTCCCTCTCCTCTCCTTACATCTCCACCCCTCCATGTTTCACCCCTCTAGCCCTCTGCAGCCTTCCTCCCTCTAATGTTTGTGATTTTACTCAGAAAAAGCAGACAGATGCTCGCTCCTCCCCTCCAAGCCCTGCATCACCTTCTGGATGAGGTGGACGTGGACCGTTTAAGCTTCATGCTTCTTAGTCCATGGGCCAGACCAGATTTTGGTACCACTCAGGGAGGCAAAATCTAGTAACAATTTTTGAAAAGGTACATGTCCATGGAAGATATTTTGGTAAGACAACCCATCCTAAGTGGCAGCTTTGTCATGGTTATCATCACATGAAGTTTATCAACCCCTACAAGAAATTAGACTAGGCGCTGGCGCATGTTCTACTTAAGGCTCATTTTTCAGACCTTTCCTCATCTTTTATGTGGACATATTTGGTATCATTTTAAAGGGGAGATTGAAGTCTTTCATTTAAAACCAGTTTTGCACCTGTTTAATAAATATAGAGGTCACAGGGGCTCCTCAAACTATCAACAACAATTATTTTTTCACAATTTTCGCCTAAACTGTTGTCTTTCTTTAAGTATTGTGAGGAGCAGGAACAACCCCTGACACAAATAAACACACACACATATATATATATATATATATATATATATATATATATATATATATATATATATATATATATATATATATATATATATATATATATATATATATATATATATATATATATATATATATGAAATGAATGAAATGAAATGAAATGAAATGAAAAATACTTTATTCATCCCCGAAGGGAAATTCAGTATTGTAAAAGCTCACCTCTTTTTTTTTTTTCTTTTTTATAAATAAACAAAAAGTCAGTTAGTCTTGTTCTTTAGGTGATGGTTGCTGGCAGGAATGAATTCCTGTATCTCTCCGTCCTACAGCGAACTTGACGCAGCCTCCCACTGAACACACTCTGTTGATTCTTCACCATGTTGTGGAGAGGGTGGGAAGTGTCCTCCATCATCTTCATCAGCTTGTGAAGCATTCTTTTTGAACGATCAGCTCCAGCGGCTCCAGAGTTCTCCCCAGCACAGAACCAGCTTTCTTGATCAGCTTGTTTAGTTTCTTCAAGTCTCTGGTTCTGATGCTGCTGCCCCAGCAGATGCTGCAAAGCTAATTGCACTTTCTACCACAGACTTATAGAAGATCTGCAACATCTTTTTGCAGACATTAAATGATTTTAGCTTCCTTAAGAAGAAGAGTCTGCTCAGACCTTTCTTGTAGATGTAGTCACAGTTGCATTTCCAATCTAGTCTGTTGTCCAGCTGAACTCCAAGGTATTTGTAGTTCTCCACCACCTCCACCTCCTCTTCCAGGATGTAGACAGGACTATGCTGCTTATTCTTGCTCCTCCTGAAGTCAACAATCATCTCTTTAGTCTTGCTGGTATTTAAGATGAGCTGATTGTTACTGCACCATTTCACAAACTGATTGACCAGTTCCCTGTACTCGGCTTCTTGTCCATCACTAATACACCCCACAACTGCAGAGTTCAATTCAATTCAACTTTCAATTCAATTCAACTTTATTTGTATAGCGTCCATTCATGACAATGTCACCTCAGGGCGCTTAAACAGACAGAAAAATTCAGGTCAGATTCATAATAGCCTAGTTAAGGAAACCAACAGATTGGATCGAATCTTGACTTGACCCGGTCCAATCCCCCATCCTGAGCAAGCACGGAGGGGGGGCGACAGTGGGAAGGAAAACACCCTTTTAACAGGGAGGAAAAACCTCCGGCAGAACCCGGCTCAGGTAGGGCGGCCATCTGCCTCGACCGGCTGGGGGGGGAGAAGACAGAAAGGGAGACCAACAAACACTGCAACGTTATCCAGCCAGATCTGCTGAGAGAGGAGTCATCAGAGTATTTCTGCAGATGACAGGATCAGAGTTGTACTGGAAGTCTGAGGTGTACAGTGTAAAGAGGAATGGTGAGAGTACAGTCCCTTGTGGTGCTCCAGTGCTGCTGACCACCATCTCAGACACACAACCTTTCAGTCTCACAAACTGTGGTCTGTTTGTGAGGTAGTCGAATCCAGGTGGTTGTGGAGGATCCACCTGGAAGTTATGGAGCTTCTGACATAGCAAAGCAGGCTGAATAGTATTAAATGCACTTGAAAAATCAAAGAACATGACCCTCAAAGTGCTGCCTGACTGGTCCAGATGAGAGTGGGCTCTCTGAAGCAGGAAGATGATGGCGTCTTCAACCCCAAGCCCATTACCATATGCGAACTGTAATGGGTCCTGAAAGGTATTCACTTGCTTGTTGAGGTGAGCCAGTAAGAGTCTCTCCAGAACTTTCATGATGTGAGATGTCAGGGCAACTGGTCTGTAGTCATTTGGTTCTGGTTCTGGTCTGTAGTCATTTGGTTCAGCTGGTTGTGGTTTTATAGGGACAGGAACAAGACAGGATGTTTTCCACAGCACAGGAACTCTGTTCTGTCTCAGGCTGGTGTTAAAAAGGTGCTGGAGAACCGGACATAGTTGTTCTGAGCAGGTCTTGAGAACTCTGGGACTGACACCATCTGGACCTGCAGCCTTGTTCCGGTTCAGTTTCTCTAGTTGTTTCTTGACCTGGTCACAGGAGACAGTCAGGCTGGAGGTGGAGGCAAAGAGGTCTCAGGATGTCCTGATGTGGAGGGAGAGGAGGCTGTGTTCAGGTCCATGACTGAGGTGCAGGGTGACAGAGTGGAGGTGGGACAGGAAAGCTGTGAGCTCATGGAGGGTGTGTGGTGTGTTGGGTTGTCGGCAAGGGGGGAACTGAACCTATTGAAGAACATGTTCAGTTCGTTAGCTCTGTCCAGACCTCCATCAGTCTGGTCCCCCTTTAGCTTGAAGCCAGTGATTTTCTTCATTCCCGACCACACATCCCTCACGTTGTTCTGCTGGAGCTGCTCTCCAACTTCTTCCTGTCGTCCTCCTTCACTTCTTAGTCTGTGTTTTCAGTTGTTTTTGTGTGGTCTTCAGTAACTCCCTGTCTCCATCCCTGAAAGCTTTCTTTTTGATGTTCAGCAGCTTTTTCAGGTCACTGGTGATCCAGGGTTTGTTATTGGGGAAGCACCTCACTGTTCTTGTTGGAACGATGTTGTCCACACAGAAGTTTATGTAATCTGTCACACACTCAGTCATGGTGTTGATGTCATCTCCATGAGGTTCACAGAGGACATTCCAGTCTGTGGCCTCAAAGCACCCTCTCAGAGCATCTTCAGCCTCAGTAGACCAGGTTTTAATCATCCTCCTAATGACTGGTTGCTGCTGAATGATGGGCTTGTAGGTGGAGGTGAGAAGAACCAGATTATGATCTGATCTTCCTAAAGGAGGCAGGGCAGAGGAGCTGTATGCATTCTTAGTATTTGCATAAAATAAGTCCAACATCTTATTTTCTCTGGTGGAGCAGCTGACAAACTGCTGGAAAGTTGGCAACGTAGCAGAGAGGGAGACGTTGTTGAAGTCTCCAGAGATCGCCATGAATGAGTTTGGATGCTGTGTTTGTAGTTTAGCCACGACGGAGCTGATGACATCACAGGCTGTCTCTGGTGCGGTACCTGGTATTATATAAACCGCTACCAGAATAACACAGGCAAACTCTCTGGGTAAATAATATGGACGGAAACTCACAGCTAACAGTTCAATGTCTCTTGTGCAGATCTTCTCCTTGACAGTGACGTGTCCTGGATGACACCAGCGCTGACTGACCAGCACTGCAATTCCGCCTCCCTTTAGCTTCCCGCTGAGCTGTTTATTTCGGTCTGCACGGACCATCTTGAAGCCGTGTACAGACGCATTACAGTCCGGGATGTGTTCATGCAGCCAAGTCTCGGTGAAACACATGATACTGCATTCTCTGTACTCTTTCTGAGACCTTGTTAGCACTTCGAGCTCGTCCATCTTGTTAGCTAGCGATCTCACGTTACCCATCACAACAGTTGGAAGAAACGGTTTAAATCTCCACCGTTTTTCTCTCTGCCTTACCCCTGCCCTGCATCCTCTTGTCTTTCTCCTTAACTCCACTGGGATTTTGACGTGTTATTTCGCTGAAAATCTTGATTTGGGAGAGTTTTAACAGTTGATCACGGTGGTAAACAATTTTTCCGTTGCTATGGATACACATCATAACAAGCAGTGAAAAAGCCAATATACGAGGAAAAATCTCCCGAATTGCACACTGTTGAAACCAGCATAAAAAATCCTCCAAGAAAAACCTAATCTGACGAATAATGTCGATAAAAAAGACAACTATATTAGAAAAAAACACAAAAAAGTTAAGGGAGAGCTTTCACAAATTGCAGCTACCTAGCAGC
>JALJCO010014413.1:112500-386517 GCA_023101725.1 Atherinomorus stipes | reverse complement strand
CCTGGTCCTGGTTCTTACCTGTCTGAATTCATCATGAAGGCCAGGATGTCGGTCCTGGTTCTGGTTCTGGTCCTGGTCCTGGTTCTAACCTGTCTGAATTCATCATGAAGGCCAGGATGTCGGTCCTGGTTCTGGTTCTGGTCCTGGTCCTGGTTCTTACCTGTCTGAATTCATCATGAAGGCCAGGATGTGGGGCCCTGGTCCTGGTTCTGGTTCTGGTCCTGGTCCTGGTTCTAACCTGTCTGAATTCATCATGAAGGCCAGGATGTCGGTCCTGGTTCTGGTTCTGGTTCTGGTCCTGGTCCTGGTTCTTACCTGTCTGAATTCATCATGAAGGCCAGGATGTCGGTCCTGGTTCTGGTTCTGGTTCTGGTCCTGGTCCTGGTTCTTACCTGTCTGAATTCATCATGAAGGCCAGGATGTCGGTTCTGGTTCTGGTTCTGGTCCTGGTCCTGGTTCTTACCTGTCTGAATTCATCATGAAGGCCAGGATGTCGGTCCTGGTTCTGGTTCTGGTCCTGGTCCTGGTTCTAACCTGTCTGAATTCATCATGAAGGCCAGGATGTCGGTCCTGGTTCTGGTTCTGGTCCTGGTCCTGGTTCTAACCTGTCTGAATTCATCATGAAGGCCAAGATGTCGGTCCTGGTTCTGGTTCTGGTCCTGGTCCTGGTTCTAACCTGTCTGAATTCATCATGAAGGCCAGGATGTCGGTCCTGGTTCTGGTTCTGGTCCTGGTCCTGGTTCTAACCTGTCTGAATTCATCGTGAAGGGCAGGATGTCGGTCCTGGTTCTGGTTCTGGTCCTGGTCCTGGTTCTAACCTGTCTGAATTCATCATGACGGCCAGGATGTCGGTCCTGGTTCTGGTTCTGGTCCTGGTCCTGGTTCTAACCTGTCTGAATTCATCGTGAAGGGCAGGATGTCGGTCCTGGTTCTGGTTCTGGTCCTGGTCCTGGTTCTAACCTGTCTGAATTCATCATGAAGGCCAGGATGTGGGTCCTGGTCCTGGTTCTGGTTCTGGTCCTGGTCCTGGTCCTGGTTCTAACCTGTCTGAATTCATCATGAAGGCCAGGATGTCGGTCCTGGTTCTAGTTCTGGTCCTGGTCCTGGTTCTTACCTGTCTGAATTCATCATGAAGGCCAGGATGTGGGTCCTGGTCCTGGTTCTGGTTCTGGTCCTGGTCCTGGTTCTAACCTGTCTGAATTCATCATGAAGGCCAGGATGTCGGTCCTGGTTCTGGTTCTGGTTCTGGTCCTGGTCCTGGTTCTTACCTGTCTGAATTCATCATGAAGGCCAGGATGTCGGTCCTGGTTCTGGTTCTGGCTCTGGTCCTGGTCCTGGTTCTTACCTGTCTGAATTCATCATGAAGGCCAGGATGTCGGTTCTGGTTCTGGTTCTGGTCCTGGTCCTGGTTCTTACCTGTCTGAATTCATCATGAAGGCCAGGATGTCGGTCCTGGTTCTGGTTCTGGTCCTGGTCCTGGTTCTAACCTGTCTGAATTCATCATGAAGGCCAGGATGTCGGTCCTGGTTCTGGTTCTGGTCCTGGTCCTGGTTCTAACCTGTCTGAATTCATCATGAAGGCCAAGATGTCGGTCCTGGTTCTGGTTCTGGTCCTGGTCCTGGTTCTAACCTGTCTGAATTCATCATGAAGGCCAGGATGTCGGTCCTGGTTCTGGTTCTGGTCCTGGTCCTGGTTCTAACCTGTCTGAATTCATCGTGAAGGGCAGGATGTCGGTCCTGGTTCTGGTTCTGGTCCTGGTCCTGGTTCTTACCTGTCTGAATTCATCATGAAGGCCAGGATGTGGGTCCTGGTCCTGGTTCTGGTTCTGGTCCTGGTCCTGGTTCTAACCTGTCTGAATTCATCATGAAGGCCAGGATGTCGGTCCTGGTTCTGGTTCTGGTTCTGGTCCTGGTCCTGGTTCTTACCTGTCTGAATTCATCATGAAGGCCAGGATGTCGGTCCTGGTTCTGGTTCTGGTTCTGGTCCTGGTCCTGGTTCTTACCTGTCTGAATTCATCATGAAGGCCAGGATGTCGGTTCTGGTTCTGGTTCTGGTCCTGGTCCTGGTTCTTACCTGTCTGAATTCATCATGAAGGCCAGGATGTCGGTCCTGGTTCTGGTTCTGGTCCTGGTCCTGGTTCTAACCTGTCTGAATTCATCATGAAGGCCAAGATGTCGGTCCTGGTTCTGGTTCTGGTCCTGGTCCTGGTTCTAACCTGTCTGAATTCATCGTGAAGGCCAGGATGTCGGTCCTGGTTCTGGTTCTGGTCCTGGTCCTGGTTCTAACCTGTCTGAATTCATCGTGAAGGGCAGGATGTCGGTCCTGGTTCTGGTTCTGGTCCTGGTCCTGGTTCTAACCTGTCTGAATTCATCGTGAAGGGCAGGATGTCGGTCCTGGTTCTGGTTCTGGTCCTGGTCCTGGTTCTAACCTGTCTGAATTCATCATGAAGGCCAGGATGTGGGTCCTGGTCCTGGTTCTGGTTCTGGTCCTGGTCCTGGTTCTAACCTGTCTGAATTCATCATGAAGGCCAGGATGTCGGTCCTGGTTCTGGTTCTGGTTCTGGTCCTGGTCCTGGTTCTAACCTGTCTGAATTCATCATGAAGGCCAGGATGTCGGTCCTGGTTCTGGTTCTGGTCCTGGTCCTGGTTCTAACCTGTCTGAATTCATCATGAAGGCCAGGATGTCGGTCCTGGTTCTGGTTCTGGTTCTGGTCCTGGTCCTGGTTCTAACCTGTCTGAATTTATCATGAAGGCCAGGATGTGGGTCCTGGTCCTGGTTCTGGTTCTGGTTCTGGTCCTGGTTCTAACCTGTCTGAATTCATCATGACGGCCAGGATGTGGGTCCTGGTCCTGGTTCTGGTTCTGGTCCTGGTCCTGGTTCTAACCTGTCTGAATTCATCATGACGGCCAGGATGTGGGTCCTGGTCCTGGTCCTGGTTCTGGTTCTGGTCCTGGTCCTGGTTCTTACCTGTCTGAATTCATCATGAAGGCCAGGATGTCGGTCCTGGTTCTGGTTCTGGTCCTGGTTCTGGTTCTAACCTGTCTGAATTCATCATGAAGGCCAGGATGTCGGTCCTGGTTCTGGTTCTGGTCCTGGTCCTGGTTCTAACCTGTCTGAATTCATCATGAAGGCCAAGATGTCGGTCCTGGTTCTGGTTCTGGTCCTGGTCCTGGTTCTAACCTGTCTGAATTCATCATGAAGGCCAGGATGTCGGTCCTGGTTCTGGTTCTGGTCCTGGTCCTGGTTCTAACCTGTCTGAATTCATCGTGAAGGGCAGGATGTCGGTCCTGGTTCTGGTTCTGGTCCTGGTCCTGGTTCTAACCTGTCTGAATTAATCATGACGGCCAGGATGTCAGTCCTGGTTCTGGTTCTGGTCCTGGTCCTGGTTCTAACCTGTCTGAATTCATCGTGAAGGGCAGGATGTCGGTCCTGGTTCTGGTTCTGGTCCTGGTCCTGGTTCTAACCTGTCTGAATTCATCATGAAGGCCAGGATGTGGGTCCTGGTCCTGGTTCTGGTTCTGGTCCTGGTCCTGGTTCTAACCTGTCTGAATTCATCATGAAGGCCAGGATGTCGGTCCTGGATCTGGTTCTGGTTCTGTTCCTGGTCCTGGTTCTAACCTGTCTGAATTCATCATGAAGGCCAGGATGTGGGTCCTGGTCCTGGTCCTGGTTCTGGTTCTGGTCCTGGTCCTGGTTCTTACCTGTCTGAATTCATCATGAAGGCCAGGATGTCGGTCCTGGTTCTGGTTCTGGTTCTAACCTGTCTGAATTCATCATGAAGGCCAAGATGTCGGTCCTGGTTCTGGTTCTGGTCCTGGTTCTGGTTCTAACCTGTCTGAATTCATCATGAAGGCCAGGATGTCGGTCCTGGTTCTGGTTCTGGTCCTGGTCCTGGTTCTAACCTGTCTGAATTCATCATGAAGGCCAGGATGTCGGTCCTGGTCCTGGTTCTGGTCCTGGTCCTGGTTCTTACCTGTCTGAATTCATCATGAAGGCCAGGATGTCGGTCCTGGTCCTGGTTCTGGTCCTGGTCCTGGTTCTAACCTGTCTGAATTCATCATGAAGGCCAGGATGTGGGTCCTGGTCCTGGTTCTGGTTCTGGTCCTGGTCCTGGTTCTAACCTGTCTGAATTCATCATGAAGGCCAGGATGTGGGTCCTGGTCCTGGTCCTGGTTCTGGTCCTGGTCCTGGTTCTAACCTGTCTGAATTCATCATGAAGGCCAGGATGTGGGTCCTGGTCCTGGTTCTGGTTCTGGTCCTGGTCCTGGTTCTAACCTGTCTGAATTCATCATGAAGGCCAGGATGTGGGTCCTGGTCCTGGTCCTGGTTCTGGTTCTGGTCCTGGTCCTGGTTCTTACCTGTCTGAATTCATCATGAAGGCCAGGATGTCGGTCCTGGTTCTGGTTCTGGTCCTGGTCCTGGTCCTAACCTGTCTGAATTCATCATGAAGGCCAAGATGTCGGTCCTGGTTCTGGTTCTGGTTCTGTTCCTGGTCCTGGTTCTAACCTGTCTGAATTCATCATGAAGGCCAGGATGTCGGTCCTGGTTCTGGTTCTGGTTCTGGTCCTGGTTCTAACCTGTCTGAATTCATCATGAAGGCCAGGATGTCGGTCCTGGTTCTGGTTCTGGTCCTGGTCCTGGTTCTAACCTGTCTGAATTCATCATGAAGGCCAGGATGTCGGTCCTGGTTCTGGTTCTGGTCCTGGTCCTGGTTCTAACCTGTCTGAATTCATCGTGAAGGGCAGGATGTCGGTCCTGGTTCTGGTTCTGGTCCTGGTCCTGGTTCTTACCTGTCTGAATTCATCATGAAGGCCAGGATGTGGGTCCTGGTCCTGGTTCTGGTTCTGGTCCTGGTCCTGGTTCTAACCTGTCTGAATTCATCATGAAGGCCAGGATGTCGGTCCTGGTTCTGGTTCTGGTTCTGGTCCTGGTCCTGGTTCTTACCTGTCTGAATTCATCATGAAGGCCAGGATGTCGGTCCTGGTTCTGGTTCTGGTTCTGGTCCTGGTCCTGGTTCTTACCTGTCTGAATTCATCATGAAGGCCAGGATGTCGGTTCTGGTTCTGGTTCTGGTCCTGGTCCTGGTTCTTACCTGTCTGAATTCATCATGAAGGCCAGGATGTCGGTCCTGGTTCTGGTTCTGGTCCTGGTCCTGGTTCTAACCTGTCTGAATTCATCATGAAGGCCAAGATGTCGGTCCTGGTTCTGGTTCTGGTCCTGGTCCTGGTTCTAACCTGTCTGAATTCATCATGAAGGCCAGGATGTCGGTCCTGGTTCTGGTTCTGGTCCTGGTCCTGGTTCTAACCTGTCTGAATTCATCGTGAAGGGCAGGATGTCGGTCCTGGTTCTGGTTCTGGTCCTGGTCCTGGTTCTAACCTGTCTGAATTCATCGTGAAGGGCAGGATGTCGGTCCTGGTTCTGGTTCTGGTCCTGGTCCTGGTTCTAACCTGTCTGAATTCATCATGAAGGCCAGGATGTGGGTCCTGGTCCTGGTTCTGGTTCTGGTCCTGGTCCTGGTTCTAACCTGTCTGAATTCATCATGAAGGCCAGGATGTCGGTCCTGGTTCTGGTTCTGGTTCTGGTCCTGGTCCTGGTTCTAACCTGTCTGAATTCATCATGAAGGCCAGGATGTCGGTCCTGGTTCTGGTTCTGGTCCTGGTCCTGGTTCTAACCTGTCTGAATTCATCATGAAGGCCAGGATGTCGGTCCTGGTTCTGGTTCTGGTTCTGGTCCTGGTCCTGGTTCTAACCTGTCTGAATTTATCATGAAGGCCAGGATGTGGGTCCTGGTCCTGGTTCTGGTTCTGGTTCTGGTCCTGGTTCTAACCTGTCTGAATTCATCATGACGGCCAGGATGTGGGTCCTGGTCCTGGTTCTGGTTCTGGTCCTGGTCCTGGTTCTAACCTGTCTGAATTCATCATGACGGCCAGGATGTGGGTCCTGGTCCTGGTCCTGGTTCTGGTTCTGGTCCTGGTCCTGGTTCTTACCTGTCTGAATTCATCATGAAGGCCAGGATGTCGGTCCTGGTTCTGGTTCTGGTCCTGGTTCTGGTTCTAACCTGTCTGAATTCATCATGAAGGCCAGGATGTCGGTCCTGGTTCTGGTTCTGGTCCTGGTCCTGGTTCTAACCTGTCTGAATTCATCATGAAGGCCAAGATGTCGGTCCTGGTTCTGGTTCTGGTCCTGGTCCTGGTTCTAACCTGTCTGAATTCATCATGAAGGCCAGGATGTCGGTCCTGGTTCTGGTTCTGGTCCTGGTCCTGGTTCTAACCTGTCTGAATTCATCGTGAAGGGCAGGATGTCGGTCCTGGTTCTGGTTCTGGTCCTGGTCCTGGTTCTAACCTGTCTGAATTAATCATGACGGCCAGGATGTCGGTCCTGGTTCTGGTTCTGGTCCTGGTCCTGGTTCTAACCTGTCTGAATTCATCGTGAAGGGCAGGATGTCGGTCCTGGTTCTGGTTCTGGTCCTGGTCCTGGTTCTAACCTGTCTGAATTCATCATGAAGGCCAGGATGTGGGTCCTGGTCCTGGTTCTGGTTCTGGTCCTGGTCCTGGTTCTAACCTGTCTGAATTCATCATGAAGGCCAGGATGTCGGTCCTGGATCTGGTTCTGGTTCTGTTCCTGGTCCTGGTTCTAACCTGTCTGAATTCATCATGAAGGCCAGGATGTGGGTCCTGGTCCTGGTCCTGGTTCTGGTTCTGGTCCTGGTCCTGGTTCTTACCTGTCTGAATTCATCATGAAGGCCAGGATGTCGGTCCTGGTTCTGGTTCTGGTTCTAACCTGTCTGAATTCATCATGAAGGCCAAGATGTCGGTCCTGGTTCTGGTTCTGGTCCTGGTTCTTGGTTCTAACCTGTCTGAATTCATCATGAAGGCCAGGATGTCGGTCCTGGTTCTGGTTCTGGTCCTGGTCCTGGTTCTAACCTGTCTGAATTCATCATGAAGGCCAGGATGTCGGTCCTGGTCCTGGTTCTGGTCCTGGTCCTGGTTCTTACCTGTCTGAATTCATCATGAAGGCCAGGATGTCGGTCCTGGTCCTGGTTCTGGTCCTGGTCCTGGTTCTAACCTGTCTGAATTCATCATGAAGGCCAGGATGTGGGTCCTGGTCCTGGTTCTGGTTCTGGTCCTGGTCCTGGTTCTAACCTGTCTGAATTCATCATGAAGGCCAGGATGTGGGTCCTGGTCCTGGTCCTGGTTCTGGTCCTGGTCCTGGTTCTAACCTGTCTGAATTCATCATGAAGGCCAGGATGTGGGTCCTGGTCCTGGTTCTGGTTCTGGTCCTGGTCCTGGTTCTAACCTGTCTGAATTCATCATGAAGGCCAGGATGTGGGTCCTGGTCCTGGTCCTGGTTCTGGTTCTGGTCCTGGTCCTGGTTCTTACCTGTCTGAATTCATCATGAAGGCCAGGATGTCGGTCCTGGTTCTGGTTCTGGTCCTGGTCCTGGTCCTAACCTGTCTGAATTCATCATGAAGGCCAAGATGTCGGTCCTGGTTCTGGTTCTGGTTCTGTTCCTGGTCCTGGTTCTAACCTGTCTGAATTCATCATGAAGGCCAGGATGTCGGTCCTGGTTCTGGTTCTGGTTCTGGTCCTGGTTCTAACCTGTCTGAATTCATCATGAAGGCCAGGATGTCGGTCCTGGTTCTGGTTCTGGTCCTGGTCCTGGTTCTAACCTGTCTGAATTCATCATGAAGGCCAGGATGTGGGTCCTGGTCCTGGTTCTGGTTCTGGTCCTGGTCCTGGTTCTAACCTGTCTGAATTCATCATGAAGGCCAGGATGTGGGTCCTGGTCCTGGTTCTGGTTCTGGTCCTGGTCCTGGTTCTAACCTGTCTGAATTCATCATGAAGGCCAGGATGTGGGTCCTGGTCCTGGTTCTGGTTCTGGTCCTGGTCCTGGTTCTAACCTGTCTGAATTCATCATGAAGGCCAGGATGTGGGTCCTGGTCCTGGTCCTGGTTCTGGTCCTGGTCCTGGTCCTGGTTCTTACCTGTCTGAATTCATCATGAAGGCCAGGATGTCGGTCCTGGTTCTGGTTCTGGTCCTGGTCCTGGTCCTAACCTGTCTGAATTCATCATGAAGGCCAGGATGTCGGTCCTGGTTCTGGTTCTGGTTCTGTTCCTGGTCCTGGTTCTAACCTGTCTGAATTCATCATGAAGGCCAGGATGTCGGTCCTGGTTCTGGTTCTGGTTCTGGTCCTGGTTCTAACCTGTCTGAATTCATCATGAAGGCCAGGATGTCGGTCCTGGTTCTGGTTCTGGTCCTGGTCCTGGTTCTAACCTGTCTGAATTCATCATGAAGGCCAGGATGTGGGTCCTGGTCCTGGTTCTGGTTCTGGTCCTGGTTCTAACCTGTCTGAATTCATCATGAAGGCCAGGATGTGGGTCCTGGTCCTGGTTCTGGTTCTGGTCCTGGTCCTGGTTCTAACCTGTCTGAATTCATCATGAAGGCCAGGATGTGGGTCCTGGTCCTGGTTCTGGTTCTGGTCCTGGTCCTGGTTCTAACCTGTCTGAATTCATCATGAAGGCCAGGATGTGGGTCCTGGTCCTGGTCCTGGTTCTGGTCCTGGTCCTGGTCCTGGTCCTGGTCCTGGTCCTGGTTCTTACCTGTCTGAATTCATCATGAAGGCCAGGATGTCGGTCCTGGTTCTGGTTCTGGTCCTGGTCCTAACCTGTCTGAATTCATCATGAAGGCCAGGATGTCGGTCCTGGTTCTGGTTCTGGTTCTGTTCCTGGTCCTGGTTCTAACCTGTCTGAATCCATCATGAAGGCCAGGATGTCGGTCCTGGTTCTGGTTCTGGTCCTGGTCCTGGTCCTGGTTCTAACCTGTCTGAATTCATCATGAAGGCCAGGATGTCGGTCCTGGTTCTGGTTCTGGTCCTGGTCCTGGTTCTAACCTGTCTGAATTCATCATGAAGGCCAGGATGTGGGTCCTGGTCCTGGTCCTGGTTCTGGTCCTGGTCCTGGTCCTGGTCCTGGTCCTGGTCCTGGTTCTTACCTGTCTGAATTCATCATGAAGGCCAGGATGTCGGTCCTGGTTCTGGTTCTGGTCCTAGTCCTGGTTCTAACCTGTCTGAATTCATCATGAAGGCCAGGATGTCGGTCCTGGTTCTGGTTCTGGTTCTGTTCCTGGTCCTGGTTCTAACCTGTCTGAATTCATCATGAAGGCCAGGATGTCGGTCCTGGTTCTGGTTCTGGTTCTGTTCCTGGTCCTGGTTCTAACCTGTCTGAATTCATCATGAAGGCCAGGATGTCGGTCCTGGTTCTGGTTCTGGTCCTGGTCCTGGTCCTGGTTCTAACCTGTCTGAATTCATCATGAAGGCCAGGATGTCGGTCCTGGTTCTGGTTCTGGTTCTGGTCCTGGCTTTTCCTTCTTCGTCTGCTGCATGTGAGATTCTTCCAAACAGACTTTTTCCTTCTTCATTTTCTAATCAGACCATCTGTCCTGGACTTCCAGCAGCAGAAACAGGCTGTCAGGATCTCTGCCTGCCTGTCGGTCAGCCGCTGTTTACCTGGCCAGCTGCTTCCTGTCTAGTGCGTGCGCACTTTATCGTTGTCGATACGGCGTTTCAGTATCGATACTTTTTAGAGTATCGATATTTTTGACAACCCTAATGTGGAGTATCCCAAGGTTCTATCCTGGGGCTCCTGCTATTCTTAATTTATATCAATGATGTGTCAGCTGCCACACAAGTGCAAGTTACTTTTGTATGCAGATGATGCTGTGTTTCTGGTCCCAGGGAGGAATGTGAAGGTGACTGAAATTACTCTTGGAAAAGAGCTTGAGGCAGTTTATCAGTGGCTGGTTTGATAATAAACTTTCTGTACACCTGGGTAAAACTGAGTCTATTCTGTTTGGCACAAAAAGACATCTGCTAAAATTGAATGCTTTAAAAGTCAAGTGTAATGGATCTGAATTAGTGGCTGAATCTAGTGTCTTGTATTTGGGGTTAACATTGAAAGTTTTAGCTAAATGTGCCTGTAGATCAAAGTTCTTATTCTCACAGACTAAGCAGTTAGATTTCTCTGTGAAGAAATTGCTTGTACTGTCCTTAATTCAGTGCCGCTTGGATTATGCATGTCCTGCCTGGTTCTCTGGTATGAATGTGAAACTCAAGAACAAATATCAAGTACTGTAAAATAATCGTATTCGGTACCTTTTAAGTGCTCCTCCCCGAACACATCTTGGAAGGGCGGAGTTTATTAGAGCCAGCCTGCTGCCGGTCCTTCTCAGAGAGCAACCCAGATTAAATCATATGCATCATATTATCGACGGTCACATCTTTACAAGAGTGAGTATTCGATCCTGTACAGTGCCATGAGTTAAGTCTGCAGCCAGAAACTCCTTCTTTTACACTGCTATTATGGGATGGAATTCTTTGTCAACCTCTATACAACTTTTAACATCACACAGTAGCTTTAGAAGCCAGGTCAGGGCCATTTTTATGGAACAAGATGAATGTTATTTAAAGGGAAGTTCAGAATTTTTGACATAGGGCCTCATTTACAAGTGAGCCAGAATACTACTTATCACTGAAGACGGTTTCAACATATTTCTAGTTCCAGGAGGTTGCTGATGCTAATGCTAGTGGAAGTCAATAGGAATCTGCTAGCCTGTCATTAAAACCAATCCTATCCACTCCACAGAACATCCGAGGCAAATCAGAAAGATGTGTAAATGCCGTGTTAAACTAGTAAACTCATGTGTAAAACAAGTAAAATTAGCCTTGTATGACAAATTTCTCTATTACATATTGAGGAACTAGTTTCTTACCAGCTTACTACCTTTGTCAGTGTATTTCGGTTCATAGAGACATGGTGACAGTTTGATGAAAAAAAGTTCTAAATCATCTTCAAAATCCGACATTTCCTCGTGCCTTTCAGACGTGGCCGTATTTTAGACTTTATATTTGTGTAATCAGATTCCTTCATGCATGTAGCAGCAGATGACATCACTGCTGCCAAATACAGGAGGTAAAACTTTATAAAGTTTCTCAGCAGCAACAATCAAAATGCAACGAAATGCAGGTTAGTTTTATTTGTAACGTTATTCTGTTAACACGGCATTTACACAGATAGTCTGAGGTTAGAAATGATTTGCCTCAAATGTTCTGTGAAGTGAATAAGATTGTTATTAATGACAGGCTAGCAGATTCCTATTGACTTCCACTAGCATTAGCATCGGCGACCCGCTGGAACTAGAATAACGGATGAAATATGTTGAAACTGTCTTCAGTGATAAGTAGCATTCTGGCTCACTTGTAAATGAGGCCCTATGTCAAAAATCCTGAACTTCCCCTTTAATAAGTGTTTTAGGTTGCTTTTATTATAATTATTGTTATTATTTGTGAATTGTTTTGGGGTCATGCGATTTTATTGTACTCTGTTTCTGTTGAGTGAGGCATTCTTGCTCTTTTAGTTGTTTTGACACCAAGGACCATGCTGCAAATAGGTTTTATACTTTTGCATGTTATCCTTTGGACTGCCTTTCCTGTCTTCCAGAAATAAATCAATCAATCAGTAATAAAAAGATGCAGAAAGATTTCCACTTCATGCCCAGAGTCTGGTTTTCTTCTTCTTCCTCTTCTTCATCATCATCAGCGATTGTATTGGGGAGCGTCGCCCCCTTGCGAGCAGGTGTTGTAACTACGGTGGTTTAATCAGGCGGTTTGGTCGGCTGCAGTTTGAATGGAAACACAAGCAAAGAAATGTGGGAAATGTTCCAGAAATCCCCCCAGTTGGACCAAGTCCTGGACAGTCCTGGTGTGGATGCGCCCTAAGGGGCTGGTCACACTTGGCACGGTCGGAGTATATCTGGGTACTAACAGGGGGGGGGGGGGTAATGTGATTCACGTTACAACTTCAGTGTAACCCTGCCCTAAGACACCAAACAGGGCCCTCAAGCTTCCAGGATTCTGGTGGAGGACTGAGCTGGAGATGAACAGCTTCCTACCCCACCCAGGCCAGATGGGGGGGTGAAAAGTCAGCTCCGCTCAGCCGTGCACCTTGCCACAGTCAGAGTTATGATAACAGAGTCAAATATCTGCTGCATCTGTTCCACACAGCTGTTCTGATGATGCTGAAGATGTGGATCTGTGTGTTTCAGTCGGCTACACCACCAGTGATCTGGTGTTCATGTGGCAGTCAGACCCCGTTCAGATGGACGAGATCGCGCTGCCACAGTTCGACATCAAACAAGAGGACATAAAATACGGAAACTGCACCAAGTACTACCAAGGAACAGGTCAGAAACTCAGAATAAGGCTGAATATTTACTGAATTATAATATTTACAATATATATATTATGTATTTATATATAACATATATAAATATATAAATGACATGTATATTTGTAAATATAATATAATATAGCCTAATAAATGATATAATATTATCATATACAGATATATATTGTAATATCATATAATTCATTCATATATATATATATATATATATATATATTTAGGGGTGCAACGATACAAAAATTGACATTTCGGTTCGTTACGTTAGTGTCACAGTTTTGATCATTTTTTTGTTAGAAAAATCTCCAGGCCTTTTTTTTAAACCTTTTTTTGTGGCTTGTCCACAATGGTTTGGGCCATACTTCATGAAAACCGAAGTAGTTCGAATGTCAGGTCTGACTGTAGACAGAGCTCATCGTCAGAACACAAGCTGATAAAAATTCTGTATCGTTCGATATTTCGATACACGGTGGTCACGGTTTGATACGAATACATGTATTGCTGCGCCCCTAATGTATGTATTTATGTATATATATATATATATATTGTATATATATATATACATATACAGTATATGTATATATATATGTATATATATACAGGGAGTGCAGAATTATTAGGCAAATGAGTATTCTGACCACATCATCCTCTTTATGCATGTTGTCTTACTCCAAGCTGTATCGGCCCAAAGCTACTATCAATTAAGCACATCAGGTGATCTGCATCTCTGTAATGAGAAGAGGTGTGGTCTAATGACATCATCACCCTATATCAGGTTTATTAAGCAAACATAATTATTAGGCAACTTAACAATAAACAAATATGTACCTATTTCAATGATTTATTTTCACCAGGGAAACCAATACAACAGCTCAATATTCACAAATATACATTTCTGACATTCAAAAACAAATCAGTGACCAATATCGCCACCTTTCTTTGCAAGGACACTCAAAAGCTGCCATCCATGGATCCTGTCAGTGTTTTGATCTGTTCACCATCAACATTGCGTGCAGCAGCAACCACAGCCTCCCAGATACTGTTCAGAGAGGTGGACTGTTTTCCCTCCTTGTAAATCTCACATTTGATGAGGGACCACAGGTTCTCTATGGGGTTCAGATCAGGTGAACAAGGAGGCCATGTCATTAGTTTTTCTTCTTTTACACCCTTTCTTGCAGCCACGCTGTGGAGTACTTGGATGCGTGTGATGGAGCATTGTCCTGCATGAAAATCATGTTTTTCTTGAAGCATGCGGACTTCTTCCTGCACCACTGCTTGAAGAAGGTGTCTTCCAGAAACTGGCAGTGGGACTGGGAGTTGAGCTTGACTCCATCCTCAACCCGAAAAGGCCCCACAAGCTCATCTTTGATGATAGCAGCCCATACCAGTACCCCACCTCCACCTTGCTGGCGTCTGAGTGGGACTGGAGCTCTCTGGCCTTTACCGATCCAGCCACGGGCCCATCCATCTGGCCCATACCAGTACCCCACCTCCACCTTGCTGGCGTCTGAGTGGGACTGGAGCTCTCTGCCCTTTACCGATCCAGCCACGGGCCCATCCATCTGGCCCATACCAGTACCCCACCTCCACCTTGCTGGTGTCTGAGTGGGACTGGAGCTCTCTGGCCTTTACCGATCCAGCCACGGGCCCATCCATCTGGCCCATACCAGTACCCCACCTCCACCTTGCTGGCGTCTGAGTCGGACTGGAGCTCTCTTGGCCTTTACCGATCCAGCCACGGGCCCATCCATCTGGCCCATACCAGTACCCCACCTCCACCTTGCTGGCGTCTGAGTGGGACTGGAGCTCTCTGGCCGTTACCGATCCAGCCACGGGCCCATCCATCTGGCCCATACCAGTACCCCACCTCCACCTTGCTGGCGTCTGAGTGGGACTGGAGCTCTCTGGCCTTTACCGATCCAGCCACGGGCCCATCCATCTGGCCCATACCAGTACCCCACCTCCACCTTGCTGGCGTCTGAGTGGGACTGGAGCTCTCTGGCCTTTACCGATCCAGCCACGGGCCCATCCATCTGGCCCATCCAGACTCACTCTCATTTCATCAGTCCATAAAACCTTAGAAAAATCAGTCTGAGGTATTTCTTGGCCCAGTCTTGACGTTTCAGCTTGTGTGCCTTGTTCAGTGGTGGTGCTTTTTCAGCCTTTCTTACCTTGGCCATGTCTCTGAGTATTGCACACCTTGTGCTTTTGGGCACTCCAGTGATGTTGCAGCTCTGAAATATGGCAAAACTCTGAAATCTTGGCAGCTGCACGCTTGACTTTTCTCAGTTCATGGGCAGTTATTTTGCACCTTGGTTTTTCCACGTTTCTTGCGACCCTGTTGAGTATTTTGAATGAAACGCTTGTTTGTTGGATGATCACGCTTCAGAAGCTTGGACATTTTAAGAGTGCTGCATCACTCTGCCAGATATCTCACTATGTTTGACTTTTCGGAGCCTGTCAAGTCCCTCTATGACCCATTTTGCCAAAGGAAAGGAAGTTGCCAGATACTTCTGTTTGCCTAATACACCTGATATAGGGTGATGATGTCATTAGACCACACCCCTTCTCACTACAGAGATACACATCACCTGAAATGCTTAATTGGTAGTAGGCTTTGGGCCTATACAGCTTGGAGTAAGACAACATGCATAAAGAGGATGATGTGGTCAAAATACTCATTTGCCTAATAATTCTGCACTCCCTGTATACATATTATTATTTATCTATATTTTGGGTGATAGTCTTTTTTTTTAAATATCTTTTTTCATATTTTTTCTATTCATATATATATATATATATATATATATATATATATATCTCATAAATAAAATTTACTGAATGTTTCACTGCGATGACAAAGCCCAGAGACACATGCAGCAGATTCAGTGAGGTCGTTATACTAAATGTTTAAAGGCGCAGAGATACGAGTCTGTTGGAGGTTGAACACGTACTCATGGCATTGTTTTCAGGATACTACACCTGTGTGGAGGTGATATTCACGCTGCGCCGGCAGGTGGGTTTCTACTTGATGGGTGTGTACGCTCCGACTCTGCTGATCGTGGTTCTGTCCTGGTTGTCGTTCTGGATCAACCCCGACGCCTCAGCTGCCAGAGTACCGCTGGGTGAGTGCAAACACGTCCACATGCTGGCTCAGCCTCAACCGCACTGCAACTGTTTACACACACTTCATCATCACACACTACGCTGAGCACAATTCTCACGCTGACTGGTGTTTACCAAGTAAATAAATAAATAAAAACAACCCAGCTGCTGCTCCATGGAAGACTTTTTTTCTGCAGATCGTTGAGACTTGGAGCCACAACAGAGATGATTCATTTTGTCTTTATAGAAAACAAACTTATCCTGAGTGGAGATACTTGTTCATGAAAAACAAAATACCGACAGAAGCCCAGAGAAAGTGCCAGTGGTCTGTTTGTGAGTCCAAACGACATCCAGAGAGCTTTGTTTCCATCCCACTTATCGATCCCTACATTCATTGTAGCTCCAGAGGATAATCCTCACAGCTGGGATCATCTCCGAAACATGAAAGATACAGAAACTTACCTGCTGGCTGACTTTTCTATTCTGCTATCTGATGAAATCATTGTATTTCATTTTTTAATATTCTGTAAATATTCTGTTTATGACTACCACAGATCATTACTTCCATTTTTCCTTTCAGACTTTATAAACTAAAACAGATTTATCTCACTAAATCACCATGAATGATGTTCAAGGACTCTTTATAAGCAATTTATTCACTTCTGGAAGATTAATTTAAAGCAGACTTAGAATAATAGTGTCTTATTATTCAAAATAGCAACAACAAATTTAAATCCCTACCTCACACGAGACCTCGCAGCATGCAGCCTACCTGATCTTCTATCTTTGGGCTTCACTGATTAGCTGTGGTTTGGGACCTAACGATTACTGATAAGATAATTTGCTGTGGTAAAATTCCCAACGATTAGTTATACCATTTCACATTGTAATTATTGTTAAAACGGTGGTTGATTACTACACTTAAAAAAAGCTCCCAGTGATGCTGCTCATTGCTGGAAAATCAGCAGCAGTCCGAGTTTGTGATGTTTAATGTATGAAAACATGATGAAAGGTAACGAAGGCGCCCGTGTGGGCAGTTCTGGAGATTTCCCCCTTTAAAAAGGACAAAGTAGATGTCTGGACTCATTGTGGATCTTTTCAAAGATGCTAGGGTATTTATCATGATAACAATGATAACCGTGATCATTTCGGTCACAATAACCGTCATATAAAATGTTCATATCATTACATCCCTAGTTGTCAGTGGTATCACCATCCCATTTTCCTGAGGCTTCAGCCCCGGATGTTTTGAGTCTACCCCCGGATTGCATTTACTGTTTAACCACCTTTACCTGAAAAAATCAGATGAAAATCCAGATGACCCAGCTTTCCACCAGCACTTAAACGCACCATGAAGGTACGAAGCTTCAGCCTAGCTCCCGCTGGTGTGACATTGTTATGAACGTGTGTGTGAATTCCAATGAGCCCCCCGTCTTTGACATCAGAACGAAGGCTAAAGTTAGTTTGTCAGCTCTGTGTGTGCATGTGCAGAGAAGAGCAGCATCTCTGTCAGCAGAGAAGAGCAGCATCTCTGTCAGCAGAGAAGAGCAGCATCTCTGTCAGCAGAGAAGAGCAGCATCTCTATCAGCAGAGAAGAGCAGCATCTCTGTCAGCAGAGGAGAGCAGCATCTCTGTCAGCAGAGAAGAGCAGCATCTCTGTCAGCAGAGGAGAGCAGCATCTCTGTCAGCAGAGAAGAGCAGCATCTCTGTCAGCAGAGAAGAGCAGCATCTCTGTCAGCAGAGAAGAGCAGCATCTCTGTCAGCAGAGAAGAGCAGCATCTCTGTCAGCAGAGAAGAGCAGCATCTCTGTCAGCAGAGAAGAGCAGCATCTCTGTCAGCAGAGAAGAGCAGCATCTCTGTCAGCAGAGAAGAGCAGCATCTCTGTCAGCAGAGAAGAGCAGCATCTCTGTCAGCAGAGAAGAGCAGCATCTCTGTCAGCAGAGGAGAGCAGCATCTCTATCAGCAGAGAAGAGCAGCATCTCTATCAGCAGAGAAGAGCAGCATCTCTGTCAGCAGAGGAGAGCAGCATCTCTATCAGCAGAGAAGAGCAGCATCTCTATCAGCAGAGAAGAGCAGCATCTCTATCAGCAGAGAAGAGCAGCATCTCTGTCAGCAGAGGAGAGCAGCATCTCTATCAGCAGAGAAGAGCAGCATCTCTATCAGCAGAGAAGAGCAGCATCTCTATCAGCAGAGAAGAGAGCATCTCTGTCAGCAGAGAAGAGCAGCATCTCTGTCAGCAGAGAAGAGCAGCATCTCTATCAGCAGAGAAGAGAGCATCTCTGTCAGCAGAGAAGAGCAGCATCTCTATCAGCAGAGAAGAGAGCATCTCTGTCAGCAGAGAAGAGCAGCATCTCTGTCAGCAGAGGAGAGCAGCATCTCTATCAGCAGAGAAGAGAGCATCTCTATCAGCAGAGAAGAGAGCATCTCTGTCAGCAGAGAAGAGCAGCATCTCTGTCAGCAGAGGAGAGCAGCATCTCTGTCAGCAGAGGAGAGCAGCATCTCTACACTCTCAGAAACAGAGGTACGAGACAGGAACATTTCTATAACTGTAGGTACATTTATTACAAATGTTCTCTCAAAAGTACAATATTGGTCTTTATGAGGCCAGAAGTACCTATATCCTATGAAAAAGGGTCCAAAGTAATCTAAAGTACAAATTTGTACCATTTCAACCCTAAGGGTACCTGCAGCATTGAAAAATGTGTGTAGCTTGTACAATAACTATTAATAGCAGTACTTCTAAACAGTAGTATAATTATAGTTATTATATTATGATTTTCATAATAATCATAGTAATAATTATATGTATAATTATATATGTGTTTGTCCTAATATTTCTATAATAATTATTCATTTATTATTAGCATCTTTGATTGTTGTCATGATCTCTATTTTATTGACTTTTATTCGTCATCTTTAATTGGTTTAATTGTACTTTATTAACTCATACAGCTTGATAAGGTACAAAAATGGACCATGAAGGTACAGAAATGTCTTTCAGAAAGGACCCCCCAGCAACAAGCTTTGGACCCTTCTAAGGACAAATTAGTGCCTCTATTTTTGAGAGTGTATCAGCAGAGGAGACATTTAAGGAGGTCCTGTATAAAAACTACAACACGTAGACTTTTCAAACCTGGACTCAGATGTTCTTTAGGGACTGTAGATTAATTCAAGCACAGATTATGATTTATGAAACCTGCATTCTATTTGTGGAAATAAAAAATAGCAACATTTTATGGCTTATTTATCATATAGACCACCTTAGACCAGGTCCCAATCAAAAACCTCAATACTTAGAATCTGCAAACCTGGTCTGAAATGTTCCTTAGAGGCTGTAGATTAATTACAGCATTGTTTCTGATTTGTGAAAGCTATGAATGGATGAATGAATGAATGAATGAATGAATGAATGAATGAATGAATGAATGAATGAATGAATGAATGAATGAATGATTGAGGAGAAAAAGAGAACAAATGAGGGTGAGAAGAAATGAGAAACAGAGAAAGTGATAAGAGAACACATGAGGAGGAGAAGACAACATATGACAAAAAGAGAACAAGTGATGAGGAGAAGAGAACAAATTAGGGAGAAAAAGAAGAGCAAATAATGAGATAAGGAGAGAAAGTGAGAAGAGAACATGTGATGATAAAAATGCAGTCTGGGCGTTTCTGCCAGAACCATAGACCAGGTATACCTGAACAGAGGAAAGTGAAGCCAGGTGGGCGCATCCCATCGTCGCCAACTTGCGTGTCACAAAGCTGACGTACTCTGGGCTAAACGCTAACCGAGCTAACTGAAAACTAGCAGGAGCTAATGAAGATTAGCCTCCTAAGCGGCGGGTAAAGGTCAGACATGTTTGGACTTGCTGTTATCTGACTAAAACCACCATGTTGCTGCTCTGCTGCAGACTGAGACCTTACTGAGAGCTAACAAGGAGCTAACTGTTAGGGTGGGGAGGAGTGTGGCGGGGGCTTGGAGCTCATGGCTCCTTCCCCGGCCTGGGGAACCACCCAGGAGGCACGGAGGCAATGGTAAGAGTGAGGAGGATGTGTGAGAACAAATGAATGAGAGTGTGAAAGAGGAAATGTGGGAGGGAGGAATCTGTTCTAGTTACACATGGACAGAAACGCCCCCGTTGCAATGGCGGACGGTCTAGTTGCGGCGTTTGGCCGGATCGGTCTATAGAAATGACTAAAATGTGACTAAAACTAACCAGCATTTTCGTCAGAAAGACTAAGACTAAAACTCAGATAGCTGCCAAAGACAACACTGACCGACATGTGTCAGTGCTGGATACTGACCCCAGAAATCATCTGTTATTACTTACATTAAAAATAATATTTGGGTTAAAAGTTACACAGTGTCCCTTTAAAAACCAAACATAGTCGGAGATTTAAAAATCTACTCATTAGGACATACCTGGTTGTATCTAACCAGTTTGATCCATGGTTTGATGAGGTCAGTGACCTGGGGGGGCTACATTAGTGGAGTAGTTCACATCTTTCCTGGTAACCTGGATTTCCCCTGCTCCATTTCTTAATGAAACATCTCTGAGATGTGCCGCCGTGGAGATGACTCATCCCAGGACTCAGCCCGAATGAATCACTTGTGGCAAGAAGCTCGCAAATGAAGGCGTAAAGTCAAGCTTGGATTATAGTACGGTGAGGTCTGAGTGCATTAAGGGGGCCTGCCAGGAAGACCGGTCCGGAACCACGTGGTCTGAGAATGATTCTGTGTCAGCTTTGACTGATGAGCTGTTAAAACCACACTCTAAATCAAAAATATCTCCTTTGGTTAAATGGCGTCACCTTGACTCCCGTCTCACTGTCCTTCGTCCTCACCTCTTCTGCTAATGTCTCCGCAGAAGACGTGAGGAGAGAGAGGCGATCATTAACGGCTGAACATTCAACATAAGGTGCATTCGGACAGAGAGGTTCTAGGATCAGTTCCTGCTTTCCGGTCTTTTCCGAAAAAGAACATCTCAGCTTTACAACTCTTGCAGAATTCAGCAGCACGTGTCCTGACACAGACCAGGAGGTGGGCCCACACTACACCAGACTTACGATTGCTGCTTTGGCTCCCTGTGTGTTTTAGGATCAATTTTAAGGTTGTTTTAAAGGGGCACTGTGTAATCGGGAGCAGCTCCCTCGTACTTTTCATGCTGCATTCGCGTGAAACCGGGCAGACCGACGACATCCGCTGCATGTAAAGTTATCACCGGCCTCTATGTGAAGACGTGGTCCGTCAGTTACAGTGACATCAGTCCACATCTGATTTGTTGTCATGGCGATGTCGTATTGTTTTCCCTGACCCATGTTTTACCGTCTTTCGCTCGGCTTCATTGATTAAAATGACATCTGGTTTGTTACCAACGGCCGTCTGCCCGACTGCACGTGAACGCAGCATCAGT
Organism: Atherinomorus stipes; assembly: GCA_023101725.1. Classification (NCBI taxonomy): domain Eukaryota; kingdom Metazoa; phylum Chordata; class Actinopteri; order Atheriniformes; family Atherinidae; genus Atherinomorus; species Atherinomorus stipes. Next base: position 365,767 of record JALJCO010014413.1, on the reverse strand, counting down.
GAGACGCTGGTTTCTCCCACTGCAGCGCGGTGACTTTTCAAAGGCATTACCTCGAACTGAGCTGAAAACTCCGGTGTGTCCGGTGAGTTTCTGTGTTTTCCTGCTGTCACGCTTCTCCTGAACGCAAAAACATGGCGATACGACATGGCAGCCCCCACCGAGCCGCCCCGCTCGATGTGTAAATGAATGATACGAACGGCAAATTTAGAACTTAGAGGAGCACTTCAGTTTGTTGATGGGAGTGATTACTGATTAATGAAAAAACACTTTTGAACCAAATAATCAGTTTTTGTGAATAAAACACAGGAGAACTTACACAATATCCCTTTAATGGTTTTTAAATGTCTTAATGTCCTTGTGCCTTCGCATCTCTCAGACCTGCTTTTACCCGATGAGCCCTCGCGGTCCCCGCGCTCCTCCGGCAGCAGGCTTTTAGTCATTCCCAAAGCCAGGACACACGGCGAGGCGTCGTTCCAGGTACCCCCCCCCCTCGCCTGTAGAACAGTCTGCCGGAGGATCTCATTTACATATTTAACAGCAGACTCAAGACCCCCCATTTTAGTTTGGCTTTTACTGACTTTTACTGTTTAAGTAGTAATTGGCTAATCTAATATTTTGTATTTATTCACTGATCGGCTTTTTCATACTGTTTGGGCATTTTAGATGTTTCTCTTCAATGTTTTAATGTACTTTATACGTTTTATTTAATGTTCTCATATTACTTTCATTGTTCCTGGGTCCTTAGGTCCCTCCAGTGCTTCCTTAGTGGGGGCCGTCTGTATCCAGGGTGGCGGTGGCGGACTGGATGAGGTGCCGCTGGTGCCTTGGTGGGGGTTGGTGTTCCATCACACCTCCCCTGGGCGCCTGGGCCACTGCGGTTACGGTTGCTGTGCCGCCCCGGTGCAGACGGCTCCTCTGATGGGGGTCCCTTACTTTTTCATCTGTACTCAGCCTCAAGTAAATCAATGTATTTGAGTTGGGGAGTTTTTTTTTTCTTAATTATATATATATATATAGAGAGAGAGAAATATATATAGATATATATACATATCTGTATATATATGCTGTAATATTTCTGTTTTTTTTGTGATAGGCAGCAAGCGGGAATGTTTTTAAACTGTAAAGCGCTTTGAGTTGCACAACTTGCTGGAAAAGCGCTTCATAAATAATGATTGATTGATTGATTGATTGATTGATTGATTGATTGATTGATTGATTGATTGATTTAGCTCCCTGTCTTGAGTTTAGTTATCAGAACTACCTTCCCCATCAGTTTGCGTTGGCACATGAGGGAGGACCTTGATAGGGACCATGTTTGACACAATCGTCTGAGACAGGGACAAATTCATGCCCCAGCAAAGTCGCCCTTCGGTGTATATCACTAAAATGGGGGAGACGGGGCAGCCTCTCTATCAGACATTATCAGCAGTAAAACTCTCTGATTTCATCAGTACTTTCAGTAGAATGAATGAACGAATGAGTACTTTTGTCCTGTGAGATCAGAGTTTCTCTGATTGTGCTCCGGCTTAGCTCTGTTAGCTCTTAGCTCAGAGATCTTTGGCTGCCAATCATTCCCCCCGTTCACAGCCCCCCTCTCTTTGCCCATTTTTGTATTACCCGGTACCGACGGCACTCACGACGTGGCTGAGATGGAAACGGGGGAAACCACTCAACTGGCTTTACTCCAGCTCTTCAGAATCCAGTGGGTCACATGATCGGAAGGTTCGTCCATCCGTTATAATCTGTGTATGGGCCGGCCTTGACCACTCCCACGGGGCAGTTCCATCAAACTTTCCGTTTGCTCTCTCACTTGAAGTCACGTGGCTTTACAGTGTAATCTTACATGTGCTTGTCTGCTCACTACAAGTTAATGCACGCACAGAAATAATCTTCCAGTGTCACTGTTAGCTCAGTGTTACATAGAAATATTAACACAACCATATACGGGAAGAGTGAAAGAGCAGGGTGATGTAACACACAGGGGCTGGGCTGTCCATCAGTGTGGCTGTCGGCGGCTCCATTAGCTCGACTCAAGGCCGCCGCCAGCCCAGTCATCAGCCCCCCAGGCGTTGACCCGCTGTCCATCACCGTTTTATGGCTTGTAGGGAGGGAGCAGGTGTCAGCATCATTTTTTAATTAACTCCCATTTGGTCGTCAATCAACCACACAAGATGTGTTTTCACATCTGTCCACATCTGCACCAGAGACACGTCTTCCAACTGAAACAACCGACCAACTGTTTGTCCATAACACACCTTATATCTGACGTCGGAGCTAACGACATGGTCAGCATCATGACAAACATAAAGTCTTCATCAGGAGGAAGAGGGAGCAGATTTTAGCTGTGGGCTTCAGTGAGACACAATGGAGACCAACATGTCTCCTCAGAATCATGACAAGGCTTAACGGAGACATTTCATCACTTCCTGGTTGAGTTTACACAACATCAGCTCATAGAGAGAGAAAATTATGATGACTTCTGCTGAAATGTATATTTTTGTAACATCATCTTCATGGACACGAATCTTCGTCATAAGCAGTTGCTTTCATGACCAGTCGAGGTCACTTAAAGGATAACTTTTTTATTTCTAGGAGTTTATACGTGAAGTTTCTGCATCACTTTGACTCCTTGGGAAGATATTATGCCGAGTCGCCCTTCGGTGTACATCCAGTAAAATGGTGGAGACGGGGCAGCCTCTATCAGACATTATCTGCAGGAAAACTCCTTGATTTCATCAGTACTTTAAGTAGAATGAACGAATGAGTACTATTGTCCTGTGAGTTCAGAGTTATGCAAATTGTGTTGTTGTTGTTGGAAGCGCGCATCGTGAACACGCGGCCCGAAAAGTGTGTAGAACCCTGATAACTAACAGAAAGATAAATCTGGACTCACAGGACAATAGTACTCGTTCATTCATTCATTCATTCTACTGAAAGTATTGATGAAATCAAGGAGTTTTACTGCAGATAGTGTCTTATAGAAAGGCTGCCCCGTTTCCACCATTTTACAGGATGTCCACCGAAGGGCGACTCAATGTAGTATCTTCCCAAGGATTCAAAGTGATGCAGAAATGTTACAGGTAAGTAAACACACGTGTAAACTCGTAGAAATAAGGTCCAGGTTGAAAAAAAAAGAAAGTTATCCTTTAAAAAAGAAAGAGTAAACTTATTTAATTATTTAAAGCACATTTAATCTCTTTTTAACGGCTCCTTTTACTTAAACATGATTAGAAATTATTTAATCATATATATTTAGATATCTGTCTTTTCCTGTCATAAGCCCATCAATCAGTCAACTCTGGAAAATCTAACAAGTTAAGTTTACTTCAAAATATTGAGGAAGCCGATTACCTTGGTAAACGCAAGTAGACAAACCTAATTGTGGAGATTATTGTAAAATTAGTTTATTTGAGTGAAGTTGTGACTACTTCATGTATCTCATAACAGTTAAATTCAAATAAAGCTGTTTCAACTTAAATACTTAAGTCACAAGAACTTACAATATTCAACCACAGTATGTAGGTATCACACACCAACCAAAGATCACGCCCACCAATCAGTCATCAATACTGTTGTTGTTATATTTTAATGAGCTTTTAAGGAGTTTTCCCTCCCACTGTCACCACTCTGTGCTTGCTCAGGATGGGGGGTTGGACCGGGTCAAGTCAAGATTCGATCCAATCTGTTGGTTTCCTTAGCTAGGCTATTATGAATCTGACTTGAATTTAGGTGGCATTGTCATGAATTGACGCTAAACAAATAAAGTTGAATTGAATTGAACACTGTGTTCAATAGTGGTGTTTGCTATGTTGATTTTTATTGAATTCAAGAATGAAAACCAACCTCATTGTTAATGAAAAACTGATTTACAATCAGATTTATGCGTGTCTGCAGTCCTGCAGCATTGTCTCCCTCAGAAGCTGCAGAGCTGAGAGTTTCCGCACTAAAATAAACGTGAAAAAGCAGCCATACAATCCATTTCAGGATTGAGGAATCACTTTAGGAGTGCTAAATTAATATATTTACACCCCCGCCCCCCGAAAAAACCCCACATAGTTGTGTGTAAACCCCCATAATGCCGCATATTCATTGCAGCAGAAGTACTAATTGGATAAGAGGTGCTATTTAGCACCTTTAAAAGACACAACTCTTTTTGCACGTGTTAGTAGATCATTTTGTACATTTTTTTGCGTGTGCAATGAGATAGCTCACATTTTTATACACACAGACCTTTGATAGATCCAGTCCATGGTGCACAACAACACACGTAATGGTAATAAAATAAATTTTAGTCCCTTTACGTTCTTTAGAGCAGTGATTCTTAACCATGGGGCTTCTGCCCAAGCTCGGGTCTCGAGTGCCACCTAGAGGGCTGCGAAAAACGTTCCTTTTCTTTTTCCAAGGACCGTATATTTACAGTTATTTATGACTGGATGAGTTGCAATGCAGCCTCCCCCCACATGGTGGCGCTAATTTGTCAGAGTTCAACAAACAAGCAGAAGAAGACACTCAGCTAGCCGCTAGCCTGCAGCTAGCATTATGAAGAAGTATTAAAACAAAATAATGAAGACAAAAATGGTCCCAAACCGCCCCTAAAGAGGCAAAAATCCACTCCAGTTTATCAAATACGGATTAGTGAGTGGAGATAACAAAGCAGAGAAGATGGATGGAGCATCTGCTAATGCTAACATTGATGCTCATGCTAACGTTAACACTAGAGCTAACGTAAACATTAATGTTAATGTTAGCATTAATGCCCTGAAGTCTGCATCTGCAGCTTCATCTAGAAACAAACATCTAACACTCGTTGAAAAGAAATAATTTTCAAGTAAAAAAGAGAGAAAATCAGCTGTTGATGCAGAAAATGTCTGTTATGTTTGGAAGTTCTTTAAAAAATTCTAAGAAAAGTTTAAATAAATAAACTGTTCAATGAAATTTTGTGCTTTGCTGGCCTGTCTACATAATAAACCACAGATATATTTACAAATTATCTAAATTGGGTCTTTTTATTTCCAATGTGATCTATTACTGCAGCATTTTATCTCTTTTTTAAATCAGTTTCCATCAGTTTTTTCTGTTGTTCCTCTTTTTGTAGTAAAATGTTGTAGATTTTGTGTGTTTATAGCCTAATTCTGATTTGTTCTTGTAGGAGTCTGATTTTATTCCATGAATTATACGTGTGATATAAATGTGTTTGTGACCATCTCAGAATATATTTTATTTGATGTTATTCTTGTTTATCAGCCACATTTTACAGGTTCAGTCTGTTAAAGGCAGCTGGATTTGCTTTAGTTATTAAAGAAATAAACCAGAAATGATTATTACACTGATACAGAGTTAAATATGAACCTGGACCAGTTTGGACTGAAAACTGGACCCATCATGAAAAAGGTTGAGACCCTCTGATCTAGAGTTTATTTATATTTAACATTTATTTAACTAGAAACACAATTTAAAACTCAAAGATTCAAAATGTCTTCTCCAGAATGATGAAATCAGTTCAGTCAGCAGGAATAAAACTGTAATCAGTTTCCGTCCATCTCCTAACGATCATGACTCCACCTGCCCAACATTTCATCATTTTGTGCTGATGCAGCAGCTCCAGTAGAAACCGTGGCCATAAACTCAGATTATGCCCACTTCCCCAGACACACCTGGTCACAGCATACCGTCACGTTTACTGTAAATGAACCATCACTAACCTTATTCCACCTGAGCTTTCCCTTCAGCATGCTCTAGTTAGGACAGTGTTATAATTACAGGGAGAAGTCACATGACTCCACTGCAGGCTGAAAGCCACGTTTTCACACAGCTCTCTATAGCAACACCTCATATGTATGTGCACTCTGCTTCTGATGTCACCTCTCATCTATTTCTGCTTTTACAAATCTGATTTATGTGGAAATAATCCTCCAGACTTGCTCAAAATGAATGCTAATGTTGATATCTGCCCTTTTCTAGGTATTTTATCCGTTCTCTCTCTGTCCAGTGAAAGTATGTCCTTGGCTTCAGAGCTCCCTAAGGTTTCGTATGTGAAGGCCATTGATATCTGGCTGATTGCCTGTCTGCTTTTTGGCTTTTCCTCCCTGGTGGAGTACGCCGTGGTGCAGGTCAGTTCCTCCAGCAGGTGTAGGTAACCATCAATCATCTCTCCTCAGGAGCTGCTACTGGGAGTCAGCTTTACATGAGGTCTCCAGGACTGAATGTTCAAAACTAAACTGGGTTTAATCAAATGAATACACTAAAAAAAAGGGGGTTTTCATCACACATGTGCAACCCCAGTTCCAAAGAAAATATGACTGTAAAATGTAAACAAGCAAAAAACAAACTCATCAACATGTTTTTTTCCCAGTAAACATAAACACCATCATAGATGTCATAACTGAGACATTTAGTAGGGATGCACGATATTGGAAGTTTGGCGGATATCCGATATGCTGATATTTTAAAACTCACGTGGCCGATAACCGTGATCAATACCGATATTAAAGCTGAAAAATTTCAGTCTCAGATGGACAGATGGACAGAGGTTCACTAACAAAGACAAACTGGAGATAAAAGTTGTGGAACAAGTTTTAAAAATGTTCCTCAGACTGAAGATCCTCCTTCTGAAGTGTAGAAGATCATCAGAAGATGGAGAGAATCAGGAGGAATCTCTGTGTGCCGGGGACACGGCTGGATGCTGCTGATCTGCATTAAAGCAGACATGATTCTCCACCGTGAACCACTGATGGAGTCAGGAAGGTTCCAGAAACCTCTGATCACAGTTCATCCTGAAACCCACACATGCAGGTTAAAGCTGAGCCGGTCCACCTGCAGTCCAGAGTCCTGCTTCTGAGCCGGTCCACCTGCAGTCCAGAGTCCTGCTTCTGAGCCGGTCCACCTGCAGTCCAGAGTCCTGCTTCTGAGCCGGTCCACCTGCAGTCCAGACCTTTCACCAATGGAAAACACTTGGAGCATCTTGAAGGATGGCAAACATCACCTGTTCCATGTTTTCACGGACGTGTTGCTGCCATCAGTTTCTAAATGAGCTCCATGAAAAGATAAAACGTCTCAGTTCCAACATCTGATATGATGTTTAAGTTCTGTTGGGAATGAAATATGGGTCGATTAGAATTTGCAAATCTTTATATTCTGTTAATATTTACATTTTACACAACGTCCAACTGTTAGGAATCAGGGCTGCAGGTAGATCAACATCGGAGCAAAGACGAAGAGGAGCTGGTGCTGGATAAGTGGGAACAGAGTCAGCCAGCTGAACGGGTATTTGTGATGAGTTTGAGATGGAACGTTTTATTATAAACATCTTTTCTGAGTTATTATTGAGTCACCGTTTTTCTACATGTCAAATAGCCAGAACAGATGTTTCATGCTGTGGTTATGTGGAAGCAACTGTTCATTACATGTGGGAGTTTATTGAAGAGTAGGTGTGATGGCGTCTAAGCGCTCGGACAGAGAGGACTTACAGGGAAACGTCACTGCTCGATGTGTGCAGTCCTCACGCATGCACAACCTCCAGTGACAGAAAAGGACACGTTCACAGCAGTCGTTCAGATAACAAGAAACTAAAACGTAATAGTTAGGGATGCACGATGTTGGAATTTTGGCCGATATCCGATATTTTAAAACTCATGTGGCCGATAACCGATATCGATACCGATATGAAAGCTAGAAAAAAAGCAGTCATTGCAAATAGCAGTTTTGTTATTTGTTTCCAACACTTTCAAAAATGGGGGTGGGAAAAAATATCGATACACTGGAATATTGCGATATTCAAATTGACATTTAAAAACACAGTATCGATCTGCTTTACCTACAAGTCTCCTGAAATTTCATCGTTCTGTTAGAAAATCTCATGATATTTCGTGAATTTTTGTGAATTTCATCAGTAAAATAGATCGATACCACATTTTTGAATGTCATTATGATATCAGCATGAATATCATCAGTATGAAAATATTGTGAAACTTTTGTGAATTCTCGTGAGATTTTGTAACACTGGAAATATTACAAGATTTCATAGATAGATTAATACCATGTTTTAAATGTTAATATGATATCAGCATATGAACATATCGTGATATTTCAGTGTATTGATATTTTCCCCACCCCTAGTCTTTAGAAGTTTTAAAATCTGTAAAAAAGAAGGTTTTTTTGTTTGTTTGTTTAGACTTTAGAAACAGTGGGCTGATCAGTTAAATATCGGTTAAATATCAGTGGTGTAGCCGATGTCTGATACTCAGTTTTAAAGCTGATATACGCCGATACTGATAGGGGGCCCATTTTATCGTGCATCCCTAGTAATAATAAATAAAAAATTACAAAATTATAACTTAGAGAAACAAAATATTGCTTTTGAATTGTAGTTGGAAAATAATCGTAAAAAAAAAGAAAAATGAAAACTTTTCCAAACAAAATAAGGCACCGTGGACACGAACATGGACCAACATACCTGTCAGCAGGTGCAGACGTCTGATTGGACGTTACAGAAACACCTGATTGCTGTGATTGAATCAAAGTGTTGATCAACGATATTTTAGTTCTTTTTTTTTTGGACAACAATTCAAAATCAATGTCATGATTTTCATTTTTACAAATTTATTTTATTTTTTATTTTAATTATAATATATTATATTATGTTATTTTTTTATCAATAGTTTGTTCAATTTCAGCTTATTTGACTGACAGCTGATTTTTTCTTATTTAACGGGAGGGAATGAATGATGCTGAGGATGACTGCAGGTTTAATACTGTAATTATCACAGACGTCCCCCTTAATGGGGAGCATCATTGTCACCGTTCAGCATGTGTCAGCGTGGTCAGCAGAAAACGTCTGCACGTCTGCAGCTGGGAGACGGAGGACGTGCGGATGATGGGACGACTGAGCTGGACTGCAGTTCTCCTCCTCTGAAGCTCACATAAATGATGTCCTGCTGCCACCATATTCATACCACATGCTTTCTAAAGTAAAAACCTTTTCCTTCCACCTGTGGAAGCGAGCTGCTGTAAAGATGGTGCTCTGACGAAATTAGAGGTCCTTATAGAAGTTTTAAAAAAAAAAGTAGGGATGCACCGAAAATTCGGCCACCAAAAGTTTTCGGCCAAAAATGACCCAAAAGTGCATTTTCGGTTTTCGGCCGAAAGACATAAATCACCGAAACAACACGGCCGAAACTTGTGATGATGCAACAAACAGCGCATCCAGCACGCAACCTATGAACTTTGTGTTTTTATGTGAAAATATATTTAATTTCACTGTCTTTCAGCAGCCAGTCAGTTATAAGCCTGTATATTATTATTTGTTGTAATAGTCCGAAAGAAAAAAAAAATGTAAAAGGCATTATGTAATGTACACGAGTGGAGTCAAACTAAATATCTTATTTTGAATTTTAATCTATAGTGTACATTCTCTAATGTCAGGGGTAAATAAATATTTTTATACTTTTGTATTTGATTAATTGCAATGATTGATTTTAGTGAAGTTAGTACACATCGTAGCTAAAAGTGCTACGGTTCTAATAATTGACATTTCTTTCGGTGTTCGGTTTTCGGCCTTGGTTTGTTCATTTTTTGTTTTCGGTTTCGGTCAAGTATTTTCATTTCGGTGCATCCCTAAAAAAAAGCATTGAAATTCGGAAGAATCAGACTCGAGTGAAACAATCTGCCAGTGAGGGAAGATAATTATACTGGATTATACTCAGATTTCTGGAAATAAGACAAATACCAAGACTCTAGACTGGGATGTCGTTAAACTGTAAAACTGTAAAACTCTCATTTCAAGTAGAGATGCATCGATCCAATCCGATACCGATACCGATACCGATACCTGGGCCAAGTGTAATTTGTAATTTTATGAAGGATCCCCATTAGCTGTTGCCATGGCGAGCAGCTGGTCTTCCTGGGGTCCAAATCGGACAGCCGATACCAGTCCGATGCAAATGAATGAACCCTACACCCGCATGTGAGTGAAGGTATCAGGCTTGAAATTAACATTTAGTCTTGTTAAAAAAAAGATTAAACAACTCAGATCCGTGCACGATAGAGTTTTAATGCACGAGGCGGATCTGAGTCGTTAACCATGGTACCACAGAGTAAACATTCAATTACAAATGTTTATTCACTTTATTCAACTCCAAACATGCTTTAGTATAGGAACTATTTTATGCTGGTTTGAGCGTTGCTATGGTGATATCATTCTGTGGCGGAATGATATGACAGTGATCTAACAAGCATATATACAAAAATAATGCACACCAGCTGACATTAGAATGCTCACTGACCGTAGTATAACACAGATATGACATTATGAATAAATATTATAAAGATATAATATCTATTAACTAATAAAGTGTACATTAGCAGCAAATAACTCAAATCTTACCAAGTATATTTTTCTCATTTCTAGTCAAAATATCTCATCACACTCAAAATGAGACAGAAACATTTCAGTGAGAGAGGAACGTGTTTGAAGGCGATGCATCTAAGTTCAACAAATCTGGAAAATTTAGCTTGTTCTGTTGGCAGATTTGATTTTTTTGTGCTTATTACAAGCAACAAAAAAAAAAAGAAAAATCTTTGGCACTCTTGAAATAAATAAGAAAAGATTTTTTTTTTTTTTTTTGCTTGTAAGAAGAAAAATCTGCCAATAGAACGAGCTACATTTTCCTGATAAGTTCCTGATTGTCTTAAAACAAGTTGCTGTCTCTCTGAAATGTTTCTGTTTAGGTCATTTTGTCTTATTTTGAGTGTGATGAGATATTTAGACTGGAAGTGAGAAAAATCTACTCGGTAAGATTTGTGTTTTTGCAGTGCAGGTCTCTGTCTGCGTGATGACATCACCAGCATGCAAACGTATCAGTGCAGTGACCAGACGGCCGTTAATCAAAAACCAATGACTGGATCGGTTTCATTCGTCTGATATCCCATCCAGCTAATACGTCGGTATCAGAGCTGATATCCGATCCGGGGATCGGATCAGTGCATCTCTCATTTCAGGGCCAGACTGATGAGGGGACCCACAACCTTCTGGATCAGCTGCTCTGCTGCTGTCTCAGTCTGTTAGATATCCACCTCTGTGCGACCAGTTTTTAGTTTCATCCTTAAAACGAGAGAACACTGAAAATCAGCATCACCAGACGAGTTTTTACTGTTTTTCCCTTCATGAGAAACTTAAAATGAATGTTTCAACTTGCTTTATTGAATAATTTTACTTAAATACATTTATTCATTAATTAATTATTTCTTTATTGTTTAAATTTCTTTATATATTTTTTTATTTATTATTTATATTGTATTTAACTATTTATGTTGTTAAATTTATTTTGTTATTTTATTGAATAAATTTTATTGAATTTCCCTCCTGGGATAAATAAAGTGTTTTTCATTTCATTTCATTTTTAAGCTCGTTCCTACTGGTTTAACATCTAGATATTTTTCCTTATTAAGAGAAACTTGTGTGTATGAACTGGTACGTGAGGTCTGACAAGTTTTTACAGATAAAACTGGGAGTGAAAGACGCAACGTGATCTGAAACAGTCTTAGTGAGATCATTTAACTTAGTATGCAGATAAAATATCCAGTTTTAAGATTTACTTGTAAGAAATAAAAGACATGATTAAAAATCTTACATATTCTGTTCTTGTGAAGTGTTATTACTCTGAAATCAATCAAGTCGTGAAGACAGTTTTTGCTGAATATAAGAATGTCAGACTTGTACGGGGAGAACTTTGTTTCTTCATCATTTAATCAAATAGAATAGATTTGAAACCAAAAACGAGATTTGACAGCAAAAGAAAGTAAGTGGCAATCAAACAAAAGTTTTTTTAAATCAAAACTTGCGGAGAACAGAACTTACGGAAGAAGATTAGAGCCTTGAATAAAAAAAAAAATTAAAATCTGAAAAAAATGTCAGAATTTTGACTTTTTCCCCCAGAACATTAAAAAAAAGAAATTTTAAGGAGATTTTTCTTTTCAATTTCTGAAAAAGGCAGAATTCGGAATTTTTTCTGATATTTCAAAAAAAATCTGCGAGATTTTGTATCAGATCGAAAAAACCTTGCGAGATTTCGTTAGTAAAATAGATTGATACCGCATTTTTAAATATTGATTTGATATCAGCATAAGAAAATAACGTGATATTTCAGTGTATCATTATTTTTCTCACCTCTACCAAATATCCCCTGTTCATGGGTATTGTTTTTTTTTTCCTCACCGAGTAGAAATTCCAGGTGGTTCTAGGATATAACGGATATCCTGTTAGTTTAGTTTCAACTGTCATTAAGTTTGACTTGTTCTACAAAGTTTAGGTATTTTTTTTTAAATTTTGCACGAGTAATGAATCTCACATCATTTATTTTTCAACTTTAAGATCGGTATTGATATCGGTTATTGGCCGCGTGAGTTTCAAAATATCGGATATCGGCCAAAACTCCAGTGTCGTGCATCCCTACTTTTTTCCAGAACATGGGAAAAAAATCTGGAGACTTTTTTCTCCAATTTCTGAGAAAAATCTGAATTATGACTTTTTTTCCCCAGAACATTAAAAAAAAAAAATCCAGGAGATTTTTTTTCAATTTCTGTAAAGTCAGAATTCTGACTTTTTTCCAGAACATAAAAAAATATATATTCTGGAGATTTTTTTTTTCAATTTCTGAGAAAAGTCAGACTTTTTGCTCAGAATCAATTTTTTTTTTCTTCAGTGGCTCTAATCTTCTTCCCTTTTATTTATTTTGTTGCCACTTACTTTATTTTGCTCTCAAATCTCTTTTTCAAAAATATATTCTATTTGATGAAATGATAAAGAATCAAAATTCTCTCCGCAGACTTGGTTAGATAGTTTTAGCGTGTTTACTAATATCTGCCTTCATCCTGCCGACAGGTGATGCTGAACAGTCCTAAACTGATCGAGGAGGAGAAAGCCAAAATGGCCACAAAGGAAAAAGCTCTGAAAGAAAAGGAAGGAAAGAAGCCTTCAAATAAATCCAACAACACAGTGAACGGGACGGGCGGGACCCCGATACATGTCAACACCCTGCAGGTGAACACACGTCATCACACCCGCAGAAACGTGGAGATGTTGAGTGAACATAGAGATCAGTGATGTTCATACGCTGCACGTTAACACCATGAACCAGCTCCTGTCTTCACTGCTACAACTGGAGAGTTGAATCTTCAGGATTAAACATTTTGGAGCTGATTTTAACTCCAACAGAGTGATTTTAACATGTTCAGAGTGAAATGGTTCTCAGCTCTGGAGTTCATTCAGAGAGCTGATCACTTCAGGGTTCATCTAACTCCTTTCAGACATGATTAACTCCACCCTCAGTGTTGTGTTTGGTGTTGACAGTTGATCGTGTGAGAGTTTAGATTGACTCCGTACGGACGAAATTAAGCTCCGCCCCACAAACTGAACTGCTGCAGTTTAGTGAGGGACTCGGCACCGTTGCCTGAAGTTCTTTCTTACTTGTACCTGCAGCTGAATACAGACGACCGTTGCTCATCACTGGGAAACATTTCCCCTAAAACAGTCTGTTGTTTCCTTACAGAAGTGCTTCATGAAAAATTTAAATTAGTGCATCAACAGATGTTTTGTTTTCAATCATCTATCTTAAAATGGATGTTTTTTAAAGGGATGTGCAGGTGGTTAAGTGGTTAGTGTGATCATAGATATCTATAATCACTAGATCTCTTATGGTGGATGCTGAACGGCATCACCGGCGGCCATCTTACCACAGGCAGCTCTCTCTGGTTTCTGAATGAAGGAGAGTGATCTGTGCAAACGCAAATCATCTTATTTCACTGAAATCTTGATGGATTTACAAACAGTTTGGTTTCTTACAAGCGTTATTAACGCGGCTACAATTCTGGATGCTGCAACATGTTGAAATTGCAGCATTTCTTTTTGAAAAAAGACTTAATCGTGTAGCACAGTTTTGCATCACGGCTCATAGCTAGCTTACTTGCACAAGTAATAAAGCTGAGACCACAATTAGATCTTTAATTAAACAGTAAGGTTTAAAGGGGAACCTCAGTAACTTTTTTACCTCAATAAATGCTTTTCGGAATCCCCGTGGGGCTAAACAAAGTGTTTACGGAGCGATTCAGTGTCCCCCCCCATCCCGCCGGGGCCTCTGGCCTGCGAGCAGCTCTATGCAACTTTGCCTGCGCCGACCCGAGCAGAACTTGCAACAATAGAAACCGCTGTACGGTACTCAGGTCCCCGATCTACCGAGCTGCTTCCAGCTCTGATTTGAACCAGACTACCAGCGCTAATTCGAAGAAAACATTTCTTTATCTTCCACCACCTAAACACGGCTCCTGGCTCTCATCACCAACTCTTTGCTGGACCAGAGTGATTCACGTAGCTTGCGCTGCCTGGGCGCCGGGTGAAGCATCACTGCTTCAGGCTCAATAATCACTTGTCACGTCCGCAAAAAGTAAATAAAAGTTCGTATTCTTACCTGCTACTCGCCAACACCAGTGAAAAATATAATCCACGGCATATTTACCCGCAAATCACGGTAAAACGTCCCGTTTCAGAAGATACAGGACTTTGCTCTGAGCAGAGGAAGACGTGGTGCTGCTACCAACGCAGCAAAGTAGCATCAACAAGCTAGAAAACGCTTAGAAATATATCCAGGAATCAAAATAGAGGAAAGACAGGTAGAGAAGCCGTCTGTGTGCTGTGGGGGTGTAAGGGGGGTTGAACACGACAGTGAAAAGGACGCCACTAGGGGGAGCCCCGAGCTGAAGTTACTGAGTTCTGCTTTAAGTACATCAGTGACGATTTAATGATTAGCCCTTTGTTTAAATGACGGTCTGTGGTTGTAGTTATTAGCTGGGGTGTGTTTCCCAAAACCATTGTTACTAACGTAAAGTAATGTAATTTCCCAAACTATGTTGCTAATAGTTTAGCAACTATGGTTTTTGTAAACGCGCCCTGTCTAAAGCCTTATGTACACCTATGGAATTACATTTGAATGAATCTACGTGCAAAAAATGTAGATGTAATTCAGACGAGGTGGAAATTTGTGAGTGAAACTTGAAGTAAAGTTTAATCCAAAATTTCACGAATTTATTGAATATATTGTCCGTGTTTTAAATAAACCCAAACTCAAATCTCTTTACATATATATATATATATATATATATATATATATATATATATATATATATATATATATATATATATATGCATATATGTGTGTATAGTATATATTGTGTGTATATATATATATATATATATATATATATATTTACATGTATATATATATATATATATATTTACATGTATATATATATATATATATATATAAATATATACTATACACACACACACACACACTATATATGTGTGTATAGTATATATTGTGTATATATATATATATATATATATATATATATATATATATATATATATATATATAACTGCCTGGCCAAAAAAGTCGCCACCTGGATGTAACTAAGCAAATAGGTAGGAGCCTCCTATTGGATAATTACATGATGGGCGTTTATCTTTCAGCTGCAACAAGTTATTTAACCCCAACTGGTGCAATGACTTGCTTCTCATTTCCTAAACAACCATGTGGAAAGACACATCCGAGGTCGTGGAAAAGATGTTAGTCTGTCTGAGAAGGGTCAGATCATTGGCATCAAGAGGTGAAAACATCTAAGGAGATGCAGAAACTACTAAAACTGGGTTCAGAACAGTCCAACGCATTCTGAAAAACTGGAAGGATAGTGGACCATCGTCTTCCAGGAAGAAATGTGGCCGGAAAGGCAGATGAAGTGATGCAGCATCATGCCTAGTGCTACTGTATGAGCCTGTGGGGGCAGTGTGATGATCTGGGGTTGCTGCAGTTGCTCAGGTCCAGGTTCAGCAACAGTATGAGCTCAGATAATGAGGTCAGCTGATACCTGAATATACTGAATGAGCAGGTTATTCCATCCATGGATGTTTCTTTCCTGATGGCACGGCCATATTCCAAGATGACCGTGCCAGAATTTATCGGGCTCAGATTGTGAAAGATGGTTCAGGGATCATCAGACATCATTTTCACACATGGATTGGCCCCCACAGAGTCCAGACCTGAACCCCATTGAGAATCTTTGGGATGTGCTGTGGTCAGACTCTACAATCATCATCAAGATCTTGGTGAAAAATTGATGCAACAGGATGCAAATAAATCTGGTGACATTGCAGAAGCTTCTGGAAACACAGCGAATGCTGCCGCAATCAAAGCTGAAGGAGCTCCAACCAAATGTTACATGTTTGACCTTTTTTTTGTTGGCCACTTTTTTTTTGACCAGGCAGTGTATATATATCCATTGTGTACGCTAGTTCTAAACACTGATCTAATATACAGCTGTGCGAAAGTTTTTGCCTCCTTCCTGATTTCTTACTTTTTGCATGTTTGTCACACTTAAATGTCTCAGATCATCAAACAAATTTAAATATTAGACAAAGATAACACAACTAAACACAAAATGCAGTTTTTAAATGAAGATTTTTATTAGTAAAAGGGGGAAAAAATCCAAACCTCCATGTCCCTGTGTGAAAAAGTGATCTTCCCCTAAAACTTATAACTGGTTGTTCCACCTTAGCAGCAACAACTGCATCAAGCGTTTGTGATAACTGGCAGTGACTCTTCTTCAGCGCTGTGGAGGAATTTTGTTCCACTCATCTTTGCAGAATTGTTGTAATTCAGCCACATTGGAGGCTTTTCCAGCATGAACCGCCTTTTTAAGGTCATGCCACAGCATCTCAATGGGATTCAGGTGGGGGCTTTGACTAGGCCACTCCAAAGTCTTCATGTTGTTGTACTTAAGCCATTCAGAGGTGGACTAGCTGGTGTGTTCTGGATCATTGTTCTGCTGCAGAACCCAAGTGCACTTCAGCGCTTCACTTTTTCACACAGGACCATGGAGGTTTGGATTTTTCCCCCTTACTAATAAAAATCTTTGTTCAAAAACTGCATTTTGTGTTTACTTGTGTTATCTTTGACTCACATTAAAATTTGTTTGATGATCTAAACATTTAAGTGTGACTAACATGCAAAAGTAAGAAATTAAGAAGGAGGCAAAAACTTTTCACACAACTGTAAATGCCGTGGGCGTGTGTATATTTATTGCACTTCGCCCGTTTCTTATAATATTAGAGTCCAGGGTTATAGTTCACTCTGCTCTGGAATCGTTAGTTATAATCATTAAGTATGTAGTTTCATAACTATATCTCTGATGTTTACAACAAACCAGACCGATTAAAAATCTGTAGAAAGTTGAGTAAGTTATACTTATTTAAAGATACATCACCAGAATGATTCACAAGTGAACTCTCAGTGTTAAATATTCAACTGTTCTGAAAATGTCAATTTAATTCAAAAGTGTAGAGCCCTAAAAACCCTCAAGAAGTGTTAAATCAACACTGTAGCAGTTGATTTAAAGGAATAGTACACCCACAGAAAGATGGTCCTTCATCTTCTCCTCATCCTCATGCTGAGCAAGACTCTGGAGCACTTTTTAATATCTCAAATGCAGCCGGAGATTTGGGGGTGGTGGTGGGGAGGGGGTTCGTTTTCCCCCAACTTTTATATAATGCAGGTGACCAATGCTTGAACCAAAAGGTCCACAAAAGTCCACAAAAACTTGTCAATATTCCTCCGTACTGCTCGTCCAATGTAATCCAAGTGTCCTGAGTGGGTAGCGTCCAGAATTTACTGGAAACCACATCAGTGGATGTGGGGATTACATTGGACGAGCAGTAAGGAGGAATATTGACAAGTTTTTGTGGACTTTTGTGGACCTTTTTGTTTCGAGCATTGGTCACCTCCATTATATGAAAGTCGGTGGATAACGAAAACCCCCCCGGATCTCCGGCTGCATTTGAGATATTAAAAAAGTGCTCCAGAGTCTTGCTCAGCATGAGGATGAGGAGAAGATGAAGGAACATCTTTCTGTGGGTGTACTATCCCTTTAACACTCGACCTCTTGCTGTGTTTCATCAGGTGGTGGAGAATCGCTGTAAGAAGGTGTGCACCTCCAAGTCGGACCTCCGCTCCAACGACTTCAGCATCGTGGGATCTTTGCCTCGAGACTTTGAACTGTCCAACTTTGACTGTTACGGTAAACCGGTCGAGGTTTCAGGGGGCGCCAAGTCACAGAACAAAGCCAATAAAAAACCCCCGCCACCCAAACCCGTCATCCCTGCTGCTGCCAAGCGCATCGACCTCTACTCCAGAGCCCTCTTCCCCTTCTCCTTCCTCTTCTTCAACATTGTGTACTGGTCAGTGTACCTGTGAGGGAGGGGGGGTGGAAGTATGCATCCTGGTGGAGACTGAGCTGAACTCTGAGCCGGTTCCTCCAGCGTTCCAGAGCCATCTGTGGAGAGCTGCAGTACTCTTGTGGTCCTGACTGTAAATTACCTCATGGCTGTTTGCTTTGCCCCCTTCATGTCCGTGCGTTAGGTAGGCGCTGCATGTGTTCGTGTGTTAAAGGACATGATGCTTCATGTAGATTTGACTATGCTGTGTTTGCACCGATATGTCTACGCTGCTACTGGTAGCACTTTATGTGATACGTACAGAACTCCGAACGGCTGATGCTATCTACCGTATACTAAACGAAGACCTATAACAGAATACCATAAAGAAATAAACAGGTAAAATATATGTGCCTGTAATAAATGTATGTTGTTCCTATAAGTGTTGTGCCTTCTTTTATTTATTTATTTATCTTTGTCGTTGCCAAGGATATAATGTGATGATGGGCATTTGTCCATCCATTAGCAAAATAACTCAAAAGTACTCCACAGATTCATTGCTTCCATTAAAATGGATCACTTAAACTAAGGACAACTTGACTTTTTTTCAACCTGGTCTTATTTCTATGAGTTTATACGTGCATTTACCCACCGGTAAAGTTTCTGCATCACTTTGACTGCTTGGGAAGATATTACATTAAGTCGCCCTTCAGTGTACATCCAGTAAAAAATGGCGGAGACGGACCAGCCACTATATCAGACATTATCTGCAGCAAAACTCCTTGACTTCATCAATGCTTAAGTAGAATGAACGAATGAATGAGTGCTATTGTCGCAAATTGTTTCACAACTGTGTTTTTGTTGTTGTCTGGGTAGCAGCTGCTCTCAGCTGTACTACGGAAGCACGCATCGTGAATATGCGGCCCCAAAAAGTGTGTAGAACCCTGATAACTAACGAAAAGCTAAATTTGGACTCACAGGACAATAGTACTCATTCGTTGATTGATCCTACTGAAAGTATTGGTGAAAATGAAGGAGTTTTACTGCAGATAATGTCTTATATAGTGGCTGCCCCGTCTCCACCATTTTACTGGATGTACACCGAAGGGCGACTCAACGTAATATCTCCCGAAGGACTCAAAGTGATGCAGAAATGTTACCGGTGAGCAAATGCACGTATACTCCTAGAAATAAGGTCCAGGTTGAAAAAAAGGAAAGTTGTTTTTTAAGAGGGCTTATCTCTCCAGTGGGTTTAACCTGCCGCCATTAAAATTCTGTTCACATCAGGGGAAAGAACGCACTCCTGCGTTCGTCAGTCTTCTGGCGCTCACGGTTCAAGAATTGTTTGGATACAACATTTTGTTTGTGAAAAGCACTCAGTCGTTCGAGGGGAAAGTGCAGAGCTATGCAGCAGACTGCAGCTCTCACTCTAAAGGCGAACTGGACAGAGAGGTTCTGGGATCAGTTCCAACAACTCCCCATCGCAAGTTTAGTTATCAGAACTACCTTCCCCATCAGTCTGCGTTGGCACATGAGGGAGGACCTTGATAGGAACCATGTTTGTTTGACACAATGGTCTGAGAAAGAGACACATTTATGCCCCAGATCATCTAGTACAAAACTGAGGTTCCTCTCTCTTTTATTCAAATGATTATTAAAGCTGGCTTACCAGCTTTCCATCATCACGGTCATTTGAATCACATAGCAGAACAGCCCCCCGTTGGAAAGCTGCCCTACCAATGTCTTGTTTACCTTTCACCGAAGTACGCCCGGATACTATAGTGGACGTATTGTGGCAGCCGCAGATTCTACCGCTATACTTTCAGCTGTATTTGGTCATTAAATTAGAATAAAATAATCGCTTTTGGACATTTCAGAATAGTTCTGGATTTGGGACGTGTTCCATTGTGATGGATTCAATCATGAATTGGTAATCCTGTTGGAATAGTTGTCGTTATTACGATCTCGGTAAACAGTTGTAACAGCTGTGGGACTTTTTAAATATGGCGGTGTGGAAGAAGTGGAGATCACGCAAGGCTTGCCAGTTCTACCAATCACCAAACATCTACGTATTTCAGTTCCTATGGAACCCCCCCCAAAAAACTGCCTCGGAGTAGGAGCTAAAAAGGTTCTAGGAACTGAGGGCCGAAGTCGCTAGTTTCTATGTGTCCGAATGCGCAAAAAAATGGCCTGGTTCCTGAAAAGGTTCTAGGAACTCCAAAAGGTTCCTACAGTCCAAAAGCGCCTCATGTACCCGTCTGTTGCCAAGCAACCACAACATCAGGACCTGCTGCTACTCGTGTGTCTCCTCACGCCACGCACACACAAGCAGTAATGAGGCATGTAAAGTGGTTTCACGGTCAGAAACATGAGAGCCGCCATGTCTGCTAGTTTCTGCTAAGGACTTCGGGTTACCGTGGTTACAGGGCATTTTACACTGAGGACATATGAAAATGAACAACACACATACGAAGAGCTCCCGAGCTCATCAACTGGATGTTAACTGCCAATTCAACTCTCATGTAGCTATCTTCTCTCTTTTACAATCATTTATTCAAAATAACAATTTCTAATTATATCTAAACACCAGCTGCACTGCTGTGAATGCTTTTGGGCTAAAAGGCTGAACTGTAATGCTAAAAAGGCTGAAGATGGGAAACTATAATGGTATAAAAGGTAGTTAAAGATGGATGAAACAGCTGAGGAGCTAAAATGGGCTTTAAACCGTCAAAGATGGTCTAACATCACAAGAAATGTTTCAAAACAGCTGCAATGAGCTTCACAAGACGGAAGCCTGAACCGAAATCATCATAATGCTCTAAAGGTGGCTGAAGGAGCACAAGCTCCTTGGTGGAGATCTGCTCTCTGACCGCTTTTCTAGTTATTATTATCTAACAGCAGCCCCAGTTCTTTTTCTTTACTTTCATGAATTTTCTCTTATTTTCATCACTTCTTTGCAATTAATTTAATTACTCTGTCACTACAACAACTTTGTCCTCGATGCTACATGTTTGCCACAGTTTTAGTTTTACACTTTCTTTGACCAACGTCTGGCAATGGGGACTGCATGTTGCCATAGGAATGTGTACACAAAAGATCAGCTGTCAGCATTTCCCCACATAATGGTGCTACATGCTCGCAGACCCGATGTCCCCTGTGAGCCTAGGAGGAAGTGGCGAGGTTGTTGTGAGGAGGTGGGTGTTGTATGAGGTCATCGTGGCTAATATGAGGCGTCTTTCAAATCAAATCAAACTTTATTTATAAAGCGCTTTTCATGCCAAAGGCAGCCCAAAGTGCTTTTCAAGACAATAAAAACAAACGCATTTTTAAAATAAGAACAGGCCTTCACACACCCAAGCACAACACAGCACACACAACTATAAACATTTGCACACACACTCACACACCCCCCCCCACACCACACACACACACACACACACACACACACTCACACCCCACACCCACTCAACTATGCTTATAACTTCCAACCCCTAAAATAAAATAAAAACTCTAAGAATAATAAACATCTGGCCTGACCTGCTGTGAGGAAGTGATATCTTGGGGATCCGTTCACTCCAGGAGCCAGACACGGTCCCAGAGGGTATTTCTGCAGGGACCAACCAGATCAGGGCAGGCGGGGGTCCACACCACAGCGATAGGGCTGCAGTACCGGGCCCCCGCCACCAGGACCAGGGTCCACACCACAGCGATAGGGCTGCAGTACCGGGCCCCCGCCACCAGGACCAGGGTCCACACCACAGCGATAGGGCTGCAGTACCGGGCCCCAGCCACCAGGACCAGGGTCCACACCACAGCGATAGGGCTGCAGTACCGGGCCCCAGCCACCAGGACCAGGGTCCACACCACAGAGATAGGGCTGCAGTACCGGGCCCCCGCCACCAGGACCAGGGTCCACACCACAGCGATAGGGCTGCAGTACCGGGCCCCCGCCACCAGGACCAGGGTCCACACCACAGCGATAGGGCTGCAGTGCCGGGCCCCAGCCACCAGGACCAGGGCAGCCACCCGCCAGCTCTCTCCAGACCAAGTAGGCAAAGCTCCCAGAGTGAAGGATCCCCATGAGGAAACACTGGTGTTAAAATGTGAAAGCAGCCTGGGGACTGGGAGGCGTCAACATGTGAACACACTCTAAAATATACAAATCTTACTTATTATATTTTTATAATAAATATATTTTTATATATGGAAAGTCAAAATATATTATTATCTTAACCCGGTAATGAATTTATTTATTATTCAGCATCATTTTTAGACGATATCTGCCTCCTCTTATCCCCCTTTAGATAAATTCCACTCCCTCTCCTCCCCTCTCATTTACTCCACCCCTTAATTTTAGTTTAGGAGAGCCGCCCCCCCCGCGATGTGGGGGTGGGCTGCTGGGGGCTCCTTGGCGATTGATCCCCCGGGCGGTTATTTTGCGGTTGCTTTTTCCCCCCCGATGGGGGGGATGGGGGGCAGCGGGTGGGGCCTCTCCGCGGCGGGGGGGGGGGCTCGGGGGGGGCCCCCCGGTCGCTCGGGGGCCCCCATGCCCCCTCCTTCCTTTTTATGTGTGGGTGTGTGTTTAGAGGGGGGGGGAGAAAAAAAAAAAAAAAAAAAGTGATAACAGATAAAATAACGGGACAGATAAGAGCAACATGGAAAAATTAATAGTTTTTCATAAAATGATGCTAAACGAGTCAATAAAATCTAAAATAACTTTAACAAACATAAAATAAAATAGAGTGAAAGTTAAATAAGTAAAATCAAATCAAATCAAAAAGCGAAGTTAAAAAGTTTCTGCAGCCCTGAGGTTCTCTGGCAGGCTGTTCCACAGACCAGGACCGTGATGGTGGAACCGGGTCTACCTGATGTCCTCTGACAGGCTGTTCCACAGACCAGGACCGTAGCGGTGGAACCGGGTCTACCTGAGGTTCTCCAGCAGGCTGTTCCACAGACCAGGACCGTAGCGGTGGAACCGGGTCTACCTGATGTCCTCTGACAGGCTGTTCCACAGACCAGGACCGTAGCGGTGGAACCGGGTCTACCTGAGGTTCTCTGACAGGCTGTTCCACAGACCAGGACCGTAGCGGTGGAACCGGGTCTACCTGAGGTTCTCTGGCAGGCTGTTCCACAGACGAGGACTGTAGTGGTGGAACCGGGTCTACCTGAGGTTCTCTGGCAGGCTGTTCCACAGACCAGGACCGTAGCGGTGGAACCGGGTCTACCTGAGGTTCTCTGGCAGGCTGTTCCACAGACCAGGACCGTGATGGTGGAACCGGGTCTACCTGAGGTTCTCCAGCAGGCTGTTCCACAGACCAGGACCGTAGCGGTGGAACCGGGTCTACCTGATGTCCTCTGACAGGCTGTTCCACAGACCAGGACCGTAGCGGTGGAACCGGGTCTACCTGATGTCCTCTGACAGGCTGTTCCACAGACCAGGACCGTAGCGGTGGAACCGGGTCTACCTGAGGTTCTCTGACAGGCTGTTCCACAGACCAGGACCGTAGCGGTGGAACCGGGTCTACCTGAGGTTCTCTGGCAGGCTGTTCCACAGACGAGGACCGTAGTGGTGGAACCGGGTCTACCTGAGGTTCTCTGGCAGGCTGTTCCACAGACCAGGACCGTAGCGGTGGAACCGGGTCTACCTGAGGTTCTCTGGCAGGCTGTTCCACAGACGAGGACCGTAGCGGTGGAACCGGGTCTACCTGAGGTTCTCTGGCAGGCTGTTCCACAGACGAGGACTGTAGTGGTGGAACCGGGTCTACCTGAGGTTCTCTGGCAGGCTGTTCCACAGACCAGGACCGTAGCGGTGGAACCGGGTCTACCTGAGGTTCTCTGGCAGGCTGTTCCACAGACGAGGACCGTAGCGGTGGAACCGGGTCTACCTGAGGTTCTCTGGCAGGCTGTTCCACAGACCAGGACCGTAGCGGTGGAACCGGGTCTACCTGAGGTTCTCTGGCAGGCTGTTCCACAGACCAGGACCGTAGCGGTGGAACCGGGTCTACCTGAGGTTCTCTGGCAGGCTGTTCCACAGACCAGGACCGTAGCGGTGGAACCGGGTCTACCTGAGGTTCTCTGGCAGGCTGTTCCACAGACCAGGACCGTAGCGGTGGAACCGGATCTACCTGAGGTCCTCTGGCAGGCTGTTCCACAGACCAGGACCGTAGCGGTGGAACCGGGTCTACCTGAGGTTCTCTGGCAGGCTGTTCCACACACGAGGACCATTGCGGTGGAACCGGGTCTACCTGAGGTTCTCTGGCAGGCTGTTCCACACACGAGGACCATAGTGGTGGAACCGGGTCTACCTGAGGTTCTCTGGCAGGCTGTTCCACAGACCAGGACCGTAGTGGTGGAACCGGGTCTACCTGAGGTTCTCTGGCAGGCTGTTCCACAGACCAGGACCGTAGCGGTGGAACCGGGTCTACCTGAGGTTCTCTGGCAGCCTGTTCCACAGACCAGGACCGTAGCGGTGGAACCGGGTCTACCTGAGGTTCTCTGGCAGGCTGTTCCACACACGAGGACCGTAGCGGTGGAACCGGGTCTACCTGAGGTTCTCTGGCAGCCTGTTCCACAGACCAGGACCGTAGCGGTGGAACCGGGTCTAAGAGAACCTTAAAGTCGATCCCGAGACGCACGGGGAGCCAATGCAGCGATTTTAAAACTGGTGTAAAACTGGTTTCCATGGAACTGGACCAACTGACGGAGCTGTGGCGCCACCAACAGCACTGTTGGCTACATTCTCTGCAGAGACTTGACTAACAGACCTAATGCTGGATGCACACATCTCATTGGATGAATTTACACATCTACATCTACATTTCTTGGCTGGTACTTCCGCGGCATACAGATATTGAACGCCGCCCAGTCAGTCCTTTGATGTGAAATCGGCTTCTCGTTTGTACTCGATCAAAATGTGCGGGTCACAAAACGTAATTAGGAAAATCTCGAGTTAATTAGTTCACTTTCGCCAAGTGGTGCTAGTTGGAACCACCAGATTACAGCAACTATGCTAAGCTAAGCTAAAGTCAGTGCTGCCAGATTCAGAGAAGACTGGGTCGACTAGAAAACGTTTCTGCCCACTTGTCCAACTCAGGGGACTGCGGGGGGAGGAGGGTGCGTCCCAATACACCCACTAGCACTATTTTTTAGCCCTATCCCTAAATTTTGCGCGTTCCCGTGAAGGTAGTGCGTTCCCAATTCCTCTTTGCATGTAGGGGTAGTGGACATAATGAGGGGTAGGGGGTATGAATGTAGCCCTTCATAGCGAGGGACGTCAGATGCTGACTTGCTGAGGAAGAACCAGAAAAAAGGGAAGAACAGAAACCTCCAAAGAGCGACAGGACTCGGAGAAGAAAACTCACAAATGTTCATATGTACGGATTACATGTTTGATCGTAACGTTAGCCAGACTAGCCACGCTAGCTAGGCTAAAATACAGATGAAAAGCTTGCGAAGGCTTTTCGACAGTTTGCAAGAGACAACAGTCGTCATGGCAACTTCTTCTCCGTGTGGTTGTTTTGTTTATTAATCAACCGAAGCATGATGAACGGTGAAAAAAAGAAAAACTATTACAACTGTTAACTCTGTGTTGCTGCTGGGTGTGTTGTTATGGTGACACGTATGTGCAAACGTCACTATGCAGTCGCTTACGTGCCTGAACGTAAATGCACCAAGTGGTGTCCCAATTCCTAGAAGATGACAAAGCCCTGCCCCGTGGCTTCAATTCAAGGGTGTAGTGGTGGTGAGTGAGAGCTCGTGGTTGAAAGTAGGGGGAACGCTGTGATTGGGCCTAAATTTCACCCAGAGGTGGCAAATGCCTTTAAGCTCATATGTGAGTCAAGGCAGGTGAGCCAATGCTTTTGGCAGTATAGTGTATACTGAACCGTTG
This sequence comes from Atherinomorus stipes, assembly GCA_023101725.1. NCBI lineage: Eukaryota > Metazoa > Chordata > Actinopteri > Atheriniformes > Atherinidae > Atherinomorus > Atherinomorus stipes. The sequence continues at coordinate 339,623 of JALJCO010014413.1, read as the reverse complement.
GCTGTTAGCATGAGGCTGTATTACCTGCCGAGGGAATTCCTGCAGGTTATCGCTTCCATCCCTCCCTCTGTTACAAACAGCCCTCTTCCAGATCTCTGGGGACTTGAATCAAGCTTCTCCTTCATCAACGCTTCCTACATTCGCTGAGTATGTTAAATGCTTTTCGTGCTTTTCGTCAACACCGAGAATATAAAGCAGGCATCACCTGGATCGTAGGTGCATCCCGCGGTAATGCTTTTAATGTTTTATGGAGAGTACTTTTGATGGTATTGTACATGAAATGTGTTGTACAAATAAACTCTGCATGCCTTTTACTTCTGTAGACTGTAACAACTGGGATTTCCCCAACGTAGGAATAATAAAGGACTAACTTTCTCAGCAGTGGGCATAATTCCGTTGTGACACACCGAACTTAATGTTGCTATGACAACAGCATCTTTCTCTCCCCACAGAGACTCTGAAGCAGCCGCAGAGCCTCAGGTGTGTGCTGATGTATGGGGTGGTGCACCCTTTGAACAGTCACTGTCAGAAAAACTGATGGATGAGCAGCGGAGGATCTGCTGAACATGGATGTGTGTAATTGTTAAGGTTCTATCTTCTAAGCAGGTTTTATTGCAGGTTAAAACACACAGAGAATGAATATAATTGAAATGAATGGATCCAGCAGGGGGGGCAGTCGGTGCTCTGAGGAAACCGCGAGGCCGACCTCAGTCAGGCTACAGCCAGCAAAAGAAGAGAAAAACAACGCTTGTTTGGATGTTAGAGACCTCGTCCTTCCTCGCCTTCTGTTTCCCCTCACAGCTGCTCTGGTTTGGGTCTGGAGACATGCCTGCAGACTGTCCTCTCCGGGTCGGGGGGAGGTCCTGCTCCAGGTGGAGGAGGTCAGGTATCCCGGGGTCTTGTTCAGGAGTGAGGGAAGGATGGAGCAGGAGAAGATCTGGATTTACCGTCCATCTACGTTCCTACCCTCACCGATGGCCATGAGATGGGTCATGACCGAAAGAACCAGATCGCGGGAAATGAGTTTCCTCCGCAGGGTGGCCGGGGGGGCTCAGTCATCCGGGAGGGACTCAAAGTAGAGCCGCTGCTCCTCCGTATAGAGAGGAGCCAGATGAGGAGGCTCGGGCATCTGGTCAGGATGCCTCCTGGACGCTAGGCTTTACACGATCAGGATTTTCGGGGCCGATCACCGATCAGAGAGTTTTAAAAAACCGATCACTGATCTGATCATGTGAGGAATCAAATGTATCTATTTAAATAGCTCGTTTACCCGTATTTATACTGTTTACTGAGAATCATAAAAAGGATTTTTATTTTGTTTCCATTTTTTGTCCTGAACTGACTGAGATGAAAAGGTTAAACATCAATAGCCTCTAATGAGCATTCAGGTTGAATCAGGACAAACCAAAATAATCTGAGCCAGTGGCACAAATAACAGGAGCAACTGAAACAGTCATAACTGAAATTATTTACAGTCATAGTCGTGCAAATGAAGGTAATGCTGCTTCAACGTTGGGGTTCACATCTGATGACGTCATCAGTGGTCAAACTAATCGGGTGACTGTTTCCTCAGAAGAACCTCGATGTGAGAATGAAAAACCCGCTGCAGCTCATGTCCGGTGTCGTCACCGTAGGCTCTTAGACTGAAAGGACGCAGCGCATTTCCTGCATTTCTGCAAACAACAGTTTACCTGAAACTGTTGCAGCACAAGTGTTTGTCTCCGTGTCTCCATCAGAGACTGTAAATAACAGGACTGCAGATCGCGGACATGTTTGCAACCAACATCGCCATCCAGAATATGCCCCACGTAAACGTGTGGCATATTCTGGATTGTAAAAACTTTATTGTCCAGCACATAGTGACAGAACTCATGAGAAAAACGCCATGAAGACATAAAACACATACTAGTGAGTACGTGTCTATTCTGGTTTGTTTGTTTGTTGTGTAAGTTTAATCGGTGTAAATAAGAGTTTTAACGGAGCAGATTGAGCAATGACGTCATTGATCGGATCGGTTAATGAAAAGTTAAGGACCGATGTGAAATATCGGCCGATCAAATCAAAGCGATCTGATCAATGGAAAGTCTACTGGACGCCTCTCTGGTAAGGTGTTCCAGGCACGTCCCGCTGGAACCAGACCCCAGGTAGACCAAGGAGACACTGGAGGGACTATGTCTTATCTCTGACCAGACCCAGGACACACCGGAGGGACTACGTCTCATATCGGACCAGACCCAGGACACGCCGGAGGGACTAGGTCTTATACCGGACTAGACCCGGGAAACACCGGAGGGACTACGTCTCATCCCTGACCAGACCCAGGACACGCCGGAGGGACTAGGTCTTATACCGGACTAGACCCAGGACACACCGGAGGAACTACGTCTCATCCCGGACCAGACCCAGGACACGCCGGAGGGACTACGTCTCATACCGGACCAGACCCAGGACACGCCGGAGGGACTACGTCTCATACCGGACCAGACCCAGGACACGCCAGAGGAACTACGTCTCATACTGGACCAGACCCAGGACACGCCAGAGGAACTACGTCTTATCCCGAACCTGACCCAGGACACGCCAGAGGAACTGCGTCTCATACTGGACCAGACCCAGGACACGCCAGAGGAACTACGTCTTATCCCGAACCTGACCCAGGACACGCCAGAGGAACTGCGTCTCATACTGGACCAGACCCAGGACACGCCAGAGAAACTACGTCTTATCCCGAACCTGACCCAGGACACGCCAGAGGAACCACGTCTTATCCCGAACCTGACCCAGGACACGCCAGAGGAACTGCGTCTCATACTGGACCAGACCCGGGACACACCGGAGGAACTACGTCTCATACCGGACCAGACCCAGGACACGCCGGAGAAACTACGCCTTATCTCTGACCAGACCCAGGACACGCCAGAGGAACTGCGTCTCATACTGGACCAGACCCGGGACACACCGGAGGAACTACGAACTCCACCTCTCCCCCCCCTCCCACACACCACTCCATCACCCTATTCTATCATCAGACACCCCTGAGGGACTACTCTCATACCAACCAAACCCTGAAACCCCCAGGGAAACTCCTTCTTATTTAACCAAACCCGAAACCCCCGGAGGAATTCATCTCTTACCCAACCAACCCCAAAAACCCCTGGAGGGACTACTTCTCCTGCCTGGCCTGGAATGCCTTGGATCCCCCTGGATAACCTGGTGGGGGAGGATGGAGGAGGTTAATTGAATGGTTGGTTGGGTGGGGTGGAGGGGGGTGGATGGGTGGGTGGATAAATGATTGGATGGAAGGATGATTATTGGTTGGGTGGGGGAGGATGGATAAATGAATGGATAAATGAATGGAGGGACGGACGGACGGACGGACGGACGGACGGACGGACGGACGGAGGATGGACGGATGGATACATGGATGGATGGATGGATGTATACGGATGGATGGATACATGGATGGATGGATGGAAGGATGGATGGATGGATGGATGGACGGATGGATGATGGATGGATGAATGGATGTATGGAGGAGGAGGAAGGATTGATGGGTGGGTGGGTGGGTGGGTGGGTGTGGTGGGTGGGTGATATGTTGTGGGGGGGGGATGGAAATGCTTGGCCAGGCCATCACATTCACCCTGCCTTGGAGGTGTGTTTGGGGTCATTATCATGTTGGAGTACAGCAGCACTCATGCAGCCCCACACCATGACACTCCCACCACCATGTTGGACAGTACAGATGACACGCTCGCCTCTGTACCCCTCACCTGGTTTCTACCACAAACGCTGGACTCTGTCAGTTCTCATCAGACCACATGCTCACATCCCTTCAGAAACTGGGACAGATTTATTTCTTCTGTTTTCTTCCATAACAAGGTAAGATCACCTTTGTGACTGGCTGTATCTATGTTCGGGAAAAACAGTCGTCTCAGACCTTTCATGCCTGCAGCAGCTGAAGATCTGCTGCCACACTTTCATCGTAGCGACAGATTAACCTGTCATGGATTTATTCAAAGTGAGAAAAAGCTGCAGCTTCTTTTATTCCTGTTTTTTTTAATCCTTTATTTAACCAGATAAAAACCCATTGAGATCAAGACTTCGTTCACGTGTGACCCGACCAAGAAAGGCAGTTTTAATTGCTTCATTTAACGCAACATGTCTTTTCTTAGCTTGACATGAATCTAAAGACAGAGATGTGAGAAAACTGGCTGCAGTGTTTAGCTTGCAAACGTTGATGGTGGACGTGGTGCACCACTCTGGGATGTTGGTAACAGTCATGAGTCATGAGGGAGCGCTGTTGAAGGTGGAGGTGGATGATGTGGTGGTGGAGGGGCTGCAGATCGTGCTGGGCAGCAGCAGTATGAGGCAGAGAGAAAAACAGGACCTCAAACTGCCCAAACCGAAGGCAACATTTGCTCTGAGGCATGCAGAGTGGGAGGCCGATCGGCCACGTGATCACGTGGGACGCAGCCGAGCAGCTTGAGTTGCAGGAACGAGCTGCAGGCATCACTGTAATGAAATGAAATGAAACCCATCCATCCATTTTCTCCACCCGTTATTCCAACACAGGAGTGTGGAGCCAGAACCAGGCAGGAGGCGGGGTACACCCTGGACAGGTCCCCAATCCATCACACGGCCAGAGAGGCAAGCAATGACTCATGCTCACACACCCTGGCAGGGAGATGGAGCCACTGGCTAACCTGCTATAACATGCACGGAAGCTGTAGAAGGAAGCTGAAGAACCTGGAAAAACCGCATGTATGTGGGGAGAACGCAGGAATCTGAGATTAAATCCTGGTCAGTAAAAAGCGAGGCAGTCATTTACAGCTTTGGCTGCTGCCTCTTCCTGACCCCCCCTGCATACCCTTCATGTGGATGTGAACGGTTCTGACTCGTACCTGGACAGCAGCTCACATGCTGGTGCAGACTCCAGCGTGATGCAGAGCTGAAAACCACAGGAGGTCCCTCCGGCTGCGCTCATCACGCCATACCGCTGCTTCTTCTGACAGTCCTGCACCCTGACACCTGGACCCCGTCATTCATCAGAGCTGCTGCCAGTAACCCTGAAGTTTCTTAGGGTTTACAGTTTCCATCCCTTATGTCTAAATCTGGACTCTCATTATTCCTGAAACGGGGCGCTGGAGCAGTCCTCCAGAAAATGAATTACATCTGACTATGGCTGGAACATCCAGGGTCCGATCTTTCAAAAGTGATCCGCTCAGATTTTGAATAATGGATTGGATCAAATCCTGAAAATGGCTGTTTTAAAAGGAAAAATGGCTCACGGATTTGGGTCATATCAAGTAATCCAATCCTGATTTTGATCCAGATCAAACCAGATCAAATTTTCTAGGATTGGAATGACTTTGATCCAAAAAAGATGGATTAACCTGAACCCATGAAAAGATAAGATAAGAACATCTTTATTGTCCCCGTTTGCGAAGGGTGGATATTAGGCACGGTCTCCTGGGTTTCCTCAAACAAACTAGACCTGAACGATCTGGATTCTGGCAGCAGCGGTCGGACAGCTCTGCACGGTCTCAAGGTTGTTTTCTGAAACGTTTTAAGGACAAAGCCGTCGTCATCACGCCGTGAAGCAAGTACAGAGAGACGGCAAAACTCCAGTCCACCACCACCTGTTAGAGTGCGATGTCTGTCACTAATAGACAATCTCTGCACGTACATGCGTCGAGCATGCTGACCGAGAGAGAGCCAGCATGAAGTTCCCCGAAACGTTCCTGTGTCTCAGGATGTCCACTTCAGGAGCAGCGTCGGCAGGGACAAACAACCGCTACCAGAGATCCAACACCACACCATCTCCCCGCCCCTGTCGTCAAATGTTCCCGATTTTCCAACCGTGCAGACGGCCTCTTCCAACCGCTCCATTCTGACAACCATTCCGGACTTTTGGCGCAGACGCATGGCGCAAAAATATGGATCTAATCCCTTTTCTGGACTTGAGAACGTTGTAATCGTGACAAAAGTGTCCATGTGACCCGACCTTCAGTCTGGATTTTAGGCCCAAAATGTAATCAAACCTTAACATTTGATCAAAAACACTTTAGCTGGATCATGCAGTGCAGCCACATTAAACCGTTTATCCGGAAGGTCTTATTTTCCATAATTTTCAACAATCCCGCTAATGGGATAAGGTCGGCTACATAGCCTGTACAACATTTGAATATAGGTCTCCGGCTACGGGAAGTGCAACACTCCCAAACAGACTCAAGTCTACGATTCTACTTGTTGCTCCTTATCTACATTGCTATTTCCTATTTCAGCTCTTTGCCAACTCTGATTTCAGGGATTTCAGCAAGAACAAAGTAAAACTATGACATCGGTTATGGAAACATTGGGCCTCATGCAAGAAACATTTGTACGAACAAATTCCTTCTTAAATGGTTCGTACAAGTGATTTAGGAGAAAATGCCGCATTCACTAATTTTCTCATATTTCTAATCTTCTGTCAGGCACGAACAAATTTTATGACTGCTTCAAGGATTGATGACACAGCAGTAAAAACTGGTTCATGTAGACATTACTGCATATGTAAATACTCCAAAGAAAAAAACGTCACTTTTTATAGCGGGGGGTTGTTTTGGCAGCTAGACCTCACTTCCTCAGTAAAAGAGTTGGGTGCAGTAATGATATGCAGCTTTACCCGGAGACCAAGCTGACTTCATTTTGATTGGCTACACCTTATTTGGCTATAACGTTATTTAGAGAAAGTAGGTCAAGCTGCAGTCGGAGTTTGCTAAAGGCTAACTGCTAGCAACATGGGCACTTCAGACAGTGTGAGCTACGTTTATCAGACAAGACAGCATTTAGAAAATAACTAAACTTACAGGTAATGACAAGGTTGTGGCCCCCTCCCTCAGTGTTGCTGCAGAAGTTTGCTTTTAAATCCATTTGTTTGAAAACCCAGACCTGACTGCACAGAAGTTACTCAGCTCCACTCATGTAGTTAAATTAGACAGGGGGGGGGGGGGGGGCTCATCAGAGCACAACAGATCAGATTGTACCACCAAAACCCCCAGAAAAGGAACATTTGATGTAATGGCACCTTTCAGACTTGACGTAGGAGTCTTGTACAATCAGTTATCTGTCATCTGCTGTTATCCAAACCTGGTTTTCCACTAAAGGACTGTGTTCATCGTTACTTAGAAGCAACGGCGTTTTCTTAAATCCAACATAAATGAGGCTACATCATCATTATGTATCACTGCAGTTATAAATCACATTTTTATGGGCAGACTGAGCGACTATCTGCCACTTCACTTGCAGCCGGCATGTCGGTGAGGGCACGATGGTTTCATTTGCTGTCATTTCATCAAAACAAAGTGCCGTCAGTGGCTCTACGTGAGATCAAGCTGCTATAAAAGTGAAATAACATCTGGAACAGAACATGATGGAAAGTTCAGAAAGCAGGTTCAGCAACAGCTGCAGCTCTTCTAACAGTCAGACGTGCAGTCAGGTCACTTCACGGCGCCTCGGCTTCATTATTACTCAGATGTGGATGTTTGGGCCTGAATGTGTCCAATCAGAGTTTCACCGTTCATATTTGATGTGTGTTGTATGAGAGAGATGGATGATGAAAGGATGACAGATGTGGTCTCGCCATGTCAGCTTTTTTATCCAGCTGGGACGCACCGCACATGTGAGTGTGTGTGTGTGAGTGTGTGTGTGCGAGTGTGTGTGTGCATTAAAAGGAGATTGTGCAGAATGTTGCTCATATTCAGCATTTACATCATATTTCATCTCTTGGTCTCCACCAGTAGTTTTCAGAGGCTGTCTTGTTTTTGTCAGACTTTTTTTGACGCCATTATCGGATCAAATCATTTTCATTTTTACTTCTGTAACAGTGCGACCAGCAGGCGACACGGCATCTACAGCTCTGCTTTATCCTCCTCTGCTCGGCTTTTACCTCCTTTAACTCTGCTGCTCAGATCTCAGTCAGAACCTCCGTCTCTGAACTGGGAAACTTTCTCTTCTCCGTTTTTCTGAATGAACACCTTCTGACAAGCGTGGGAAGTCGTGTCCTTATATGGAATTATCGGGGCGGTAATCGTGCAGATTTGCAGTTCTCATGAACGCACGCTCACGTACGCACAGGTGGAAGCATCATGCTTACCAGGATAATCTACGTAGTTATCAGCCACTAACCAGCCACTTACCAGCCACGTACCAACCACTAACTAGCAGCTAACCAGCCACTTACCAGCCACTAACCAGCCACTTACGAGCCACGAACCAGCCACTAACCAGCAGATTACCAGCCACTTACCACCAACCAGCCACTTACCAGCCACTAACTAACCTTTTTTTTAAATGTCTGAATGGTCTTGGGCCTTCTTATCTCTCAGAACTGCTTTTACCCTATGAGCCCTCGCGGTCCCTGCGCTCCTCCGGTAGCCGGCTTTTAGTTATTCCCAAAGTCAGGACACGCACACATGGTGAGGTGTTTCCAATGGTACGGCCCCCGCCTGTGGAACAGTCTGCCGGAGGATCTCAGGGGCGCAGAGAATGTTCACATTTTTAAGAGCAGGCTCAAGACCCCCCTTTTTAGCTTGGCTTTCAGCTGATTTTTACTGTTTTGTAATTGGCTAATTTAATATTCTGTACAGGTTGTTTTTAAATAGCTTTTTATTGCTGTTTGGGCATTTTTAGATGTTTCTATTCAATGTTTTAATGCATTTCATACATTCTTATTACTTTTATCATTATTACTTATTACTTTTATTGTTCCTGGGTCCTTAGGTCTCTCCGGTGCTTTCCTCTCTGGGGCCGTCTGTCCGGGGTGGCGTTGGCCAATTGGATGCAGTGTCACTAGTGCCTTGGTGGGGGTTGGTCTTCCATCGCACCTCCCCTGGGCCCTGGGAATGTTTTTAAACTGTTAAGCGCTTTGAGTCGCGTAACCTGCTGGAAAAGCGCTTCATAAATAAAGATTGATTGATTGATTGATTGATTGATTAACCAGCCACTTACCAGCCACTTACCAACCACGTACCAGCCACTAACCAGCCACTTACTAGCTACTAACCAGCCACTTACCAGCCACCAACCAGCCACTAACCAGCCACTTACCAACCACGTACCAGCCACTAACCAGCCACTTACTAGCTACTAACCAGCCACTGACCAACCATGTACCAGTCACTAACCAGCCACTTACCAGCGACTTGTCTGCTAATTCAATCGCACAGAGAAACACCTGTGCACCCAGGAGAAACGATTTCAGAGTATAAATGAACGCCCGGAACAAGGATGTTTCCACAGGCCAAGTTTGGACACCGTGTGTGATAACGTATTTATGGGACAAATCGTTCAGCCAGTGATAGTGCAGTATTTGTGCACTATTACTGCACTATCACTGGCAGAATAAGCAGGGACTTTTTCATACTTTTTCTGTCAGTCAGTCAGTCATTTTCTGTACCGCTTATCCAGTTCAGGGTCGCGGGGGTTGCTGGAGCCTATCCCAGCTATTATCAGCTTTTTTTGCTTTTTCTGTATTGTGTTAAAAGTGTGTTAAAGGTGTCATAACCTGCTGTTTTACATCCACAATCCTTCTTAAATTATCCTCAAATGAATTTTTAATTCTAGTTGGGTGGGAGGAAAATGTAATGAGCTCATTTTAACCTCTTTTTATCTCCAACTATTGTTTGTCGTGAGAACACGTACGAGAATCAGACCTGTCTGTAAGCGCGTTCACGAGGCAAACGTCAAAGCCAAAACAAAGTTTTATCAGGACAGAAGTGAAGGAAATGATGTCCCAGCAGAGAAAAACGTGATAAAACATAACGGTGCGGTTGATGGAGAGGATCCGGAGTAAAAGGGCTGGACTCTGATGAATATAAGGAGCGGACGTCTGACGTGAAGTTAACCAAACACTGTTAGCTTCTGTAGCTACATTAGCAGCTTGTCCGTTCATCAACCACCGTTTACTAATAAGTTACACAGCAGCAACACTTACCGACTGCACATCCTCACTGCTAAATATAATCCACTGCTCCCTGGTAAAGCTGCCTGTCCTGTTAAAGCACTGAAAACTGCTGAATTTCTGCCGAGGCAGCTCGGCACGGCAATCACCCCCCTCCTCTGCCTCCTTGTCGTCGTAGTCCTTTCTGACAAAGCTGCTCTACTCCACGGCAGGTAATCAGCTGCTTTTAGGTGGCGCTAAAGAGGCTAGCTTAGCAGCTAGCAGCCTCTCTCGTTCACGTCATTCGGAGAAAGAAATCCAAACGGCGTCCTGTGGAGAGCGCGTACTTGTGGCCGATTCTGGTGAGAAGAGAGAGCCCGCACTCAAAGACAAAGTTACTTTCACTTTCCGGAGTTTCTGGCATGTTATAACTGAGGTCCTGTTCCAGTACACATGTTTTAACATTAAAAAGTGGCATTTCCGGGTGATGACTCCTTTAAAGGAAGCATTACTGGGACCTGTGACTGAAAGATTAACCTGACTGATGTTAAAATAGTTTTTCTCCGTTGGTTTGGTTAATTTCTTAACAGAAATTACATTCACAAAAAACATGGACAAACCTCCAAACCTCTCGGCAATTGTTCACGACTGAATTGAGTTTCTCATTCACTTCACATCTCAAATGTCTTGGTACGTTTCAGTATACAAAAGTACATGTAATGATTTAGTACATGTAGCCTGCAATTAGTACAACTCTGAAATGGAAAGATCTTTTTGATCCAAACTGGTTAACTTTCAGTTAATGGCTGCTCTCTAAAAAACACATCATCATATTTTCATCATGAGTCATCACATGCAGTAATCTTTCATTTTCAAAATCAGGCAGGATCCCAAAACAGAGAAAAATAGATTCTGCAAGAATAACAAATTTATCTGAGGTGAAGTAGCTGCGACCGGGTGCTGGTAGTGGAAGATGATATTGCAGAAGAGGATGAGATTTCTTGAAATTCACAGTTATTGATTGCTTACATGCAGCTGCCAACTCAAACATCTGCCATCATCAAACTCACACACACGCCTAAACAGCAGCCTCACGGTCAAAACAACACATTGTGTTACCAAAAGGCTCTAAGTATGCCAAAACATTTAAAATACACAACAAAAGCTCATTTTGCCTTCACACAGCACAACCTGCAAACAAGTATATGAACTCTATCAATCATCACACAGTGGACAACAAAATACAAACCTCAGCCCTCAGGGTGAACCAGTGCTCCGCTGCTCGCCATGGTTGCTTTTGCCAGAGACAGTTGTTGTCTTTCTACATCGGCAGTGTCAAATTTGCCTTTTGCAGAGAAACGTAAAAAAAAATAACAATACTACTACTAACAGCAATAATAATAATAATACTAATAGATAGTAGAAGTAATAATAACAGCAATAATAATAGATAATAATAATAATAGTATTGAGGGAGTATAGTGGAGGAGGGGGTGGAACGGGTATATCTCATGTGAAACTGAGGTTTATCTATTTATTATTCTCAATTTAAAGGGGTGCCTTAGGCCCCGACTGACCTGTGGGAGACCAACCCGCTGCCACCAACCCCCCCCAGACCTCCCTCCCTCCCCGGAGCTCCTAGGTAGCATGCGGCTCAACACCCTATATCCTACTATTTATATATATATATATATATATATATATATATATATATATATATATATATACATACATACACATTTTTTTTTTTTCCCAAAAACCATTTTTAATGTATGTGATGCATTAAAACAAGGTGGGGGGATGGCATGAACTATTTCTTTGTTGTTTTATGTTTTCCCCTTTCCTTCCCTAAAATTGTGTGTAGTGCAAAAAATAAATAACATAACATATTCAACCTTTAAGTATTTGTTTTTAACAGCATTTTACATTGTATTGCAGGGCTTGACAAGAGGGAAGCAAAAGTTGAAAGAAGAACTGATACGAAGTGGAACAGAGAGAAACGAGTGGAGAGAAAGAGAGAGAGAGAGAGAGAGAGAGAGAGAGAGAAAGAACATGTTTCCACTTACACAGTCAACCAATGCTTCCATACAGAAACCCTTAAACAACATTCCAGGGTCTCTGCTGGAAAACAAAACTAACAATCCCCTACAGGAGGACCTGCAGGTGGCTTAAACTGCTGATGACACAATTTTGATATTTTCTCCATGTTTTATAAACCAGAAAGTTCTTAATGATGATCTATGTCACAGAAACAGGCGCGCCTGCAGAGATGAGTTATTAGGAAACATGGCTGCATTCACCGGCCATGACATGGTGAGTAGGAGCTCTACTCCACTGTCAGTATGGATTTTAATGGGTTTACTGTAGTTTTAAGTTCCTTTTCCAGGTTTCCAGACGGACAGTAACGGCTCAGCCTTCTGTTGTTTTACCAGTTAATGTTTAAAAGCTCATCAGGACGACGTTAGTTTATTTATGTTTCCTACGGATCATAAATACATTAGAAGAGGATGAATAGGAGCTCTTCCTGGTGTAAACTCGACTGGAACCATGGAAGTTGTTGTTTACCATGAGTTAGCGGTTAGCCGCTAGCCACGAGCTAATAGCCGTGGCTGCCACTGTCACTCCTGACTGTCTTGTATCGTGCTGGTCCTGGTCTGCTCGGTGCCGGTCTAAGCAGCTCTTTAACAGTTGTGGATCTGCTTGGTTCTGGTCTGGGTCTCCTTACAGTTCTCAGTCCGCTTGGTCCCGTCTCATCTGATGATGTTGTGTCATGGAGAGGCTAACGGCTAGCAAGTTTTGGCTTTTCAACATCAGATATTTACGTGAATATCAGTCTGATTAACTTCTAACTGCACAGAACTACTGATTTTGTTTTGATCTATTGATCTAATGCTAAATTACTTGAAGTTAAAGTCGTGTCATCAGCACTTTAAGTATCCAGATCATACATACACACACAAGAACTACGCAGAAAAGAGGTAAAACCTGGTCAGTGCAATAGGAAACAGCATTTTTAAGAGTGGCCAAGTTTTTCTTACTTAAAAAGCAAAAAAATCTGCCAATGGAACAAGCTAAATTTTCATGATAAGGTCTCTTGAAATACGATGCATTGCCTCAAAAAAAAAGTTCCTAAACTGTATCTCACTGAAATGTTTCTCTTCAGGTAATTTTGTCTTATTTTGAGTGTGATGAGATATTTTGATTAGAAATGAGAAAAATATACTTGGTAAGATTTGCGTTTTTGCAGTGCATGAGCCTTTGCAAGTGATCTGTCGTGTTTTTCTAAACTGTAAGACTGTTTTGACAAATGATCTTTGAGTTTTGAGAATATAATTTCTGTCTCAAAAAATGAGCCAAACCAGCCAAGAAAAACTGTAACAATATTCCATATTTCATCTGAAAAGGATGAGATGGCTTTCACATCTGTTTCTCAGCAGCCAGTCAGGATAAGACCACCACACGCCACCAGAAGAATCCTGCTCCGTTTCTGAACCAGCACCAGGTATGCCAGGTCATGGCGAGGTCAGGGAACATCTGCAGGTTGATTTTTAATCTCATCGTTAATACAGTTGTGTGAAAAAGTTTTTCGTGATTTTTTTCCTGGTTTATCACATCTTTGGAAAGCTGAGTTCAGTTTCTCTATCCACATCCAGGCCTGATTACTGCCACACCTGTTCTCCATCCAGAAATCACTTAAATAGGACCTGCCTGACAAAGTGAAGTAGACCAAAAGATCCTCCAAAGCTAGACATCATGCTGCCATCCAAAGAAATTCAGGAACAAATGAGAAACAAAGTCATTGAGATCTATCAGTCTGGAAAAGGTTCCAAAGCCATTTCTAAAGCTTTGGGACTCCAGAGAACCACAGTGAGAACCATTATCCACAAATGGTGAAAACATGGAACAGTGGGGAACCTTCCCAGGAGGGGCCGGCCGACCAAAATGACCCCAAGAGCACAGCGACGACTCATCCAAGAGGTCACAAAAGACCCCAGAACAACATCCAAGAACTGCAGGCCTCACTTGCCTCAATGAAGGTCAGTGTTCATGACTCCCCCATCAGAAAGAGACTGGGGGGCAAAAATGGCTGCATGGCAGAGTTCCAAGACCAAAACCACTGCTGAGCAAAAAGAACATAAAGGCTCGTCTCAGTTTAGCCAGAAAGCATCTTGATGATCCCCAAGACTTTTGGGAAAATACTCTGTGGACTGACGAGACAAAAGTGGAACTTTCTGGAAGGTGGAGGTCCCATTACATCTGGCGTAAAAGTAACACGGCATTTCAGAAAAGGAACATCATAGCAACAGTAAAATATGGTGGTGGTAGTGTGATGGTCTGGGGCTGTTTTGCTGCTTCAGGACCTGGAAGACTTGCTGTGGTAAATGGAACCATGAATTCTGCTTCTACCAAAAATCCTGAAGGAGAACGTCCGGCCATCTGTTGGTGACCTCAAGCTGAAGCGCACTTGGGTTCTGCAGCAGAACAATGATCCAGAACACACCAGCAAGTCCACCTCTGAATGGCTTAAGAACAACAAAATGAAGACTTTGGAGTGGCCTAGTCAAAGCCCCCACCTGAATCCCATTGAGATGCTGTGGCATGACCTTAAAAAGGCGGTTCATGCTGGAAAAGCCTCCAATGTGGCTGAATTACAACAATTCTGCAAAGATGAGTGGAACAAAATTCCTCCACAGCGCTGTAGAAGACTCACTGCCAGTTATCACAAACGCTTGATGCAGTTGTTGCTGCTAAGGTGGAACAACCAGTTATTAGGTTTAGGGGAAGATCACTTTTTCACACAGGGACATGGACGTTTGGATTTTTTTCCCCCTTACTAATAAAAATCTCCATTTAAATACTGCATTTTGTGTTTACTTGTTATTTTTGTCTCACATTTAAATTTGTTTGATGATCTGAAACATTTAAGTGTGACAAACATGCAAAAATAAAAGAAATCAGGAAGGAGGCAAAAACTTTTCCCCACAACTGTATTAATGTTAGTTTAATGACTTCTTTCCAAACTCCATCTCGTCGTGTATCATTTCAACTTTAGTCTCGTCACAAATGAAGACTGATCTCTAAGCCTCTGGACCAGGGCCAGACATGGTCTTTGGCCAGTAAGTATTAGGTTACGGGCCACATGTGGTCAGTGGGCCGTCATCTGAAGAGGTCTACACGAGACCTCTTCCACCCCATATTTTAAGATTCTTCACTCTTCCTCTGAAGGTTTGGTATAGCAGTCAAAGGTATAGTGTGTGGTCTACCTCGCCCACACCAGTGCTGAAGCTCTTTGTCAAAGCAGTAGGAGTAGATGTGCTTTATTTTCCCGGATTAACACTAAAATTATTATTACTGATGCTCTGTTTTCAAAGGCATTCCTATGCAAGTTAGTAAAACCTAATTATTAATTATTTAGGGATGTTCTGATACCGATGCCAGTATCAGTACTCGCTCCGATAGTGGCCTATTTTGCTGAACTTGAACTCGTTAAATACTCGCTTATGACAGCACCCGATACCTAGAGTTGGAAGGAAAATACTCTTCAACATGAGCGGCGCCGGCTTTGCATTCATACTCCGTCTGAGTTTCCGTCTCATTTTAAATCAGAAGACGATTTTCATCACACGAGGACAGATCAAACACAAATCGTGTCCCCAGTGTGCTACTCAAAACGTTAGCGGTGGTCAGAGCTTATTTCTGTGAATACCGACTGTCGTTTGATGAAATGCAAAATAACTGCAATTGTCATATTTTTAAGAAAGCAATCCTAGTATTTGTTCAATAATCTACGTTATAGATAGATAGATAGATAATTTTTTATTAAAGTGTCATGCACAATCTAGTGCCCAGCCCACATGGGCTTATAAGACACTCAACAAACAAACAAGATGACAGCAGGTTACAAACTTCTTGAGATGTACAAAACTCAAATTGGATACAACACTCTCTGTCGTCTGTCCCAGGCCTTACTGACAAAAGCGACAAAAGCAAAAATTTCTCTACATAGGATCCAACTTAAAATATTTTCATCCGGTAGCCAAAACAACACTTTTGTTTCTGTTTTATTCTGGGAAAGCTCGCAGATGCAGGTGATTAATCAGACGCAAACATGCGCCTCGTCTGCGCACTGCAGCTGAACCAAACCTCACGACCACAGCTAGGTTTGATATAGGTTGATATAGGTTTGATATAAAAAATACTGATAAAACAGAATATCAAAAGCTTCATGCAGCTGCGTCCACCTCCAACCCTCTCTCAACTTGACGTGTGTCCACATGGTGGAATCAGGCTGGCAGCATCTTCTGAAAAGCAGCTTCCAGCTCGTTCCTCAAACCCGCGTCTGTTAAATCCCTCAGTAATTTAAATGATTTACAGCCATTTTACATGTACTATTTAAATACTTACATACACGTTCACATGGACTTATTGTCATTTTGGCAAGAAAAAAATCACAGATCCCACTAAACTACTGGAAAACTGCTGCCAGTCACAAAAAAAGAAAAACTAAAGTTAACTAAAGTTATGATCACTCCAGCTTTAAACAATTAAAGGAGTCATCACCCGGAAATCCCACTTTTTCACGTTAAAACATGTACTGGAACAGGACCTCAGTTAAAACGTGCCAGAAACTCCGGAGAGTGAAAGTAACTTCGTCTTTGAGTGCGGGCTCTCTCTTCTCACCAGAATCAGCCACAAGTACGCGCTCTCCACAGTACGCGGTTTGGATTTCTTTCTCCGGATGACGTGAACGAGAGAGGCTGCTAGCTGCTAAGCTGGCCTCTTTAACGCCACCAGAGAGCAGCTGATTACCTGCCGTGGAGTAGACCTGCTTTGTCAGAAAGGACTCCGACGACAACGAGGAGGAGAAGGAGGAGGAGGAGGGTGATTGCCGTGCTGAGTTGCCTCGGCAGAAATTCATCAGTTTTCAGTGCTCTAACAGGAGGGACAGCTTTACCAGGGAGCAGTGGATTATATTTATCAGTGAGGATGTGCAGTCGGTAAGTGTTGCTGCTGTGTAACTTATTATCTTTTGTGTCAGAGACCAGTAAACGGTGGTAGACGAGCGGACAAGCTGCTAATGTAGCCACAGAAGCTAACAGTGTTTGGTTAACTTCACGTCAGACGTCCGCTCCTTATATCCATCAGAGTCCAGCCCTTTTACTCCGGATCCTCTCCATCAACCGCACCGTTACGTTTTTATCACGTTTTTCTCTGCTGGGACATCATTTCCTTCACCTGCTCTGTCCTGATAAAACTTTGTTTTGGCTTTGACGTTTGCCTCGTGAACGCGCTTACAGACAGGTCTGATTCTCGTACATGTTCTCGCGACAAACAAAAAGTTGGAGATAAAAAGAGGTTAAAATGAGCTCATTAAATTTTCGTCCCACACAACTAGAATTAAAAATTCATTTGAAGATAATTTAAGAAGGATTGTGTTTGTAAAACAGCAGGTTATGACACCTTTAAACACTAGTTTACAGCATCGTAGAAAAATATATCCACAAGAAGATCACCAGAAACCTGTTGTGAAAAACCACAATCCACTGCATTCCCAAACTCTAACGTCTGCATCACACCTGAGCACCAGGGATGCTTGTTTTCAAAAAAAGAAACAGCTTCTCACTTTTCCCCATTAATTACTCGTATTGACACCCGGTATTGGCAAGTACGCAAATGTCAGTACTCATGCTTGGTTGGCAAAAACGTGGAATCAGGATTATTATTATCATATTATTAGTTATTGGACATCAATGCATCCATCAGATCTATTTCATCATTTGTAAGAGAAATTAAAAAGTGATAAAATGATAAATATCTGTAGATATCTGCAACGTGACAGAGTGTTACAGGAATTAAATATCTACATGATGCAGTTAAAATCAGAGCAAACAGAAAGCGCTGAATGTTCAGGATTCAGGGTGAAGCTGGATTTCCATGTACATGCAGTTCCTCTCATGACCACTAGAGAGCGCGTGTTCCACAAACTTCCAGCTGATCTGTTCTGTTTGCATGAAAAACCCTGTGGGGACATTTGTGGGGACATTTGTGGGGGACGGTCTCTTCATACATATTTTAAGGTTTAGAATACCAGATTTCATGCAGGTGTGTGGTGGGGGGTGGGCCGATCAGGCAGAGACAGAGGAGGGAGGGGAGGGGGGAGCTGAGGCCCTTGTAACAGGAGGTGATGAAGAGCTGCTGCCTGCAGTCATCCTCCCACAGACGGGAGCAGGAGGTGGAACATGACGCCACACTCAGATGGTTTATGTAACTTACTTTCAGCAGTTCAGCTCGTTCTCAATAAGAACTTTATTTAGATTACATTAATGAACAGAATTTCTCTGTAAATATGCCAGATTCAGCAAAATGCAACTTTCCATCCATAGTCCCACCCCTCACCCCCTCACCCTCAAAAAAAAAAAAACAGCAACACAGTAATACATTGCAATTACAATAAAAATAACAATAACCAAATGTAAAAGTAAAGCAAGAATGTACAGTTAAAACAATAAAGAAAAATGACATTAAAATGTTAGTATTAGAAATACTTTTGAAATAAAAACTCTGAGTACAAACTCAAATCCTTATAAGGAATAAAGGAACAAACACACATGCATCTCTACATCCAAACGAGGGATGTAACAATATGAAAATTTCATATCACATGGTTATTGTGACCAAAATTATCACGGTTATCATTTTTATTTTATTATTTTTTATTATTTTTATTTGTATTATAGAAATATCCCCCAGCATCTTTAAAAATATCCAAAATGGGTTTAAATGTCTATTTTGTCCTTTTTAAAGGGGGAAATCTCAAGAGAACTGCCCATACAGGTGCCTTTGTTGCTTTCTGCCATGTTTTCATAAATTAAACATTTCAAACTGGGACTGCTGCTGCTTTTCCAGCCAATGAGCAGCATCACTGGGAGTTTTTCAAAGTGCAGTAATCAGTCACAGCTTTAAGGATAATTAAAATTAGAAACGGTACTAATTGTTGTTAATTTTATCACGGTTAACCATTTTACCCTTATGTTACCTCCCTAATCCAAACACACACAAACACAGGAAATTAGTGTTGGCAATGCTGATTAGAGATTAACCATGCTTTGAGCTTTTTCTTAAAGGAGACATATGTAGATCTGTCTCTACTGTAAATATGTCTCCTGTTTAAAGTTCTGACTGATGGAGATCACCAGGATGTACAAGAATGTCTGCCGCTGAAGGTGGTCATGCAGGTGTTCGTGCAGGTGTTTGTGCAGGTGTTTCGTTCAAAGGTTAATGCAGGTGTTCATGCAGGTGGTCATGCAGGTGTTTGCAGGTGTTCACGCAGGTGGTCGTGAAGGTGTTCGTGCAGGTGTTCGTGCAGGTGTTCGTGAAGGTGTTCATGCAGGTGTTCGTGAAGGTGTTCATGCAGGTGTTTGTGCATGTGTTTGTGCAGGTGTTTGTGCAGGTCGTGTGGGTGTTTGTGCAGGTGGTCGTGTGGGTGTTCATGCAGGTGTTTGTGCAGGTGTTCATGCAGGTGTTTGTGCAGGTCGTGTGGGTGTTTGTGCAGGTGGTCGTGCAGGTGTTCATGCAGGTGTTTGTGCAGGTGTTCATGAAGGTGTTCATGCAGGTGTTTGTGCATGTGTTCGTGCAGGTGTTTGTGCAGGTCGTGTGGGTGTTTGTGCAGGTGGTCGTGCAGGTGTTCATGCAGGTGTTTGTGCAGGTGTTCATGAAGGTGTTCATGCAGGTGTTTGTGCAGGTCGTGAAGGTGTTTGTGCAGGTGTTCGTAAAGGTGTTTGTGCAGGTGTTCGTGCAGGTGTTCGTGCAGGTGTTCGTGCAGGTGTTTGTGCAGGTCGTGAAGGTGTTTGTGCAGGTGTTTGTGCAGGTGTTCGTGAAGGTGTTCTTGCAGGTGTTCGTGCAGGTGTTCGTGCAGGTGTTTGTGCAGGTCGTGAAGGTGTTTGTGCAGGTGTTTGTGCAGGTGTTCGTGCAGGTGTTCATGCAGGTGTTCTTGCAGGTGTTCATGCAGGTGTTCTTGCAGGTGTTCGTGCAGGTGTTCATGCAGGTGTTCATGCAGGTGTTCTTGCAGGTGTTCGTGCAGGTGTTCGTGCAGGTGTTCATGCAGGTGTTCTTGCAGGTGTTCGTGCAGGTGTTCGTGCAGGTGTTCATGCAGGTGTTCTTGCAGGTGTTCATGCGGGTGTTCGTGCAGGTCGTGAAGGTGTTTGTGCAGGTGTTTGTGCAGGTGTTTGTGCAGGTGTTCGTGCAGGTTGTCATGCAGGTGTTTGCAGGTGTTCACGCAGGTGTTCGTGAAGGTGTTAATGCAGGTGTTCGTGCAGGTGTTTGTGCAGGTGGTCCTGAAGGTGTTCGTGCAGGTGTTTGTGCAGGTGTTTGTGCAGGTGTTCGTGCAGGTGATCGTGCAGGTGTTAATGCAGGTGGTCGTGCAGGTGTTTGTGCAGGTGTTCGTGCAGGTGTTCTTGCAGGTGTTCTTGCAGGTGGTCCTGAAGGTGTTCGCGCAGGTGTTAATGCAGGTGGTTGTGAAGGTGTTTGTGCAGGTGTTTGTGCAGGTGTTCACGCAGGTGTTCGTGCAGGTGTTCGTGCAGGTGTTCATGCAGGTGTTCTTGCAGGTGTTCGTGCAGGTGTTCATGCAGGTGTTCTTGCAGGTGTTCATGCGGGTGTTCGTGCAGGTCGTGAAGGTGTTTGTGCAGGTGTTTGTGCAGGTGTTCGTGCAGGTTGTCATGCAGGTGTTTGTGCAGGTGTTTGTGCAGGTGTTCGTGCAGGTTGTCATGCAGGTGTTTGTGCAGGTGGTCCTGAAGGTGTTCGTGCAGGTGTTAATGCAGGTGGTTGTGAAGGTGTTTGTGCAGGTGTTTGTGCAGGTGTTCACGCAGGTGTTCGTGAAGGTGTTCATGCAGGTGTTCGTGCAGGTGTTTGTGCAGGTGGTCGTGAAAGGTGTTCTTGCAGGTGTTCGTGAAGGTGTTCATGCAGGTTTTCGTGCAGGTGTTTGTGCAGGTCGTGAAGGTATTCATGCAGGTGTTCGTGCAGGTGTTTGTGCAGGTGTTCATGCAGGTGTTTGTGCAGGTGTTTGTGCAGGTGTTCATGCAGGTGTTTGTGCAGGTGTTTGTGCAGGTGACATATCTGGGACTCCAGCAGTGGTAGGACAGTTTTCACTTATGGATAATTACAATTAGTATGTCACACTTCTAATGAAAATATCTTCTACGTGAAGACGATAGATGGACGGACGGATGGATGGACAGATAGAATGATTGATAGATAGAACAATAGATATATGATAGAATGATACATACAGCTGTGTGAAAGTGTTTTCACACAGCTGCAGATCAACATGGACATTTATTCGGACTACTGTAGGAAATCTGCTCTAACTGATCTAAGAGTTTTTAACGTGTACAAAAATCCATCCGGACCAACAGAGAATTTTTCAAAAGTAGTCCTGCAGTTCAGAACATTTTTTTTTTGTCTGAATGTGGAGAGGAGACCGATATCCTGCACCTTGCTGCAGCTGTCCTGCAGGTTATAAATGTCTTCCACTATAACACACATGACAGCTTGCAGTCAGATTCTGCAGCCTCATAATGAGACATTAATAATCTGACTCAGGTGTGTTGCAACAGGTTTACATGTCCAAACCTGCAGGACAGTTTCCACATGTCCAAACCTGCAGGACAGTGTCCACAGCTGGTGATCCTGCACAAGAGCTGAAATCTTTTTAATGCTTAATCTGTGTGAGCTGAGAGCAGAAAGTATCATTGATTTAAAACTAAAAAGCCTGAACATCTTAATTAATTTAGGTTCAGGACTCGTTTAGATCCAGTTTCTATAAATATTTCTGATCCTCCTAAACCAGCAACAGCTGGACTTCTCTAACAAGCTGAGCCAGTAAACCTGCGTTGTTTACAGCACGGTCTGATTCAGTTTGGTTCCAGTTTAACGTTGTCATGGCAACGTCACAGTTCACAGAAACGATGTTCAGCAAACTTCTCATTCTTCTTCTGAATTTATTCAGTAGAGCCAATCTGATGACGTTAAAGGGGAAGTTCGGTTTTTTCAAACCTGCATCTATTTTCTAGCATAAATCCGTTCATTTCCTCCCCCAGCTTTGGTGCAACATGAATTCCTTCAGGAGATATTTAGATCCACTCCAGATCAGCGTATGTCCGATATAAGCCTATCCCAGCTATTATCAGGCGAGAGGCAGGGTACACCCTGGACAGGTAACCAGTCTGTCACAGGACCAACACAGAGAGACAGACAACCATTCACACTCACATTCATACCTAGGGACAGTTTAGAGTGATCAATTAACCTAACATGCATGTCTTTGGATGGTGGGGGGAAGCCAGAGAACCCACGCATACACGGGGAGAACATGCAAACTCCACACAGGAAGGCCACGGTTGGAATTGTTCGAGGTTCCCCAACCGGGAATGGAACCAGCAACCTCCTTACTGTGAGATTGCGGTGCTAACCACCAGGCCACCAATCCGTGTTGTTGCCTGCAGAGCTGGAAAACTGCAGCATGGCGCCGTAACCCTCCGCCGGAGTAAAAGCACACACTGGCTCTGCATCAGCTGCAGACCCGACTGGACGCAGATGCAGCGCGAGTATAAATCCAGCTATACTTCCGTGCATGGTTCATAAACAAGTTTGTGCGCTAGCGGCAGCGCTACCTGTCCGTGTGCCCGGTGATGTGATGTCGTAGAGCGTATTTTCAGACACACAGCCTCTCCTCTGAGCTCCATCCATGTCTGCAGATGCTCTCTGTGTGTTTGGCGTCTTCTTTCTCAGCTGCTTTTATCGGGCTGTTGACCCCGGCTGTTTTGTATGTTATTGTTCTGGTTCCTGTTCTTCTTCTCTGGTTTGTTCCTGTATATCAGCTCCACAGCTCAACACTGACCCCACGGTTTCCGCTGGTATCGCTCCGTCTTTTGCGTCGAGTGTCGGAACAACAAGCCTCTCGAAAACGTGTTGATCGTACATACAAGCTGATATTGGGGATGTAACTATTATCGATGAAAAGATAAATTGGGATATAATAACTATCACTGTTTCAGACTTTAATGATGGTGAAACGGTGATTGTGGTTCTGGTAAAAACTGCCAGTGATGCTCATCAGCAGGAAAAGCAGCATCAGTCCCTCACACACAGTTTCCATGTTTGTCCTCTGAAACATGGAGGAAGAACCCATGGAAGCTCTGCACATGTTTTCACTTCTAAAAGGACAAAGTCTGAAGTCTGGATGTATCCTGGATGTTTTTAAGGATTCTGGGAGGAAACTTTATTTATTTATTTCTGGTATTATTTTAATGTTTCTGCCACATTTAATCTGGTCGTGTTGCTGTGATATGAACATGTGATTTCTACGACGGTGATGAAACAGTTAAAGTTTCCTTTCTGGACCAGTTCTTCTGAAACCTGTCAGACTAGATCAGGTCTAGATCAGGTCTGGATCAGGTCTAGATCAGGTCTGGATCAGGTCTGGATCAGGTCTAGATCAGGTCTGGATCAGGTCTGGATCAGGTCTAGATCAGGTCTGGATCAGGTCTGGATCAGGTCTGGATCAGGTCTAGATCAGGTCTGGATCAGGTCTGGATCAGGTCTAGATCAGGTCTGGATCAGGTCTAGATCAGGTCTGGATCAGGTCTAGATCAGGTCTGGATCAGGTCTGGATCAGGTCTGGATCAGGTCTAGATCAGGTCTGGATCAGGTCTGGATCAGGTCTAGATCAGGTCTGGATCAGGTCTGGATCAGGTCTAGATCAGGTCTGGATCAGGTCTGGATCAGGTCTGGATCAGGTCTGGATCAGGTCTGGATCAGGTCTAGATCAGGTCTGGATCAGGTCTGGAGCTCTGAATGTGAAGGAAAGGATTCTTGGTTCTGATCTTCCATATTGCAGAAAGTGAGGAACCCTCTTACGGTCATACATGCATCTCTGATCAGACAGCAGAGGTGGGAACTGTGGATCCAACAGGTCTTTCCCATGACATGTTTCTGTTCTGCCCGGATACTGAACCAGGTGAGTCCAGTCGGCACGGTGAACGATAACGCTCAAACACACTGATTATCAGTGACACGGTCGTCTCTGCTGGTCTTGGTCCGAGCGCAGTAGCTGACTGAGTGAGTGAATTACAGGGAGGCATGAACATCGTAGGCTGTGATCACACACGGTCGTAATATCTGTATTTCTGTATCATATCAGGAGTGATGTGTATGTGAGAGCCCGGGGGTGCAGCAGCTGTGTGAGACTGCCACACGCAGCCCAAATTACACAAAGATAACTTATGGAGGTGAAATCATTTGCTGACAGCTTGGTCCCCCCCAGTTCAAAAATCCCCTCTTCGCACCTGGGGGCGCCATCGTGCAGATGAAATGTAGTTTTCAAACCTGAGAGCAGTTTCAGAATAACATTCCTCATGTGGGACCTGGAGAGAAGATGCAGGTTTACTGGTTAGAGTTGGAACATGAACGCATCTGTGACTGGTGATGAAGCTGGAGGTGGAACCAGACAGAGGGTCATCATCATCATCATCATCATCCTGCAGCTCCTCTCAGTGCTGCCCTCCACCGTTCCCGAGCGCGTCCACGCGCCCACGTGTACGCGCCTCCCCCAGCCTCGTCTCGGCCGCGCTCGGCTTCCTCTCGTGCTTCATCGACATTTGAAGGCGCGCGCACCTCCTCCTCCAGGACGGAGCATCTGCAGTGAGAAGCTGCCCGCCACCATGACCGCGCGCTGCGTGACGGAGGCGATGTTCTGCTAGAGACGCACCGTTCTCCGCTGTGGCATCGCGCGAGGGGCCCGACCGCGACGATGAAGCTGCTCTTTGTGGTGACGCTCTTCATGCGCGAGGCACTGTGCGGATCTCCGAGCGTCCAGATCGGTAGGACTCCGCTCCGGTTCTCCCTGTCCTCCTCCTCTGCATGTAAAGCAGCCAGCTCCTCCGCATGCCCCCCCCCCCCCCCCGGTGAGGGCCTCTCCGGTCCTGATGCTGCTGCTGCTGTGGAGACGCGGCCTGCCAGGACGGCGCGCGCTGCAGCGCCTTCTGTCAACATCCTCATCATTTCTGCGCTCCGCAGTGACAGCTCAGGCCGCGTGAAGGTGTTCCACCTGCGCGCGCGCGTCTCTGTGTGTGTGTGTGTGTGTGCGTGTTGCTGCTGGCGCAGGTGTGCCAGGACCGTCCCGGCCAGCTGGACCGACGAGGCCGGCAGTACAGCTCCATGTCAGCCCGGATCTGGGCTCAGTGATGCGTTCAGGTTCATCTGCTCTCAAATTTCATCTCATATTTATTCAAATATTTATTCTGAATGTTCAAACTAGAGCAGATGAATCCCCCCATGAACGCCTCATTTAGAAGCTAGTCTGCCATCTTAAACTAGGGATGCACGATATTGGAATTTTGGCCGATATCGGATATGCCGATAGTTTGAAACTCATGTGACCGATAACCGATATTGATACCGATATTAATGCTGAAAAAATAAGCAGTCATTGTAAACAGCAGTTTTGTTATCTGTTTCCGACACTTTGAAAAATAGGGGTGGGAAAAATATCGATACACTGAAATATCACAATATTTTTGTATGCCGATATCAAATCGACATTTAAAAACGCTGTATCGATCTACTTTACTTACAAAATCGCGCGAGATTTCATCATTCTGTTACAAAATCTCACGATATTTCATGAAATTTGGGGGGTTTTGGTAACAGAACGATGAAATATCGCAAGATTTTGTTAGCAAAATAGATCGATACCGCGTTTTTCAATGTCATTATTAGGGATGCACTATATAATTGGCCCCTGTCGGTATCGGCCTTTAAACCGAGTATCATACATCAGCCACCCCACCGATATTTAACCAATAAGCCCGCTATTTCTAAAAGCCCCCCCCCCCCCCCCAAAAAAAAACCTTCTTCAAAAACTTTTTACAGACTTTAAAACTTCTAAAGACTAGGGGTGGGATAAATATCAATACACTGAAATGTCGCAATAGTTCATTGTTCTGTTACAAAATCACGCAAGAATTCATAAAAAATATCATATTAATATTTAAAAATGTGGTATTGATCTTTATTACTATTGAAATGCTGCGATATTTCATCGTTCTGTTACAAAATCTCATGACAATTGACAAAAATTTTGCAATATTTTCTGATATCATAATGACATCCAAAAACATGGTATCGGCCTATTTTACAAAGTCTCGCGATATCTCATCGTTCTGTTACAAGTTCTCACAAGAATTCACGAAAATTGCCCGATATTTTCATATGCTGATATCATAATGACATGAAAATATCGCAAGATTTTTGTCAATTCTTACAAGATTTTGTAACAGAGCAAAGAAATATATTTTTTAATGTCTTTATGATATCAGCATATGAAAATATCGAGCAATTTTCGTGAATTCTTGTGAGAACTTGTAACAGAACGATGAGATATCGCGAGACTTTGTAAAATAGGCCGATACCATGTTTTTGGATGTCATTATGATATCAGAAAATATTGCAAAATTTTTGTCAATTGTCATGAGATTTTGTAACAGAACGATGAAATATCGCAGCATTTCAATAGTAATAAAGATCAATACCACATTTTTAAATATTAATATGATATCAGCATATGAAAATATCGCAATATTTCAGTATATTGACATTTTTCCCATCCCTAGTCTTCAGAAGTTTTAAAGTCTGTAAAAGAAGTTTCTGAAGAAGTTTTTTTTTTTTGTTGTTAGTCTTTAGAAACAGCTAGCTGATCGGTTAAATATCGGTTAAATATTGATTAAATATCGGTGGGGTGGCCATTGTCCTATACTCAGATTTAAGGCCGATATAGGCGGATGCCGATAGGGGGTGATTGTGTCGTTCATCCCTATCTTGAACCTGACACAGGAGCCGCTTTACATCTCCAAACTTGTTGGATTGAATCCACCAGCAGGTCAGATTAGCTGGACTGGGGGGCTGAAAAGCGTCGTCCCTCCTCCATCACTGCTGGATCAGATCAGGAAGGTTCTTCATCATCAGAGAAGATGTTCCAGATGTTTGTAGGTGTGAAGCCCCACGTCAATCAGACAAGGACGGACGGTTTATTCAGGACCTGAGCCGAGGAAGCAGGATGAACGATGATGATGGAAGCTCGTCATGTGGTTGGTGATGAGGAGGAGACGGGTGAGGAAGATGGAGAATATCCCGCAGCTCCTCTAGATTACATAACGCAGATCTTCCAGCTGGGATTATTTGATTGATCTTTCATTGTTTATTTTTCACCATATTCGTCACCGTTTCATTCGTCACTATTTCGTTCGTCACTGTTTCGTTCGTCACGTTTCGTTCGTCACCGTTTCGTTCTTCACGTTTTGTTCATCACGTTTTGTTCGTCAGGTTTCGTTCGTCAACGTTTCGTTCGTCAGGTTTCGTTCGTCACCGTTTCGTTCGTCAGGTTTCGTTCGTCACGTTTCGTTTGTCAGGTTTCGTTCGTCAGGTTTCGTTCGTCACTGTTTCGTTCGTCACGTTTTGTTCGTCAGGTTTCGTTCGTCAGGTTTCGTTCGTCACGTTTCGTTCGTCACGTTTTGTTCGTCACGTTTTGTTCGTCAGGTTTCGTTCGTCAGGTTTCGTTCGTCACCGTTTCGTTCGTCACGTTTCGTTCGTCAGGTTTCGTTCGTCACCGTTTCGTTCGTCAGGTTTCGTTCGTCAGGTTTCGTTCGTCAGGTTTAGTTCGTCACCGTTTTGTTCGTCAGGTTTCGTTCGTCAGGTTTCGTTCGTCACCGTTTCGTTCGTCAGGTTTCGTTCGTCACGTTTCGTTTGTCAGGTTTCGTTCGTCAGGTTTCGTTCGTCAGGTTTCGTTCGTCACTGTTTCGTTCGTCACGTTTTGTTCGTCAGGTTTCGTTCGTCAGGTTTCGTTCGTCACGTTTCGTTCGTCACGTTTTGTTCGTCACGTTTTTGTTCGTCACGTTTTGTTCGTCAGGTTTCGTTCGTCAGGTTTCGTTCGTCACCGTTTCGTTCGTCACGTTTCGTTCGTCACGTTTCGTTCATCACGTTTCGTTTGTCAGGTTTCGTTCGTCAGGTTTCGTTCGTCAGGTTTCGTTCGTCACTGTTTCGTTCGTCACGTTTTGTTCGTCAGGTTTCGTTCGTCAGGTTTCGTTCGTCACGTTTCGTTCGTCACGTTTTGTTCGTCACGTTTTGTTCGTCACGTTTTGTTCGTCAGGTTTCGTTCGTCAGGTTTCGTTCGTCACCGTTTCGTTCGTCACGTTTTGTTCGTCACGTTTTGTTCGTCACGTTTCGTTCGTCACGTTTCGTTCATCACGTTTCGTCTGTCACGTTTTTTTCTTCACGTTTCGTTTGTCACTGTTTTGTTGCCGTTTTGTTGCCGCTTCACCAACGCGTCATTGCAGCTTTGTCACCATTTCGTAAGTAGAAGTTTATACAGCAAAATGT
This sequence comes from Atherinomorus stipes, assembly GCA_023101725.1. Classification (NCBI taxonomy): domain Eukaryota; kingdom Metazoa; phylum Chordata; class Actinopteri; order Atheriniformes; family Atherinidae; genus Atherinomorus; species Atherinomorus stipes. The sequence continues at coordinate 311,275 of JALJCO010014413.1, read as the reverse complement.
TGTGTTCAGGGACGAAAAGTTTTTATTTAAGGCTAAACTACAAACAGGATTATTCCACTTCGCCGTTTTTGTAATTTTATGAGTCAAAGAGATCTATTGGCATATTTGTCATGTACTGTATATATATACACACATATATATATATATATATATATATATATATATATATATATATATCCTTAATTATTTGTTTGTACTGAAACATGCTTTGAACATTTGTCCCAGTTTCGCTTCTCTGGAGGTTTTCCTTAAGAATTTGTCAGGATTTGTCTCCACACATCAGTCTTTTAGCTCTGACCAGTTTCCCAGTCTCTGGTAATGAAATATATCCCGCAGCATGATGCTGCCACCACCATGCTTTACTGTGGCGATGAGAGGTGTTCGGTTTGTGTTTTACTTGTTGTCCAGAACATTCAGTTCTAGTCTTTTCCGACCAGAGGACCATCTTCCAGATGTTTGCGGAGTCTCCTACATGTCTTCTGCTGAACTTTCCTATCAGCAGCGTCTTTTTCTGACCAGCTTTCCATAAAGTGGATTGTCCAGCTTATCGGGGTTGTATGGACAGATCCAGCTGCTCTGCTGTGGAGGGTTCCCTGGTCTCATGTTGCTCAGATTAATGTCATCCTTGCCTAGTCTGTTTGAGTCTGGGTCTCGGTGGATGGTCCGAGGCAGGTTTGTTGTGCCACCTGTCCTTTTTCTTTTTAATGATGATGGATTCAGTGGAGCTCTTTTTTTTTCAGAAGTTTTTTATAATCGAACATTGATGTTTTGCTCTCTACAACGTTGTCCATGACCTTCTTGGAGAGCTGCTTGATCTTCATGGTTCCTTTGATTAGTGGTGTCTCAGCCTCTGGAGTTGTTGTGAAAGGCTATTAATTGTATGATTTAATGTTTGGTCCAGTCACTAACCGGTTAACGTGACTAACTGGTTAACGTTAGAAACCAGGTTGTAGTTCTTCAGCATCAAGGTGAGCACAAAAGTACATCCTCTGCTGTACACCACTGTCATACTAATGGTGATAAGAATACATGCAGTTCCTCTCTTGGCCACCAGAGGTCACATATAAATGGATCAGTTGTATTGTTCAGAAAAGAAGACAGTCTTTAACTCTTGTGTGCATCATAATAACAGCTAATAAATAAATAAATAATAATAATAATAAAAATACCTTTTATTTATATTTGAATGAGGGAATCTCCACATGCTACGGAATATAAAGGGGACAAAAGGGAAAAAAGAAAACAAAATGGAGCACAAAACCAGTTCTGGAATTAAAAGCAGTCTTTCAGGGTACAGCTACTAAACTACACCTTCAACAATATAAAAATGCTCCTCAAATACTTCATGGCTGTTGTTTTTTATATTATTAAATCCTGATTGGAGTTACATTTTAAAGTAACATTAGTATTTAGGGATGCACGATATTGGAATTTTGGCCGATATCCGATATACCGATCTTTTAAAACTTATGTGGCCGATAACCGATATCGGTACCGATATTTAAGCGGAAAATAAGCAGTCATTGGAAATAGCAGTTTTATTATCCATTTCTGACGCTTTGAAAAATGGGGGTGGGGAAAAATATTGTCACACTGAAATATTGCAATATTTTCATATGCTAATATCAAATCAGCATTTAAAAATGCGGTATTGGTCTATTTTACTTACAAAATCTCGCGAGATTTCATTGTTTTGTTACAAAACCTCATGATAGTTCGTGAATTATTGCGAGATTTCGTAACAGAAAAATGACATATTGCGACATTTCATTAGTAAAATAGATCAATTCTGCATTTTAAATGTTAATATATCAGCATATGAAAATATCGCAATATTTCAGTGTATTGATATTTTTCCCACCCCTAGTCTTTAGAAGTTTTAAAGTCTGTAAAAAGAAGTTTTTGAAGAAGTTTTTTTTTTTTTTTTTTTTTTTTACTTTACAAACAGCGGGCTGATCGGTTAAATATCGATTAAATATTGGTGGGGTGGCCAATGTCCGATACTCAGTTTTAAGGCCGATACCGATAGGGGGACTATTGTACCGTGCATCCCTAGTAATTATTATTCATTTGGTCTTTTTTTTTTTTTAGGATTATAGCTAAATGGCTCAAATAATCATCTACCTCATTAATCACTCTGTACATTTAGAAATATCCTAATTATTTTTTTCTTTTTAGAAATAAAGGGGAATAGTGTTTGTTTGAAAATGGTAAACTGAATAAATTTCCATGCATTTTTAAAAGGACCCATCATTTTGGACAATGAAGAATTTCCTGCTGCTTTTCAGTCCATGATGCACTCTTCCTCTGTGCTTTTACAGTGTGTGTCACCTGATGTCAGGAGTGAGTAATAGAGAGCAGGCGTTTGGGAGTTTGATGTTCCCAGCTGGCTAGAAAGCTTTTCAAGGATGTCAAACAGGTTCCAGCCTGCAGCAGGTTCCCCACATGTTTGTTCACAAACTGAAGGATGGAGATTACAGCCATGGATTATCACACTTCTGAAAAACAGTTTCTCCTAAAGTGCTGATGACATGATTCTGACATTTTTCTCCGTGTTTTATTATTATTATTTAGTGTTAAATTAATCCTAAATTAATCCTATTGTCAAACAAGAGATGTCCTTTGTAATTACTACTGCTATATGCAGAAAATACATTAACTTTTGTTTTACAACTTAAAGGCTAAAACCAAGCTACACATCCGGGAGCAGTCCAGGACTCAGAGCTGAATTTCAGCTTCACATTAGGACAGGTGTGAAGTCAGCGTGTGAGGACATATCAGCAACATTCTGGACTAAACTGCAGCTGTCTGAAGGACTTTAGGGAGACATGTAAGGACAGAGTTTCAGTAGTTTAGTCTACTAAAGATAAATGCAGAATTCCTGGTGAGACACCTTTAATCCTAAATGTGTTCTAGAAGTGAAAAAAGCAATGTAATTAATCAGGATTAATTTTTTGACAGCGCTAGTTTTAATGTTATTTTTTCCGGCTTGGGGCCTCGTATTGTGTGACAACATGAATCGTGTGCTATGAATTTTTTGACCTTGCGATTTATTCATACTGTGAGGTGGACCTGTGAGGCGAAGTTGAGAAAATTGTACAGTGTATTCCAGCCCGAACCTTTACAGGTGAACTTGATCGCGGCATACACTGTGCGATTTTTGGCCGTTTTTCAGCCGATTTTCCAGTCGTGTGACAATTTTGGCAAATGGGCCGACCCTTGGACCAATCGTGCAGTATACTAGGGGGTCACCTCACGACGAGCTCCTGATCAGAAATCGTGGCTCGTGAGTGAATCGCATGTTGAAGCGGAGCCACGACCAGGCTGAGAACTCTTTCCTTGGAGATTTTCACATTTCACATGCGTGAAACAAAAACAGAAGTAAACCAGAGGCAGCACGGAGACCCGGCGTGTCATTTGGACACAGTTCTGGTTGTTAAACTGACAGACGTACAGCCTACGTCTGGTCAGACAATTCCTCATCCACACGACGTCCTCGCTTTTTATTTTTGGTGAATTCTTCACAAAAAAGAGCACAAATCACCAAGGCAGCGCGGTTTTTTTGTGATAGCATACTGTTGCTGTTGTTATTGTTTCCTTCTTCTTCTCCGTTTTCTTCTTCTTCTACTACCAGCTGTATTTATTGCGTTGCTTGTCGGGATTGTTCCAGACCTCAACGTGTCAGATGGCATCCGAGCGTCGGTTCGTACAGTACGAGGAAAAACATCACAAGCTGTGAACTTTTAAACTCTGCAAGTGATTCGCACAATTTGAGTTGGAGCTGCGAGCAACGATTGAAAAGTGTATCCCAGACTTGAGTTGGACCTTCTCTCAGCTTTTGAATGCACTTGCACAACTGTTCAAAGTTTTAGTGTTAATGGCATCGTCCCAACATGCTGCTCTCTAACTTCATCAAGAATTGAATATTAACTACAAAAAAACCAAAACAAGTGTGAAACCGTGAATTATTCACTAAATGTTCTGGTTCAATGACAGCTTGTACCTGACCAGTCCTCTTCATCATGATGCTCACATTTAGACATCATCAGACCAAGAAAACACTACAAACAAGTAACAGCTCATCCATACTTGGACCTGTTATGTTGTTGGTTTTTGTTTCAATAACCTTGTTGCTGTTGGCCAGTTGTGTTAACCACGACATAAACTGTACTTATTTGTGAAAATACAGAGACCCTCTCTCTCCTCTTCCTCTTCCTTTCTCCCTTGATGCCAGAATTTCTGAGGACTCTAGCCATAGAGCAGGCCACGAGCCTCTGCATGCAGCCTGTGGCTATACAGCTGCTTATGTGGAGGTCTGGATGCCTGCAGGTGTCTCTCTCTCTCTCTCTCTCTCTCTCTGGATCCTCAAGAGTTAGGATTAATCTTTCCATCAGACCGTTCCCAAGGTCAGACACCAGCCCACAAAGTTTGATTTTGATGCGGTCAGTGCCTTTAAGTTGTAGTTTGGTTAATGTTTCAGTTTTCAAAGGTCCAGACTGCAACAGATCCTATCAGATGTGCTGTACTGTGGCCTTCATTCTGTTTTATTTGATTTTATTTTAGCTTGTTTGCTAATGTTAGCTCTGTAAATGAAATCTAATTATAGTTGAGTAATCTAAATTTAAACTTTTACAATAACCACAATTAATCAGCTTTCAGTATACATACAGATGCTAATTATACAACAACGTGAATAAATTAAACTCCTACCTGGGTGAAAAATAATCCAAGGGGTTATTTGAAAAGTTAAAATCAAGTTTTATATATAGGCTTAGATAGATAGATAGATAGATAGATAGATAGATAGATAGATAGATAGATAGATAGATAGATAGATAGATAGATAGATAGATAGATAGATAGATAGATAGATAGATAGATATTATGGCATGCCATTTAGGAAATTATATATGGAATGAAAGTTTTTTATTTACATTTTTTTTATTTTTAGTTTATTAGTTTATTTGACAGGGACAGTGTACAAAAACCATGAGTCTTACAAAGAAGACATGTTTTTGTACCAGAGTTAGCTATTGCTAATTTCCATCCATTATCCCCAGGCAGGTACACACATTTAAAAACACATCACAGAACAAACTACAATTGGTCTAAAATGCTAAAAAAAAAAAAAAAAAATACTGTAAAATATAACATATACAGTAATAAAAATGTTGACAGATTATCTGGATTGATGCTGACACAGTTGGCGAGCGAGAATATACTTTATGTCTGCAGCAGTTCCAGACTCTCTGGGACCTGGAACTGATGATCTGAAAAGAAAAAGCTGTTTGTGCAAAGGTTGATGATCTTTGTGGAACGGTACAATTTCTGTTAGTCGTGGAGCGAGATGTTCAGGTTGTTTGATCAGAATAAAGTTTTGTTATACATCGTTTTGTTACGAAATCTCATGAGATTTCACAAAATACTGCGACATTTCGTAACAAAACGATGAAATCTCACGAGATATCATTAGTTAAATAGGTCAATTCCGCGTTTTTAAATATAGATGGTATATCGGGATATGAAAATATCCTGATATTTCAGTGTATAAATATTTTTTTCAATTTAATTCAATTCAATTCAACTTTATTTGTATAGCGTCCATTCATGACAGTGTCACCTCAGGGCGCTTAAACAGACAGAAAAATTCAGGTCAGATTCATAATAGCCTAGTTAAGGAAACCAACAGATTGGATCGAATCTTGACTTGACCCGGTCCAATCCCCCATCCTGAGCAAGCACGGAGGGGTGGCGACAGTGGGAAGGGAAACACCCTTTTAACAGAGAGGAAAAACCTCCGGCAGAACCCGGCTCAGGTAGGGCGGCCATCTGCCTCGACCGGCTGGGGGGGAGAAGACAGAAAGGGAGACCAACAAACACTGCAACGTTATCCAGCCAGATCTGCTGAGAGAGGAGAACACAGTTAATGATGCAATACTGTCACAGGTTTCTACATGGAGAGACAGAGATGGTGGGAGAGAAAGAGCCCAGTGCATCATGGGAGAGGAAGAGCCCAGTGCATCATGGGAAAGGAAGAAGCCAGTGCATCATGGATGTCCCGCAGCAGTCTAAACCTATAGCAGCTTAACTAAGGGATGCTAACCATCCCTAACTATAAGACTTATCAAAAAGGAAGGTTTTAAGCCTGATCTTAAAGGTAGAGAGGGTGTCTGCCTCCCAACCTGAAGTGGTAACTGATTCCATAATAGGGGGCTTGATAGCCAAACGCTCTGCCTCCCATTCTACTCTTAGAGACCCTTGGAACCACCAGCAGACCTGCAGTCTGAGAGCAAAGTGCTCTGCTTGGAATATATGGAACTATGAGATCTCTAATATATAATGGAGCTTGGTCATGGAGAGCTTTATATGTAAGAAGAAGAATTTTAAATTCTATCCTGGATTTAACAGGGAGCCAATGGAGAGAAGCTAGAACTGGAGAAATATGATCTCTCCTGCTGGTTCTAGTCAGAACCCTAGCTGCAGCATTTTGGATCAGCAGGAGACTTTTCAGGCATATTTGGAGCAGCCCAATAATGAGGAATTACAGTAATCCAATCTGGAAGTAACAAAAGCATGGACTAGTTTTTCTGCATCGTCCTGAGATAAGATGTTCCTAATTTTAGCAATATTACGTAGGTGAAAGAAGGCGGTTCTAGAAACCTGTTTTATATGGGAGTTGAAAGACAAATCCTGGTCAAAAATGACTCCAAGATTCTTCACTGTGGTGCTGGAAGCCAAATTAATGCCATCCAGATCAACTATAAAGCTAGATAATTTAGTCCTGAGTTTTTCGGGTCCAAAGACTATAACCTCGGTCTGGTCTGAATTTAGAAGCAGAAAGTTCAGGGTCATCCAGGTCTTTATGTCACTAAGACATCTTTGTAATCTAACAAACTGATTGGTTTCATCAGGCTTCATAGATAAGTATATCTGAGTGTCGTCTACATAACAATGAAAGTTTATGCCATGTTGTCTGATGATATTACCCAAAGGAAGCATGTATAATGTGAAGAGAATTGGTCCGAGCACAGAACCCTGGGGAACTCCATGAGTTACTCTGGTGTGTGATGAAGACTCGTTGTTGACATTAACAAACTGAAATCTATCAGATAAGTATGACTTGAACCAGTCTAATGCAGATCCTCTAATTCCAATAACATGTTCAAGTCTCTGTAGCAGAATGTTGTGATCGATGGTGTCGAATGCAGCACTGAGATCTAACAGGACAAGTATGAACAGGAGTCCTTTATCTGAACCATGAGAAGATCATTAGTAACCTTCACCAGTGCCGTCTCTGTGCTACAATGAGCTCTAAAACCAGACTGAAACTTTTCAAACAGATTATTTCTGCTCAGATGGGCACAAAGTTGAGCTGAAACTGTTTTCTAAAGAATTTTAGACATAAAGGGGAGGTTGGATATCGGTCTATAATTAGCTATTTCTCCTGAGTCAAGAGTAGGTTTTTTAAGTAAAGGTTTTATTACTGCAGTCTTAAAGGACTGAGGTACATATCCTGCCAATAGCGATGAATTAATCAGATCTAGTAGGTAAGTGTTAATCAAAGGAAAAACTTCCTTTAGCAACTTGGTTGGGATGGGATCCAGAATGCAGGTAGAAGGTTTGGATGCCACAATTAGTTTGGTAACTCAGAAATCTGTACAGGACAGAAATGATCCAGACATAATTCAGCATCTACAGATGTCTCTAAACCTGCAGGGGGTAAGAAGTCGTTAGTAGCTGGGAGGATGTCATGGATTTTCTCTCTAATAGAAACAATTTTGTTTGTAAAGAAACTCGTGAAATCGTCACAGCTGAGAGTCTGGGGAATGCATGGCTCAACAGCACTACGGCTCTCTCGTCAGCCTGGCTACAGTGCTGAAAAGGAACCTGGGATTATTCCTATTTTCCTCTATCAATGATGAATAGTAAGCTGTTCTAGTCTTACGTAAGAATTTTTTATAAACAATTAGACTCTCTTTCCAGATTAAAGCGAGACTCCTCTAAGCCAGATGCACCATTTCCTCTCATAACGTCTAGATGTCTGTTTTAAAGCTCGCAGCTGGGAATTAAACCAAGGAGCTTCCTTCTTCTGACAGATCTTCTTCTTTTTTAACGGAGCCACATTATCTAGTACTGTGCGTGTTGAAACTGCTATTTTATCAGCAAGCTGATCAATCTGAACTGGAGTAAAGCTTGAATAGATGCTTTCTGTGACGTTAACATCTGGCATTGTAGGAAATAGTGATGAAATAGATTCTTTAAACTTGGTAACAGCACTATCTGATAAACATCTACTGTAATGGAATTTATTCTCAGCCATCGTGTAGTCAAGTAAAGTAAACTCAAAAGTTATTAAGAAGTGATCAGACAGAACAGGATTATGGGAAAAAACTTTCAGTTCCTCACTGTCAATACCATACGTCAGGACAAGATCCAGAGTATGATTATGAGAATGAGTGGGTTCATGAACATTTTGTGAAAAACCGATTGAGTCTAGCATAGATTTAAAAGCAATATTTAAGCTGTCATTGTTATCGTCAACATGAACATTAAGGTCGCCCAAAACGACAACTTTATCAGTATTCAACACTAAATCTGATAAAAAGTCTGAAAATTCAGTCAGAAACTCTGAGTAAGGTCCAGGTGGACGATACACTACAGCTAACAGACACGCTACAGCTAACAGATACACTACAGCTAACAGATACGCTACAGCTAACAGATACACTACAGCTAACAGATACGCTACAGCTAACAGATACGCTACAGCTAACAGATACACTACAGCTAACAGCTACACTACAGCTAACAAAAAGCTAACAAAAGTGGTTTCTCTGATTTCCAGTTAGGATGAGAAAGGCTTAGAATTAGGTGTTCAAAGGAATTATGACTAATCGTAGGTCTGGGATTAATAAATAGCCCTGATTGAAAGATAGCAGCCACACCTCCTCCTCGGCCTGCGGCTCTAGGAACATGAAAATTTAAGTAATCGGGTGGATTAGATTCATTAATAGTAACATGATCATCCTGCTGCAGCAGGTTTCTGAGACAAAATAAATCAACATGATGATCGCCAATCAGATCATTAACTAACAGAGATTTAGAAGAAAGAGATCTGATATTTAATAATCCACATTTAATGGTTTTATTTTTCTGTTTTGTTATGTTTATTGTTTTAATTTTTATTAGGTTATTGTGATTTACCTTAGAGGTGTTTTTGGATTTTATTCTAAGGGCCCGGGGGACAGACACAGTCACTATGGGGGTGTGGGAGGGGCGGCAGGTGGGAAACTGCAGAGAGGTGTGTAAGACTACAACTCTGCGTCCTGGTCTCAACCCTGGATTGTCAATGGTTTGACTGACTAACAAAATCGTCCAGATTCCTAGAAATGAGAGCTGCTCCGTCCAAAGTGGGATGGATGCCGTCTCTCCTAATAAGACCAGGTTTTGCCCCAGAAAGTTTTCCAGTTATCTACAAAGCCCACGTTGTTTTCTGGACACCACCTAGACAACCAGCGATTAAATGACGACATGCAGCTAAACATGTCATCTCTGGTCAGATTTGGCAGGGGGCCAGAGAAAATTACGGAGTCCAACATGGTTTTAGCAAAAGCACATACCGAAGCAACATTAACTTTTTTGACCTCCGATTGGCGTAACCGGGTGTCGTTACCGCCGGCATGAATTACAATGTTACGGTATTTACGTTTATCCTTAGCCAGCAGTTTCAAATAAGACTCAATGTCGCCCGCTCTGGCTCCTGGGATGCATTTAACTGCGGTCGCTGGTGTCTCTAAAGCCACGTTTCTGACTATGGAGCTGCCATAGTCAGAAGCCATCGTTCCCACCCCTATTATTTTAAACTGTCTGGAAGACAATCCTCCCCAAGACTTTTACAAAGAAATCACAAAAACCAGCAACTCTAGCAGCAACAGCGAAATCTTTACGATAAACATGTTTCAATACAAAAAAAACCCTGTTTGATATGAAATGAAACTTTCAGACAAATTAGGGTAAAAATACCGGGATATATCGTATATCGTCATCTAAAAAGAATATATGGTGATATGATATTTGGTCCGTATCGCCCACCCCTACCCATTAGAGAGAAAGATGAAGTCTTTTTACCTCAGACTGCAAAACGTCATCATTTTATCAACTCAGTTTGTCCAGCCCTGATCTCCACACTCACCTGTTGACTGAGTGAGTTTTATATTGAGTTAAATGTGTCTTGTTCATATTCTGGAACTCACCTGGAGAAGTTTTCACCTCCTTCTAACCTTTGTTGGTGCGGATGAAATCATCCCTGCTGGACAAATCCAGCTCTTGATGATTGATAGTGGCTGCAGAGTGAGATGAGGGGACGACGTCTACGTCCCAGTTCTCTCTTCTCTTTTGTAAATATTTTCTGTGAAATGATTCTCTGAGGGTGATGGAAGGAGTGGGAGCCGATGTGAAACTGTTATAAATAGTGACCTTGTTTATGATGACAGAAGCTCGTTGAGCTCGTTAAACTTGTCAGACGCAGAAGCTGATGCTTCCGCCTCAGCGCGGGCCGGGCAGCCATGCTCGCCTTCCACGCTCGCAACTTCCGCCTCCCTGCTCAGGGCAACCGGAGTGACCCCATTCTGCCAGAACCACCGCCACCGCTGCAGCTGAGCAGAGGTGCAGCCCAGAAAATATCCTCGTTCTGCCTTCCCACTGCACATTCAGCCGTGATTCAACAAAATCCAGTTTTGAATAGCGTGACCGTGTGAATGTGGGTTAGTCAGCTCAGTCAGCATCTGATTTTTACTTTTACTCTTTCAGAGGTCCTTACATATGAGGCCAAGCTAGATGTGGCAGAAAACAATAAATGAGGGAACTCACCGACTGCTTTCGTCATGTCGTGCTCATATTAAACAGCATCGGACCGTGCACTTTCTGGGTTGCAAGGCCCAGTCTGAGAGTTTGGTATACAGATAAGGACACCATGCAGCCAAGAGTCACAACTGAACATTCTGCCCTGAAGTGTGAGCTCTAAAACTCAACCACCACAAGAACTTCGATGAAGACCAGCTGCTGGTTCTGGGGCCACGGTTGGACCGTATAACAGTCCCGTACTGCGATGTGATCAAACATGTAGGTCCTGGTTTACCAAGTCCTCAAAAAAAGAGCACGATTTTGTCTGCGGCGCAGATACGTTCAGACCAACAACAGCAGCAAGGACGCCGGAAGTTAATACATTTTCAATGAGAGCAGGCGTCCAGAGCGGCACCAGATAAGAAGTGGAGCTTCAGGCCAAGTCCAGACGGAGCTGAAGCCGGTTCAGGTGTGAAACCGACAGCAGAAATCCAGGGAAAGGCTTCACCATCCCCATGAACCCGCTGCAGTACATCCTACAAGGCTGTGGGTGGCGTTATGACGATTAAAGTGTGACACCCCAAATGTAGAACAAGACACAGCGCATGCGCAAATACAGACTCACTGCGTGTCGCAGGAAATCCTCAAAGGAAGAGCAGAAAGGTAGAGATGGCCGAGGATTTACGAGGCAAACGCTGAAGTTTTCTACACCAGTTGAAAACAGTCGCTCACTGATGCCATTGCTGTTGTGAATTTTTTTCAATGAACTTTATTATTTTGTGAACAAGACCCAATGTGCGTTGTCACCCCACCCCCCACCCCCCACCACCTCCTTGCACCAATCCATCAAGGTTTCAAACCTTTCCACCTTGGAACCCGGTTTCAGGAGGCTGATCCCTGGTTTCGTGAGGATGATAGGGCAGATTTCTTACATTTCTTTCCGGTTTTGCTGTAACTCGGTGCCGTGTGAACGGCCCCTCAGTTGACTTTATGCTAATTAGCTAGCAACAGTTCAGCAACAGCCGGCGGCAGCCAATCAGAGTGGAGGTGTCCTTCAATCAAGTCGACCAAAGAACAACACGAGACTTTGGTTCTGAGAACACACTCGTTCTGTCATGGATGCCGAGAGGCTGATAACCTGTTCAGGCTCGTCCTTTCTAATGTCCTTTTTTTTTGGCTACTGGGACCAAAGTTTGAAAAAAGAAAAAAAAATAACTGCTGGACGTGGAAGCTGATGTCCCGCTGGAACGTCTCTGTCCTGCTGGAACGTCTCTGTCCCACTGGAACGTCTCTGTCCCGCTGCAGCTCCAGCCGACCGAGGGAACCTCCTGCACCCAAACTCGGAGAGAGGAACCCGGTGACGGCGTCTTCTTCTGGTGTACAGCAGCAGCACAGTGATGTCATCCACACCCATTATGTCATCCACATCCATGATGTCATCCACACCCATGATGTCATCCACATCCATGAGTCCTGATGATTTTAAGGGTTAACTGCGTGTATTATTGGTCGTGGCAGACCATGTTAATGATACAGTAATAATTATAAACACAAATTAATTTCATTTACTGACCGCCTCACCCTTTTTCCCGTTCCTCCTAAAAGTTCTCCGGCTCCTGGATGTTTTTCTTTAGGCCGCACACACGCACGCACATGCACGCACGGGCACGCTCCTCGCCTTGTCTCGGCTGCAGCGCAGCTACATGCGGTGTTTTCTGCTTGTCTTTGAGATCGTGCGATCCAGGATTTTGTTCGCTCCCTCTGCAGCTTTTATGAATTTCTGTGATAAACATATAAGCTAAAAATATATGACATCACGCACTCAACATGTGTTAAAACGCACCAATGACCAGGATGCAGACGCACGTTCTGCTCTTTACAGTCGCACAGCTTGTGGATTTGTGTTGTGTGTGTGCAGCGAGTTTTATACATCAGTGTTGGGCAGCGTGGAGAATAATGTGAAGTTGTTTTACATTAAATGAAGCCGCTTCACCAAACTAGCAGACGAACTGAGGCTGGATTGATTGTACCGGGCTGAACGGGCTGGTGATCATGGGGGGGTCCTTCAGTTTCTATAGGCTAAACAAAGATCCCAGAAACAGCCGCTTGTCCAGTGCTATGGGCTCTATGCACGACCCACTACTTCCTGAAGTTAAGGTAGCTCCTTCGTTTCCTGTCTTTCATGACTGGACGAACTGATTAATCCAGGTGTGTCTGATCTCAGTAACTGGCCAGACACACCTGGATTAATCAGTTCCTCCAATAATGAGAGACAGGAAACAAAGGAGTCGCCTTAACTTCAGGAAGTAGTGGAGCCGCATAGGGCCCATTGCAAAGTTTGAAGCTGCATTCTGACTTTTTGTCACCACTGCTTTTTTCTTTCAGCCATATTTTAGTGTATTTCAAAGTTGTAAAAGTTTGATCCTCCTGTGATGGATAAATCACTTGTTAGTTGTTTTCTGCTCAATCCTGCATGTCAGTTTGCTTGTGACTAATTATATAGTGATTTTACTTCATGTTCATGCTCCGCCACTATTTTTCCTGTATTTAATGAGCACACAAACATTCTGCAGCTCTCAGCTCCCATGGAGAGAAAAGATGCAATATAACAGCAAATATTTTAAATATAAATAAGATAATAACTATGAAATGAAACATGCAGGTAGCAGCTTGTGTTATTACTTGTGTTATCTTTGTCTCCATTTAAATTTGTTTGATGATCTAAAACATTTAAATGTGACTAACATGCAAAAAAGTAAGAAATCAGGAAGGAGGCAAATACTTTTTCACACAGCTGTATAAACATATATATATATATATATATATATATATATATGTATGCACACGGTTTGGTTCAGTATGATACTTCAGTGTCGCAGTTCAATATTTTTTTATACAAAAGAAAAAAAAATCATGCCTTTTTTAAGCGTTCTGCTTTTTCCCACAGCAGCTTATCATCAGGATCATACTTAACATGAAAACGAAAGTGGTAGTTTTCAACACAGAGCTCGATGTTCGAACACAAGTAAAAACTCTGTATCATTTTATATTTGATACATGGTGCTCACGGTTCGGTACACACACATACTCATAAACATCTTCATAAAGATCATGGATGGCTGATCTCTACCACATTAAGTAGCTACATAAAGTTTCCAGATGCTGCTGCTGAGGTCTGTGGTACTCTGGATCCAGTCGGGCAGAAGGAAGTATCTGTAGGCAGAGAGCAGAGAGAGTAAAGAGGAGAAACCATGATCCACTACTTTTCTCTGAGTGGGTGACACAGAAGCCCAGTTTTTATAGCAGAGACAGAGACAGAGAGAGAACTCGCCTCACTGTTTATGGGCTGATGAGAAAAGTGAGTTCGCTCACTTTCAGTCCAGAGTTTACTCATCAGGTCATGATGAAAACCATCGGCTCCTCACCAGGAAGTTCAGTTCCTCCAATCTCTGATCAATAACGACAGAAATGCTGTGTCATGATTTACTCGACACAAACGATAGGTCAGTATCTGTGTGAAAAAGTGTCCACCTCATGATCCCGCAGCTTCCCAGGCTCCTGTTTAAGATTCCTGACATTAAAGGAGAACTTTCTTTTCTTCAGCCTGGACCTCATTTCTAGGAGTTTTTACGTGCATTTACTCACCGGGAAAGTTTCTGCATCACTTTGAGTCCTTGGGAAGATATAACGTTGAGTTGCCCTTCAGTGTACATCAGTAAAATGGGGGAGACGGGGCAGCCACTCTATCAGACATTATCTGCAGTCAAACTCCTTTATTTCATCAGTACTTTAAGTAGAATGAATGAACGAATGAGTTCTTTTGTCCTGTGAGTTCAGAGTTTCTCTGATTGTGTTGTTGTTGTTGTCTGGGTAGCAGCTGATCGTCTCAGCTGTACTACGGAAGCGCGCATGTGAATGTTCGGCCCCGAAAAGTGTGTAGAACCCTGATAACTAACGGAAAGATGAATCTGGACTCACAGGACTAGTACTCATTCATTCATTCTACTGAAAGTATTGGTGAAAATCAAGAAGTTGTACTGCAGATTATGCCTTATATAGCGGCTGACTGTAAGCCAGATACCCGGGTATTTGTAGGCAGACTTCTGAACAATCTGGAAGGGAGGGTTTTTTTTTTTTTACGGCATTCAATCTGTAGAAAGTTTCTTTTGAAAACCATATATTTGTGTTTTACTTGTGCCTAAGAAAAGATGAAGTGTGAGAGCCAGGAGTAAGCTGTTGGAAGTACGTCGTCAGGAAGTCAGAGCAGTGTTTTGGGATGGACTGGAGGTGCACAACATGGTATCATCTGCATAGAGACGAAGGCCTGGAGAGTCTGATGTGCAGCTCTCGGGTAATTTCCAGTTTCTCTGGACAGTTTACTGGGATGTCCACTCCTGGGAAGTGACAGCTGTCTAGAATGTTCTCTACTTGTGGATTTTTTCTCTCTCAGTAGAATGATGCCAAAAGACAGTTTGTAAATGACCTTATAACCCGTCTCTGACTGACGGCAGCGGCACGGCATCGTGCTAACACGCCTGAATGCTGCAGAGCACCAAACTGACCAGACTTTCTCCTGCATGTTTAGAAGTTTCTGTCCTTCTTTATCTGATGTACTGTGTGAATAATGCTGTTTAACTCTCTGACGTTCTCCCGTCCTTGTCGCAGGTGGTTTATTCCCCCGAGGAGCCGATCAGGAGTACAGTGCATTCAGAGTTGGGATGGTTCAGTTTGGGATGACAGATTTCAGACTGACTCCACACATCGATAACCTGGAGGTGGCCAACAGCTTCGCCGTCACAAACTGCTGTGAGTGATGTTTTCATATGTGAAAGCAGATGTTTTCTTTAAGACGAGGACTCGGTCCTGAGTCTGAGTCTGGTCTCAGGCTCGGTGCTGTGCAGGACATGAAGTCTGCTGCTTCCAGCAACGAGGTCTCAGTGAGGGAAGATATTTAAGTCAGAGTGGATTTCCATGTCTGTGCCGGGTTTGGAGCTTCTCACATGAAACATTTAGATCAGGAACTGTTTATATTTTCATCATGCAGCTCATTTATTCTTCAGCTCTTTTGTCTTTTTTTGCCTCTTATTCCTTCATTTTACTATTTAATGTCATTAAATTAATCATTTCTGTTCCAACAGAAAGAGAATACCTTTTTTATCCTTTTCCTTTTTTTTTTCTATATATACCTGTTCAGATCTTTCCTCTCACCCTATTTATTTCTTTCCACGCCGCCCCCCCCCAAGCAAGCCAACCAACCCAATCCCCTGCCCGCGCCCCCCACCCGGGGCCCCACCCCACACCACCTTTACCCCGGCGCACCCCCACCCCAGCAAGAACCCCCACACCTCCTTCCTACCCCCTCTTCTCTCTTTTTTTATACACGAGACACACGATACTGTTAGAATTTTTTATATCAGATTGGCAAAAGTTAAATATCCCCCTTTAAACTTTTTTTCCTAAATAATTTAATTTGGGGAAGAAAAATTCTCCTTCTCACGGGAACCCCAACACCTCCCTCCCCCCATTCCCCCCTCCTTTTTTATATAAAAAACTACCTACATCAGTCAAATTTTTTATTGGGATACACAGAAATTGAAAATCTCACCTTCCATCCTTTCTCTCTCAGATACTCCGCTCCCCCCCACCTTCAAACAATAGTTATCTGGCGGCGGAGGGTCAATCACGGGCCCCGTTTGCACGCGCACCCACCCATTCCACTCTCTCTCTCCGTGTGTGCCCCCTCCCTTCTCCGACCATCTATTAATTAATAATCATTCCTCTTTTTTTTTATTATAGGAATAGGGTTATTTTCTTCCTTTTTTTATTATTTTCAAATATAATAATATTATTTTTTCCTTCTTTTTTTTTTTTTTGGGGGGGGGGGGCTCCACTCCCCTTTTCCTTTGGGCCCTCTATTTTCTTGAAAAAGCCCCCTGTCCCTCAAAATTACAAGTGATTGGATGATGAAGAATTCACTTTTACCTAAGAGACCTGAATCTACTCATGCGCGGCACTAAACCGGGGCTGGGTGTCGTAAGCTCTCTCACAACGGATGTACTGACGGACGAAACGTCCGTATCCGTATTTATCGTAGGGTATGAATGGGGCTTTAGGGTTAGGTTCCACTCATTCCTACAGCGGGTGTGGATTGTAGGGGGCGTGGTTTGTAGTGATGTGGGCGGGTGGTCGTTAGGGTTAGGGGAGGAGTTAGGGTTAGGTTCCACTCATTCAGCGGGCGTGGATTGTAGGGGGCGTGGCTTGTAGTGGCGTTGTAGGACGTGGGTGGGTGATCGTTAGGGTTAGGGGAGGAGTTAGGGTTTGGTTCCACTCATTTACCGGGCGTGGTTTGTAGGGGGCGTGGCTTGTAGTGTCTCCGGCTGCAGCTAGGTGCTACTTTGCATTCCCCTCCCCCCCCCTTTTTTTTCATTCATTCCTGTCGGCTATTTAATGTGATAACCTGCTGCTTTGTCATGGTTTCATTTACAATAAGAAAAATAGAAAAACAGCAGCTAAATAGGTTATTTGAAAGTTTATTTCAAGGAGCACTTGCTCTTAACATTTTTTTTAAACTTGCATAATATCGTGCTGAATTATTTTCAGTCTTTTATTTGACCTCTTTGAGACTTCAATCGTGTTATTTAGAGATCGCTGCATAAACACGATCTCACCCAGCATCTTCCAGCTGTGTTCTCCGTTCCTGAACCAGCTGTGGAGAAAGACTCATTAACCACGTTGGATGATGCGGAATGACAAGAACTTCCCCCACAAAAATCTCTTACAGGGCCTCACCTTTATTATTGTGACTCACAACAACACGATAAAGACGACCCGGAACACTTGTTACGTGGACAAAAATAAATGTAGGTCTGAGTAACAACAACAAAATCATGTGCTCACCATGACCCCCCTGCACTGGGCCTGCCCGCCCCCATACGCCTGAAATTGATCTGTGTAACCGGGTACTACCCCGGTACCCGACCCGTTGCAGGTCTCTGATCATGTCTGTGACGGGGCGTCGCTGTGAAAGCAGCTGCAGGCTGACAGGGCTCCGTCTGTCCCTCTGAAATAAAACTTTATATCCTATAAGAAGTGAGGAAGAGAGAGAGAGAGAGAGAGAGGAGAGAAAATATGAATCCACTTACACAATTCACTGGTGCATCTGTACAAAAATCCCTAAACAACATTCCAAGGTCTCTGTCGGAAAACAAAACAAGCAATCCCCCACAGGAGGACCTGCAGGTGGCTTAAATATCCTCAGATCATACAAACACATGCAGAACTACGCAGAGAAGAGTTACAATCTAGTCAGAGCAACGGGAAGCAGAGAAGAGGTACAACCTAGTCAGAGCAATGGGAAGCAGCGTCACAGTGTCATCATTAGGGGTGCACCGATTGCAGTTTTCTGGCTGATCACCGATCGCTGATCTTTAAGAAATCTGACCTGCTGATCCCGATTTTTCTTGAAAACTGACAGCAAACATCTTCAATGTACCAATTTTGTTTGATTAACAATACCTGTTGTACAATGCAAACTAGCTGAACTGCACAAGCTACTGTTAAATATAAATGAAAAGTTTCAAGCATTGCTGTCCAAACTACAAAAATATAATTTCCATTCCTTCAGTCTCATTTTCCACATTATTAAACTATAAAACTAACTCAACTGGTTGCATTTCAAACTGGCTTTGAGCCTCTTACTAGAAATAAAGTTCACAATATTTTGCTTATTTTGCAATGCATATAATAAGGTGTAAGTAATAAATAAAATAATCTACAAGACAAACTAACAAAACTTGAACCACCAAAAGTGTCCTGAGTTTTAGGTTTCTTTATAGTGCAAAAAGGAAGTCCAAATACAGCAGCTTTGTGGCTATTTAAATGCAAACTGTCTGAAAAAATAACCTGCAACAACTTACAGGAAAAAAAGGACTAAAAGTCAAGCTCCTAAAAGAAAATAAAAGTGCAGCATATGTAACATTTTCAAGTTAACAGGTTTTTAACAAGGATTAACATGGCACAGAAACGCTGTTCTCTCTGATAAATTGCAGTCACTTGGACATTAGTGGCAGGTTTTTCTTAATGAATAAAAGCATTTCTCCTTTTTCACCGGACAGACGTCTTCTTTTCTCATCCACTACATGCCCAGCCAAGCTAAACAGGCGCTCGCTTTCAGTGCTTGTGCAGGGGGCAGAGAGATAGGCTCGGGCAAGTGAAGCAAGATGTGGGAAGCGATCTTTATTGAGCTTCCAGTAGGCCAATGGGTCCTGGCTCCTGTCGATGGGAACTTCAGATAGGTAGCTCTGTACCTGCAGGGCTGAAGGACTGGCTTGCTGTTGCTCCATCCCAATGTTCTCCTTCAGGATTTCCTCATGTACTGCTAACAGCAGACTGCACCTTTTAGCTGCAGGTGCATCAGTGTCAGGAGGTCCCAGCTCGGTGGATGTTCCTGCAACAGGTCTTCCACCCACAGGTGTGCATCTGGTCTCCGCCTCTGCAAGTTTGGCCAGAAGGAGCAGCTTCACCTCATCCTTCACCTCTGCTGAGAAGTAGCGATTCTTGTATCTTGTTTTGCATAAACAAAGAAAGATAGATCAGTCATTGTGTTTTGTACACATTCATTTTTATGTTTTGCTAAATAAAGAAATGTATTTTAAAACAGTAATTTTCCTTTTTTAATTTAGTCTTAAAAATATGGTGGAAGGCCTTTAATAATTATAGCAAATACAATATTTATAGTTACTTGCCTTGGATCAAGAATAGTGGCCAAGCTGTACAGGGGCTCATGCTCGATGTTGCTGAATCTTCTCAGAACAGCCTCCAACAGTGTGGCTTTGGCTGTACCCACACCACGGTCTGTGCTTGCTTGTCTCTCCAAAAGCCGTTTAAGTGCAGTGATGGCTGGGATGACATCGGCTGCTGTAGCTGTTGATGAGCTGATCTCCTTTGTGAGTTCCTCAAAAGGTGCGAGGATGGTCAGCACATTTCCCACGAGCTCCCACTGGTGTGCAGTAAGTGTGGCTGGTAACTCGTTCTCAGCAGCATACACGCCAATAGCACATCTCTGCTCCAACAGCGACTGCAGCATGTAAACAGTGCTATTCCATCGTGTTGCAGTCGCTTCCTGGGCTGATTTAACTGATCCTGTATATTGTAGAGTCGGGAATAGGCAAGTGATGAATGTTTAAAATGCCCGACAATTCTCCTTCCCGTTGCCACGATATCTGCAATGCTGCGCTGTGCTAGCTGTCCCTCATTTACAACGAGCTGCAGTGTGTGTGCCAGGCAGGGCAAACTTTTTAAGTTAGCATCATCCAGTGCTTTGGCCATATTACGAGCGTTGTCCCGTACGACAGCGTGGACACTTGAGTGGTTTATTTTCCAATGATCCAACATCGCCTTAAACTCTGCTGACAAGTTGGCGGCTGTGTGAGACCCCGGCATTTCCTTACAGTGAAGAAGTACGTGATGGCGTTCAAATTGTTGGTCGATCCACTGCGCAGTGAGACTCAGCATCGACATTAAACTTACATCAGACGTCCAAATATCTGTTGTAAAGCTGAGTATCTTTGCATCGGCTGCTAGCAGGCTGCGGGTGTGTGTCGAAACTTGATTGAACAACTCCGGTAAAGCAACATCTGAAACGTATCTCCGACTCGGCATGTTATATCGTGGGCTTAGAGGCTGCATCAGGTTTCGGAAACCTTGGTCCTCGACGACTGAAAATGGCTGATCATCCAATGCCATGAACTCCATTAGTTTCCTTGTCGTTGCTTTGCTCTTTTCATTACTCATAAGAGTTAACAGCGGACCACTGACCGGCTCTTTGCTTCGGCTAGCGTCTTTAGCCTTAGCTTTACTGCTGGCTTAAAATGCTGCATAATCAGCTTGATGGTGGTTTTTTAAATGCCAAATAAGGTTCGTTGTGTTGTAAGTTTTGGTTGTGGCCCCACCGCGACAGATTTCGGCCTTGCACGAATTGCAAACTGCTAATTCTGGATCAGTTTCTTTAACTATGTAATGCTGCCAAACTGAAGACATGATTCCGGCTGACTGAGTGCAGCTGATGCACACGGCGTGACGTACAGGGCGGACCTGTCAGCCTTCCCTTACGGCAGAGCTGAAGGACTTTAGCAGAAGTAAATACGATCGGTAGATAAGATCGGTTTTACATTTATTGATTGGCCGATCCCGGATCCCCCAAAATTAAGGAAATCGGAGACGATCTATCGGCTGGCCGATCAGTCGGTGCACCCCTAGTCATCATGCATGACAAAGGGTCTCCGTGGTGATACAGTCATGCAGATGCAGCCTCGTCTCTGCAAGGAGGAGGAAGCCCGCACAGCCCAAGACCCGGACCCCCAGCAGCCACCCAGCCACCCCCTCATAGGGACGGACATGCATCCCCCAGAAAGCAGGAGAAGGTGGCCCCAGCCGGAGCCCCCCGCAGTCTCGGGGTTCAGGCCCCAGCGGACCAAGACCAGCAGCTGCCGACCCCATTGGGCACCGGCCGCCTCCGGGTCAGGGACAGCACCGGGCACAGGGCCCAAGCGCCCAGGAGCAGCCCCACCCGACCCAGGTGGCCCAACTGAAACCCAGGAGCACAGAACCCCCCCAGGACAGGCCAGCCCCCAACCCAACGTCCCTGCCCCACACACCTGACACCAGGGCGGTACCACTGCTACCACCCCCTACCCCACCACCACACTCATACTCCCCACACACATACCCCCAACACCCACATGCACTCCCCCCCACACACATGCACCCACCCACTCAGCTCTCCAACCTTACATACCCACACTCACTGCTCCCTCCACCCCCAAAACCCTCCTCTCTCTATACCCAACACACATACCCCCCACCTCCTGATACCCTCTAACACCCACATACACTCCCCCCCACACACATGCACCAACCTGCCCCTCCCTCCAACCTTACCTAAACACACACACTCCTCCCTGGAGAAGTAATTCTACCTCCTCATCTGTCCAAACAAAGTTCCTCCTCCTCGCCGCCATAGTTGTTTTGATTTTGAAGCGAACAGAGACAAGCGATTGTACGCATGCGTGCGGACACGGTGGAGTTCTGTCACAGCACCACCAACAGGCCCGGCGTGCAGATCCGATCAAATTCCACACACGCTTACGTCCTCGTATGCACACAGATTTCTTCATGACGATGCTCGTGTGAACGCGCATAAAAAGATGAAGACGAGACGCCACTTTTGCGTCTTCTATTCTGATGGTCGCCATGTGAACGGAGCTTTAATCTGTCGGTAATTTTGTGCCATTTCCCTGCTTAATCTATCACAGCTGTGTTCCTCTTTTGTGTGATGACACTTTTGAATCCCTCATAGTTCCATTAGCAGTGTTTGCTCTGCATCTGAGAAGATGACGGCTCTTGTCTTGTTCTCTTTCATGATCTGATCCTTTTTTCCAGCTCTACTCGGCAGGGCTTCCCACGTTCCTGAGACTTCACACATAGCCAGGTTACATAAGTCTCGCTTGGATTAACCTGGATTAGATGCAGCTGAAATGAGTTGGTGGAACCACTTTGAAAGATGGAGTTTCCTGCTTAAGCCTGGCTTTCTTTAGCTTCGTTCGTGGAATACCCCCCACCTTTCACATGAACATGGACCAACATACGTGTCAGCAGGTGCAGACGTCTGATTGGACGTTACAGAAAACACCTGATTGCAGTGATTGCATCAACGTGTTGATCAACAATATTTTAAGTGGAAGGTATAAAAAATTTTGAGGACGACTGCATACTGGGAAATATTCTAAATTACTGGTCATAATTTTTTTTTAACTTTGATCCAGCGTTACCATGGCAACAGGCTCCACAGAGCAACTGGAACAGCAGCGTTACCATGGAAACAGGCTCCACAGAACAACTGGAACAGCAGCGTTACTATGGAAACAGGCCCCACAGAGCAACTGGAACAGGCAGCGTTACTATGGAAACAGGCTCCACAGAGCAACTGGAACAGCAGTGTTACCATGGAAACAGGCCCCACAGAGCAACTGGAACAGCAATGTTACCATAGAAACATGCTCCACAGAGCAACTGGAAGAGCAGTGTTACCATGGAAACAGGCTTCACAGAACAACGGGAACAGGCAGCGTTACCATGGAAACAGGCCCCACAGAGCACATATATATATATGTATAGAAATGTATATTAAGTGTTTGGACCAGCATGCTTTACCTTGGAGGCCTGAGGTTTATAAGCAGACGGGCATCATCATCCTGCATGACTTTGGTGGGCTTGTTTTGCTGACCAACACCAATGTTAGAGAGGCGAATGAGCAGCAGAAGTATTTAGAGTGATAATTAATTGCACGCTACCATTTTTTCACAAGTTTTAAGATCTTAATTGATTTCATAACTGATATGAAACAGTTCTCAGGTTATATTTGGACCTTCTAAAATGCTTTGATATGTTGTTTTAGAGTGCAAAAAAAAGAACAAAAAGCTTGAAAATGCAGTGAGATGTTCCTGACACGTAATTTAGCGTTTTGTTTCACCAACTACCATCTAAACACACACGCAGCCTAACTTGTTCATGATACCTGCACTGCGGTTTATGTGCTGAAGATGAAGTAGATCAGCCTTTCTCAAAGTGGTGCCGCGGCACACTGGGGTGCCGCAAAAAATGATGTATTCTGACATTTCATATTAAAATATATCTGAATACATGAATATATCCTTTTTCAAATTTTTTTGACATATGAATGGACTTATAGAATTTTAAATTCATTTTTGATAAATAAATATATAAGATTAAGCATAAATATCCATCTCATGTAGCCATTGTCAGTAATGGGGTCAGCCTGACCGTGCAGCACATTGTTTTATAGCCTAATTTAACCGCAAAAATACTTTGATTTCACAAAGAGCGAGGCACAAGCAACAACATTATGGATCGTTTTTTAAAAGCCCCACCAGAACCGGACATAGTTGAAATGGAGCCTCAGCCTACCATTTCATACGAGCCTTCGTCCACCAGGTCGGCCTGTAGCTGTGATTGTTTGGGCAGTCCACCTCTTACGGTTTTATAGCATTTGTGTCTCTGATTTATCATTTTATGAAGCACTTTGTAAACCTTTGTTTTTAAAGTTATTATCATTATTTACAGTTATTTACATTTACAGTACAGTTATTTACAGTTCATATTGTGCTCTGTTCATTACTGTTCTGTCTAAATAAACAGCACATTTGCATTCACGTTTTAGGCTATGCAGTGTTTTTAATCATATTTTACACTGGGGTGTCTTGAGATTTTATGCACTTTTGAAAGGTGCCCTGACTGAAAAAGTTTGAGAAAGGCTGAAATATATGATACGAGTTTTTTCCCAGATAACATCTCCTCAGCATCATGCTGTTTCACAAGCTTGGTTCACAAACTGGTTGCATTTCTGCAGAACAAAAAGCATCTGCATCAGTAATTGATTTCTGTGTACCAAAAAATAGTTGAAGTTTTGGTTTTTTTTTACTTTCTAAATACTTATTTGCATATCGCATATACGTACATCTGTAGGCAGGTGAAGAAAAGATACACAACACAATAAAATAACAATAGATGCTGCTTTACTTTACTTCAAGCATTCGGGGAGTCGGAAGCCTGGTGGTAGCGTCGTGGGCTTTGGCACGGAGGACCCGGGTTCGAGTCCCCAACACGACCTGAGCAAGGTCCTTAACCCCCACCAACCCCCGGGCGCTTTAAGTAGCAGCCCACTGCTCTCTGATACTCACAGTACAGAGATGGTGAAATGCAGAGCCCTAATTTCCCCTCGGGGATCTTACCAGTATATATATATATAAAAAAAAGCTATGTTACAGGACAATGCCATGTACTCAAACTCTCCTCCCCACTGTCTGTCTTCACTTGAAGTGAAACATCTGTCCTTCTCTGTTTTCACGTATTGGTACGAGCCTATAAGCTCACATGACTGGCCGCATGGCCGCCATGCTGGCCAGTTCTGCAGTCTCCTAAAAAAACTGCTCCTCTGAGCATGACACATCACCAACTGTTGCTGCAGGAGGTCGCCAATGCTAATGCTAATGAAATGAAATGAAAATGAAATGAAAAATACTTTATTCATCCCCGAAGGGAAATTCAGTATTGTAAAAGCTCACTTTTTTTTTTTTTTTTTTTTTTTTTTAATAAATAAACAAAAAGTCAGTTAGTCTTGTTCTTTAGGGTGATGGTTGCTGGCAAGAATGAATTCCTGTATCTCTCCGTCCTACAGTGAACCTGACGCAGCCTCCCACTGAACACACTCCGTTGATTCTTCACCGTGTTGTGGAGAGAATGGGAAGAGTCCTCCATCATCTTCATCAGCTTGTGAAGCATTCTTTTTTGAACGATCAGCTCCAGCGGCTCCAGAGTTCTCCCCAGCACAGAACCAGCTTTCTTGATCAGCTTGTTTAGTTTCTTCAAGTCTCTGGTTCTGATGCTGCTGCTCCAGCAGATGGCTGCAAAGCTGATTGCACTTTCCACAACAGACTTGTAGAAGATATGCAACATCTTTTTGCAGACATTAAATGATTTTAGCTTCCTTAAGAAGAAGAGTCTGCTCAGACCTTTCTTGTAGATGTAGTCACAGTTACATTTCCAATCGAGTCTGTTGTCCAGCTGAACTCCAGGTATTTGTAGTTCTCCACCACCTCCACCTCCTCTTCCAGGATGTAGACAGGACTATGCTGCTTATTCTTGCTCCTCCTGAAGTCAACAATCATCTCTTTAGTCTTGCTGGTATTTAAGATGAGCTGATTGTTACTGCACCATTTCACAAACTGATTGACAAGTTCCCTGTACTCGGCTTCTTGTCCATCACTGATACACCCCACAACTGCAGAGTCATCAGAATATTTCTGCAGATGACAGGACTCAGAGTTGTACTGGAAGTCTGAGGTGTACAGTGTAAAGAGGAATGGTGAGAGTACAGTTCCTTGTGGTGCTCCAGTGCTGCTGACCACCATCTCAGACACACAACCTTTCAGTCTCACAAACTGTGGTCTGTTTGTGAGGTAGTCGTAAATCCAGGTGGTTGTGGAGGATCCACCTGGAAGTTATGGAGCTTTTGACATAGCAAAGCAGGCTGAATAGTATTAAATGCACTTGAAAAATCAAAGAACATGACCCTCAAAGTGCTGCCTGACTGGTCCAGATGAGAGTGGGCTCTCTGAAGCAAGAAGATGATGGCGTCTTCAACTCCAAGCCCATTACGATATGCGAACTGTAATGGGTCCTGAAAGGTGTTGACTTGCTTGTTGAGGTGAGCCAGTAAGAGTCTCTCCAGGACTTTCATGATGTGAGATGTCAGAGCAACTGGTCTGTAGTCATTTGGTTCAGCTGGTTGTGGTTTTTTAGGGACAGGAACAAGACAGGATGTTTTCCACAGCACAGGAACTCTGTTCTGTCTCAGGCTGGTGTTAAAAAGGTGCTGGAGAACCGGACATAGTTGTTCTGAACAGGTCTTGAGAACTCTGGGACTGACACCATCTGGACCTGCAGCCTTGTTCCGGTTCAGTTTTTCTAGTTGTTTCTTGACCTGGTCACAGGAGACAGTCAGGCTGGAGGTGGAGGCAAAAGAGGTCTCAGGATGTCCTGATGTGGAGACAGAGGAGGTCTCAGGATGTCCTGATGTGGAGGGAGATGAGGCTGTGTTCAGGTCCATGACTGAGGTGCAGGGTGACAGAGTGGAGGTGGGACAGGAAAGCTGTGAGCTCATGCTAACGCAAGTCTCAGCTGTCATTAAAAACAATCTCACCTGGATCTTCCACCTCTGCGTGTCAGCGTGGACATTCCAGGTGCCAGACAGTAAAACCCCGCCACGGCTTGGATCTGCTACAGGTAGAACAGAACGAGCTGGTCTACCTGCAGAGCAGCTGCTGGTTAAAGCTGGTTAACGCTGGTGGTTGGAACCAGCAGGGTTCTCCACCTCTGCAGGAGGCATTTCTCTGTATTTGAGTTAAATCTGTAGCTTCCTGCTAACTTTGGTGAACGAGGCTCCAGCTATTAATCTTTCATATGAATACGGACGGTATATTTGTAACTAGGGCAGCAGTGACGGCGGCTGGGCTCAGTTACATGGCCTCAGAAGCTGCAGAAAAGAGGCAGCAGGAACAAAGACTCCATGCATGGAGGATACGCTGCCATTATCAGAGCATGATGTAATGATGGCCTGCAGCTCGGAGCTCTACTATTTTGGAGCATGGACGTGTTCGCAGTGAAAGCGTGGAGTCTCCTCCTCCTGCCGACTGCATTCAGGCTGCAGATACGCGTGATGTGCTTTACTGTGACAGCCTTTCATTTCCACACTTACTCGTCTGAAAGGAGACGTCCTTCTGTGCAGCAGTGACTGTTTGGGTTCTTCTGTCACAGCTGTGATCCAGCATCGTTCTACCTTCAATCTGTCTGGAGGAGGAAAATAATCCGAGAACGCGCTGTGCTAACCGCCACAGCAGCTGTTTGTCACGCCAACTCAGAGAAGCTGACGGAGATGCGACTTCACGCAGCATCGTCTGGAAGCTTCTCACCTGCAGCACAGTCAGATCTGCTGCTATCATGACTCAGAACACGTCTGTTACACAGAACACACACCGGGGAGACGAGTGAAGCACAAGCAGAGTCCACATCAGCGGAGGAGGAAACTCTTCAGCCACCCCACATCCAGCTCTACCTCAGTCATTCCATCATCAATCAATCAATCAATGTTATTCATATAGCCCTTTACAGTACACGAGGAAACCAAAGCGCCTTCCATAAAAACAACATCATAGAAAGAAAATAAGAACAGCATGAAGAAAATGATAGGCAAATGCAAGTAAATACGAATAAAATATGAAAATATATCACCACATTAGTGGTGTCAAAGGCCAGTCTGAATAAATGCGTTTTAGGCTTTAAAAAGGACAAAGTCTGTTATAAAGCGCATGTTAGGAGGCAGTTTGTTCCAGAGTCTGGGCCCACGACCGAGAACGCCCCATCACCCCAATGCTTGTATCTGGCTCTAGGGACTTCCAACAAGAGCTGGTTAGCGACCTTAAAGCTCTGGTTGGGTTTCCAACATGCAAAAGTTCGACAGGTAAGGAGGGCAAGACCATTAAGCACTTTAAAAACAAATAATGTCATTTTATAATCAATCCTAAAAGAAACGGGAAGCGAGTGAAGAGGAAACGGAACCGGGGTGATGTGCTGACGTCGGGGGGTGTTGGCTAGAAAACGGGCAGCTGTGTTCTAGACCAGCTGAAGACGGTTGATCGATGACTGAGAAACTCCGACATAGAGTACATTACAACAGTCAAGTTTAGAACTAATAAAAGCATGAATGGCTTTTTCGAGATCACAACGATTTAAAAAAAGTTTTATCTTTGTTAAAGGAGTGATGACATAGCAGTAAAAACTAGTTCATGTTGTTGGCATTACTGCATATGTACATACTCCAAAGAAAAAAACTGCATTTTTTACAGCGGAGTATTGTTTTGAAACACCAGACCTCACTTCCTCAGTAATACAGTTGGGTCCAGTGACGATATGGAGCTTTACCCGGAGACCAAGCTGACTGCATTTTGATTGGCTACACCTTATTTGGCTATGACCTTATTTAGAGAAAGTAGGTCAATCTGCAGTCGAAGTTTGCTAAAGGCTAACTGCTAGCAACATGGGCACTTCAGACAGTGAGCTATGTTTATCAGACAAGACAGCATTTAGAAAATAAATAAACTTACAGGTAATGACAAGGTTTCTTTCTTCTTCCGGCTGTCAGCGAGTGCAGACGTGCTTTCTTCTGCTCCCTTCCTCCCTGTTTTCCCTGCAATCTTTGTCCTGTCAGTCCTCTGAGCCTCTCTCTGCATTTTTCTCCTAAATCCTAAACTTCAACTATGGATCTGGACGGCGGGTCTCTCAACACAACGGATAATATTTTTTTACCCAGAGACAAGGTGCAGGGGGCGGCATCTTGTCCGGACGGGACGGTCCCAGCAGGTCACACTGAAGACCTGTACATGTTTGGATTTATGATAACTGGGTTCCTGCTGATTGAAGCTGTCGGGTACCTGTTTCATCGGGAAATTCTGAAGCTGACGGCAGCTGTGGGCAGGCTGCCGTCCGAGCTGTTTCTCCGAGCTACCAACACTCAGACTCAAACTTTGTGCACGTTGACTCGCGTGGATGCCCTGTGGGGCAAACTGGGGACGATGTCTGACAGCATAAAGGATGTTGGGTTCCACCTGGAGCAGTTGGAGACTTGGATTGGGGGTAATTAACACAAATTTGGCTGATTTGGTCGCCTCTGAGACCTGCTGAAGACTTTACAGGCAGACGGAAACATGCCTCCGCCTGGACCCAAACTATCTCCTTATCTCAATCTGGTCCCCGGGAGCGGCCTTGCAGCTGCTCCTTAACTCCCAAATGTCCTTGGAGAAACTGCAGAAGTGAGGCTCTGCTACCCCCCCCCCCTCCACGAGAACAGTTGGGACTCTCTGAAGGCCGTCTCTATCATCTAAGGACTGTGTGTGAGCCGCTGTCTCTCGCTTACGCACACACATTTTCACGACACTGATGCGCACATCCCACTGCACGGCTGGTCCTTCTTAACTTCCTCCCACCAGAAATCGGTGGAGGATGGAAAGATGCGCCCCCTGTTGTTGGCTGCGTCTCCTCCCTCACTGGGCTCTGGACCCCTCCTCCTCCCTACCACATGTGTCATGATGTTGTGGTTGTCTGTATACGTGCTTAATTGTACTGAGGGTGTTTTTTTTAACCCATTATCACGTCCTCTGCAGAGGGCGGGACAGTGGCCCCCTCCCCCCCCCCCCCCCCCCCCCTCCTGTCCCAATGTACATCTTTTACACTGTCTCTTTTTCTGTTACCCCTGCTGTAAAGCACTTTGTGTGTCCAATGGGTACTGTAAAGGGCTATATAAATAAACTTGATTTGATTTGAAGGTTGTGGCCCCCTCCCCTCAGTGTTGCTGCAGAAGTTTGCTTTTAGATCCATTTGTTTGAAAACCCAGACCTGACTGCACAGAAGTTACTACTGTAGCCCCATACGCAGCTGAATCAGACAAGGACGGGGGGGGGGGGGGGTATCGAAGCGAACGGTGCATAGACCGTTAGGAGAGAGGAAGGGAGGCTGTTTACTTGATAGTGTGCTCTTATCGGAGCAATTGAACTACATAGAATGATAGAACTATGTAGAATGATAGAACTACGTAGAATGATAGAACTACGTAGAATGATAAGCTGCTGTCTGATTCAACTGTTTCTGAGCAGAGAGACAAAGCTGACAGACCATAAACAGGAGCTTTGATTCTCACTCTGGACATTCACATGGCTTCATCAGAGCACAACAGACCATATTATACCCCAAAACCCCAGAAAAGGAACATTTGATGTCATTGCACCTTTAAAAGATGTAGTTGATAAAAACTGCCCCTGACCACACTATCAATCTGCTATTCAAATCTGAAACTGCTGTCAAAGAAAACCGCAAGGTTCCTGACAGCAGGGTTCAGTTTAGAGGGTAGAAGATTAAAATCAAAATTCGTACAATCACCAAATAAAATATACTCCGTTTTATCTTTGTTTAAGTGAAGAAAATTTTGCCCTAACCACAACTTTATGTCCGAAATGCAATCGGCCAAGGCATGAAGTGCTCCACTGGTGTTTGGGAACACGGGGAGATAAACCTGCAGATCATCCAAACAGCAATGAAAGGCTACGATGTGTCTGGCTATGATGGACCCCAGCGGCAACATGTAGAGCGAAAACAGCAGTGGCCCCAAGATGGAGCCTTGAGGCACTCCACAAAAAAGAGGGGCAACAGAGGAAGATAGATTTCTGATCATTACGGAAAAAGTTCTATTTAGTAGATAAGATTGGAACCATTTCAGTGCAGTACTGCGAATACTGACAAACTGATCGAGGCGAGACAGAAGGACTGAATGGTCCACCGTGTCAAATGCAGCTGTTAAGTCCAGTAGCACTAAAACAACAGGGTGACTTCATTAAGGACTTCAGCTCCCTGGACTTGGACCAGAATGACTGCAGCTGAGCATGAGGCTGGAATGAGGGGAGCCTGCGGACCACGGACGAGCATTTTAGGTGGTTTTTGAAGATGACGAGTAAGGCAACATTAAATCAAGTCCAGTGGTTCTCAAACTTCTTACAGTGTGTACCACCTGAGACAACATGGAGCCTTAACCTACTGTTCGGCCTCTGGGCTGATAAGTTTTGTAGGCCCTGTCCTCCAATTCACTTTTTTTTCTTTTTTTTTCTTTTTTAATAAGAGTCTCATTATTATTATTATTATTAATAATAACAATAATAATTATTATTATTATTATTATTGATTATTATTAATAATAATAATAACAATAATAATAATAATAATATAAAATCTGATTAATAAATAATAATTAAAGGGACTTGAGGCAAGATTAAGAAATGAAACTCGCGACTAGCGCTTCAGGTACCTGCAGCCACGAGCCAAGCCGTCACAGGAGCACAAACTGAAGCTATAATGTTGTTTACTCACCTTTTTCTTCGTAGTTACAATTTTTAGTGCCTTTCAGTTGATCTAGATCGTATTCTGACGGCAGAAGAATCCATAACTATCGCTTACAGTGTTTTTATTTAACGCGACCGTCTTCTTCCTGCATCAAAACTGCGGATGTAGGTCATTTGACGTCACGTCCGCAGGGCAGCGCGGGAAATTCGGACACCGAATTGCAGCTTTATGCAGCACACAGCCTGTTCAAGGCAACGGAGAGAAACGTGGGTGGAAACGTTTTTTTTGGTATTTAGCGCTTCATCACCCATTAGTATGAAAAGTATGGCCCCTGAACTCTGTTGGCCCCTGAACGCTTTTGTCCCCTGAACTCCGTTGGCCCCTTAACGCTGTTGGCCCCTGAACTCTGTTGTCCCATGAACTCTGTTGTCCCATGAACTCTGTTGGCCCCTGAACTCCGTTGGCCCCTGAACTCCTTTGTCCCCTGAACTCCGTTGGCCCCTGAACTCCGTTGGCCCCTGAACTCCTTTGTCCCCTGAACTCCGCTGGCCCCTGAACTCCGTTGGCCCCTGAACTCTGTTGGCCCCTGAACTCCGTTGGCCCCTGAACTCTGTTGGCCCCTGAACTCCGTTGGCCCCTGAACTCCGTTGGCCACTGAACTCCTTTGTCCCCTGAACTCCGTTGTCCCATGAATTCTGTTGTCTCATGAACTCTGTTGTCCCATGAACTCTGTTGTCCCATGAACTCTGTTGACCCCTGAACTCCGTTGTCCCATGAACTCCGTTGGCCCCTGAACTTTGTTGGCCCCTGAACTCCGTTGTCCCATGAACTCCGTTGGCCCCTGAACTCTGTTGGCGTACAGCCGTGAAGGTTGACCCTTTTAGCTTGGGACTGTTCACAGAGGCGTGCATGAAGCTATGCTAGCATGGGAATATGAGAAGACCTTCACAGAAACAAACACCTGCCATCTTTAATGTCAGATCGGAATGATGAAAGTATCTCTGTGTTAAATACTTATTTAGTTTTCATTAGATACAGTTTTCACTGCACTACACCTGCTTTGTGTTATGACCTCCGCCCAAGCAGGTGATGTTTTTGGTAGTGTTGGTTTGTCTGTCCGTCTGTCAGCAACTTTGGGGAAAAAGTTTTGGACGGATTGACCTGAAATCCTCAGCAGCCGTGTGTCTCAGTCCAAGGATGAAGCCATTAAATGTTGGTGATCCGGATCAGCTTCTGGATCCAGGGATGTTCTGAAGGATTCTTTATCTCTGTGAGGTCGGCCATGTTGGAAAGTCTGTTGATGAGGCGTGAGTGCCCCCTTGTGGCAGAACTGTGCAGCAGCAGGACTGAGCACATGATGTCAGTGTCATGGCGTAGCTCCTCTGGTAGCTAATCAGAAGTGCTGCTCTTTAGCATGTGTCAGAGAAACTTAAAGGCCTCCTTCCACTGAAAACTCGTTTAACTTGCTCCTTCTGAAATACGGAGGGTTTCCCCTTGTTTACTTACACATGCTGACTTGCTAGCGTTGCGTTCCCCCCAGTCGGCTGTGCTTTCTCATCACAGAAACAATACGAAGAAAAGAGCGAATCGGGAACAGCCTTGCACTTCTACGTCACATTGCAAATAGCGTATCCCACGTGGGGTTTCTATCTGTCCATTGGAAGGCAGGTAACCCTCCACTACACACTAGAAGTAAAGACGGCACGACTGTAGCTTCGGAGTTGAGAAGCTAATTAGCTAACTGTTTGTTAGCATGGTGGAACAAACTTGTTTGTCGGCTCTATTTCCTGTCTGTAGCGAAATAAGAGCGGAGGGCGGAGCTTCCTTCATACACTGATGGGAGGCAGCCAATCAGACGGAAATTCATGAGAAGGACCCGGAAAAGCTGCCGTTGGACCACAAGCCTCTCTTCTAGTATACAAATACAGCTGGATACAAAGATACCAGAAGGTTTTTTTTAAACAGAAACGATTCAGAATGCATTCAATAATAATGGAGAACACAGAAATATTAATGAAATGACCATGGAAGTACAACTTTAATGATGTCTGAGTACAGATCTGTTGTACGGTTTTCAGCAGCTTGGTGTTTACAGGCAGGCAATCGGTAAGGCCACCTCACTAGCTCAGCGCTAGGCGGGGGACTGGCGGCAGCAGCGAATAACCACAGAAGCGTCGCTTAAGGCCACACGTTTATTGCAAAATAAACTTGTCATAAACGACGAAACACTGTGAACCAGACCCCACTAGTGTGCCTCTGCGGTCATAAGCTGATCTCAGCCGAACCTCCCGTCTTCCTGCTTTCCTGCTCTTTAAGGACCCCTATTAGGACCTCCCTTCCACACTGACGTCCTCCTCTTCCCATCGCTATTAGCTGAAAGGTGGCCTAAAAGAACTACAAAGTCCGTCAGCCCTTGCATTCTCCTTTAGACACGTCAGCTTTTAACATGACCTTGCATTTTCCCCTTTTAATCTAAACTGTAATCATGCCACGTCGGCGTAAGCTGTGGTCTGCTACCACATCAGGAAGCAGAAATGAAACTTATGAGCAGCAGGGAGCTGATTGGCGGAGGTCTGCACTCCTACTGCTTTTCTAGTTATGACGTATATTTGGGAAGTTTTACTTTTTCTTCCTCATTTTGTTCTTGAACTAATTCTATTATTGTTTCAGTGTTTTAAGATTTGCGCTCTGTTATATACACACACATATCCATATATATGTATATGTGTATAAAGGGATAATGTTTGGAACGCAGGTCATTATTGGCAGGGTGAAAGCAGACCCCGACGCGAACCGGAGGGGTCTGCTTTCACCCTGAAAGTCCGTATTTTCTGATAATAACCTGCGTTCCATATTAAAAAAGAAAGATCTACTTAATTAATCCCAATCAGAGAGACAATTAGTAAATTTGTTCTCTGCATTGAACCATCTCAGGTTGGACCTGAGAGCAGTGGGCTGCTGGTTAAGGCGTCCACGGAGCAGTTGGTGGGGGTTAAGGACCTTGCTCAAGGGTCCACGGTGGTTTGCCTG
Organism: Atherinomorus stipes; assembly: GCA_023101725.1. Lineage (NCBI taxonomy): Eukaryota > Metazoa > Chordata > Actinopteri > Atheriniformes > Atherinidae > Atherinomorus > Atherinomorus stipes. Next base: position 276,883 of record JALJCO010014413.1, on the reverse strand, counting down.
AGTGTTGTGTCGGGGAATTGAACCCAGGTCTTCCACGCCAAAGCCGCGCCATTACCATTGCGCTTCCCACTCCCCCAAATCATCCCGCTTATTATACGACTACTTGCAGAAAATTAAAATAAAAGTCTTCTATTTTTGCGGGGGTCAAATAACTTCCTGATGTTCTACGCTAAGAAGAAAATAGTTCCCCACAGTCGGAGCACTTGTTGCTTAGCAACGTTGGTTAGTTGAGTCATGGCAGCTGGATTTTGTGCTAGCACCGGCTATTCCTGTGTGTTGAACTGGACATTTCCTCTTTTTTTTTTTTTTTTTGTTTTGGAGAGGGTGAATCCTTAAACTCAGCCTGGATCCAGCACTCAAAATCTCCACACTGGCCAAAGATTAGGAAGTCGTCTATTTTTGGTCACAAGGTGTCACGAAGTGCTCGCTCGCTGTCTTTGTTGCTGTAAGTGACCGGACTACTTGTGATGCGGAGGAATATTAGGTTAACTGCACAGTTAAAAAAAGGAAAAAAGATTCCCTGCCCTTGACAGCGGTCATTATGACAGTAATGATTGCTGGAACGTTTGGAAAACCCGATCAAGTCAACGGAGCGTTCTCCTGCATTCTAAAGAGCCGTATAACTGACATATATGCAGTGTATATATTATAGGGCTGGACGATATAGAAAAAAAGATCAGCGATAAAAAAATCTGTATCGATTAATATTTATAAAACAAAAAGCCATTATCAATTTAAAAGCCATTTTAGGTGCAGCCCTGGCAATTTAAAGGGGAAGTTCGTTTTTTTAAAATCTGGATCTGTTTTCCAGCATGAATCCGTTCATTTCCTCATCCAGACAGTTTTGGTGGAACTTGAATTCCTTCAGCAGATTTTTAGATCCACTCCAGATCAGCATATGTCCGATATACGAGGTGAGGGGGGCACAGCACACAGCCTCTAAATAAGACATTATCTGCCACAAACTCCTTCATTTCACCAATGGTTTTTTTTTTTGTTATACTAGTAAGATACTAGAAATTAGGGCTCTGCATTTCACCATCTCTGTACTGTGAGTATCAGAGAGCAGGGGGCTGCTACTTAAAGCACCCAGGGAGCAGTTGGTGGGGGGTTAAGGACCTTGCTCAGGGGTCCACAGTGGTTCACCCAGGAGTCGTGTTAGGGAATTGAACCCGGGTCCTCCGCGCCCAAGCCCACGACGCTACCACTGGGCTATCCACTTCCACTTCTGTTTTGTAACAAAATATCAGTTGCACCCCCCACTGTGAGCTCGAAGCGGCTTTTTTGTTGTGATTCGTCCTTATTTACAGACATTATATTGGACGCTGATCTGGAGTGGCTCTAAATATCTCCCGAAGAAATTCAAGTTGCACCAAAACTATCAGCGTGAGTAAATGAACAGATTTCATGCTAGAAAATAGATCCAGATCAAAAAAAAAACAAAGTTCCCCTTTAAGCTTCTACTGAATGACCTACTTATAATAAAGATCACATTAACACTGAATTCCAGTTCAGCCTTTGCCTGGTCTCCATTTGTGATTGGTTTGGCCGAAGGAGTGACTGTAGTATCATGATACCTGATAGGCTACAGCGGAAAACTGTGTTTCTATATCAAACTTTTATTGACCCTCTTTTTTTTCTATTAAAAAAAACCTCTATCGATATATATCAATATTATACTGTATATACATATATATATACATATATATATATATATATATATATATATATATATATATATATATATATATATATATATATATATATATATACATAAACTGTAACACAGCAGGGAAAAAAGTATTGGACATGTCAGCATTTCTCTCAGAATTGTATTTCTAGTAGAGCTGTTGACGTTAAGTTTTCACCGGGGGGGGGGGGGGGGATTTTAGGGTCATTTGGGTCATTTTCCTTTAAACATCCAGGGAAATTCGTTGAGTTTCTGTGCAGCTAAAGTATTTAATTCTAATACTAGAATAAAACGTGATTAAAGAATAAACTCATCCACACACCTCTCCCACAGTTGATGCAAAGATATTTCATTATTCAGCTGTTAACAGTGTTATTAGTGGCCTAATGATGATGGTAAAACTTGGATGCTCTCGTCCTCCTGCAAACTTCACAAAGTCAAAACACTTCTGTACATTTGATGCATCCAAGCTGTGATTGCATCAGGTTACATAGACGGCTTTGGTTTCACGACCAGACCTGACCTGATGAAACCTTTCATGCTCATTAACCTCAGGTTTGTGCAGCTTTGCTCCAAATGAAACATTTAGATTAAATGTGATGGTTTTTTAAAGGCTGAGCTTTAGAGGAATCAGATTTATTCTCCAAAACTCCGGTTGTGTCCCTAAATGGCAGCACAGCGCCACCATGTGGCTCTCCTTCCCATCATGTCCAGGTACGAGGTCACGTTTCCTGTTTCTGACTCATTCCTGCTCACAGCTGTTTTACTCCCAAATCACACAAAAATGATGATAAACCTCAAAGGAATGCAGAGAAATGTTGGCTTAATGATCCGGATCGTGATGTACCTGAACGCAACATTAAACTTAGACATAGGACTGCATGTTTAACTCGAAGAGTAAAGAACAAGGTCGCTGAAGTGGGACGGCTAAATATAGCAGCAGGTACACACACATCTACCTGTACGGAACAGCTGTGCAGGTTTCCCGTGGAAACGGCTGCTCTGGAGACTAACGGGGTAGAGTTGGGAAAAGTTGCAGGAAATCTGAGAAAAAAAGTACAGGACACGAAAAATTCCAGTAAATGGTTGTTTTAGGTCAAACGTATGAATAAAATATGATACTTTTCATCAGCAGCCGCTGCAGAAACGTAATAAATTCTGCTGTTAATCTTTTAATCAATCAGAGGATGGTGGCAGACGAGAATAAACTCAATTCAAATGATTATTTTAAACAGAAAACTATTTTATTTAACAAAAATTAAATTATATAAATTTCAATAAATTGTAATAATTATATATGATATTATTATAAGAATACTGTAAAATAAATTATAATAAATAAATGTAACATAATTGTAATAGTTATATATTATATTATAATATAAATAGATATAATCAATTATAATAAATTATTTGAGTTTAAACAAATTATTTTTATTTAAAAAGCAAATTGTTTATTACCAAAATGGTTTATTATTTTAAATTCTTATTTATAAGACAAAAAGTTGCATTGTCTCCAAAGAGGTGTCGTTAATAATCAGTGAAGAGGAGGTCACGACCCAAATGCAGGACAAGCCCGCAGATAAACAATCAGAACCGGAATGCGTTACATGAAACCGAAGGTGAAGGATAACAAGGTTTTTGAGCCAAAATTAGCCAAAACCATCAACAGATTTAAAGTAAGGATGTGAGAACATATCAGTACACTGAAATATCGCCATATTCTATGCCCCAATATCGTATCGTCATTAAAAAAAAAAAGTTCAGTATCAATATTTTGCAGAGGAAATGTCAGAAGATCTTGTTGTTCCACCTGCGCTGGTCCAGCATGAAGAACGTCTCTGCTTTCCACTGATATCTACGTGCATCTGCAGGTTCAGGTGCAGCTCTACACAGAAAGTACACGTTAACATGTGAGTCCAGGTTTTCAGAGACCACCCAGTTGGAAATTATAATGACCAACTGAAATATTTATTTTTTATTTACTCCTTAAAAAGAACCACTGTGATCTTTGTTTTACTGATTTCACATGAATTTCTGTCATTTATGTGAAACTGACAATATTTTGTAATTCATTTAAATGGATCCAGTTTGGTCAATAAATTCAGAACGTCCTCAGTGACACATGTTGTGGTGCATCGTGGATGAAATTTATTCCAAATATACTGATTATTGCAGAATCGCTGTATCGTGGGTGGGGTTGGACATCGAGAATCGAGCATCGATGGAAACCAGGACTGACTCTCCGATTCTCCCGGAATCGTTCAAATTTTTAAATTTCGATTCCTATTTTCGATGCCCAGTCGAACACCATAGAATCGTCCGGACGCGGAACGTTTGTTAGCACCGAGTTTCTGGTACACCCAATAAACGCTGACGCACACGGCACAACTCGCTTCTTTTTCACAATATTTAGCGAGTTTTCAGCCCTCTGGTAACTTTAAAACCGATGGCAGCAAGTCTAGAGACCCATTCTGGTCTTATTCGAGACTTTTGAGTTGGACGTGAAAGAACGTTTAGTTTACTGCGCGCTGCCGTGACCCCTCCCCCGTCTCAGAGCACACTAGAGGCTGCAGACGCAGCAGATGTTCACCTCTGCACCATGAACCAGACTGAAATAACCAAAAACTGCCACTGATCACCAGATATTAATTTCTGGACAGAAACATTTAATTTAAATTACTGTAACATGGAATCGACTCTTAATTAGAAAACCGCCAGTTTACCAGTTAAAGTTCTTAAAATGGTGAACTTTAACCAGGTCTGTTGAAGGTTGACCAGGGGGAATTTTATTTCTTTTTCTACTTCTTTTTTTAGTTAAAATCCAAATAAATGACTTTGGTCAGAACATAAATAGAGCTGGAGGTTATTATATTAATGTCCATGTCTGTTATTTGATTTAGTTGTCCACAAAAAAGAAAATGTAAACTTTTTTTTTACCCTGCCCCTGAAAAGAATTGAAATCGGGAATCGTTGGAAACCTGAATTGAAAGAAAGGAATCGATTCAGAACCGTAATCATTAAAATTCAAACGATGCCCAACCCTAATCCTGATATTAACGTTATCGTAGGGAAATTATTGAACAGTATCGTATCACTACCTGGTGACGCCCACCCGTATTTTAAAGTCAGAGTTCTGCCCCAGCTCATCTGCTCGGCTCTATACCAGCTCTTATAAACCAGAGGTGTTGGTTAAGTGATGTAATAAACAGAGATAAATGCTACTGTTATGCCACTGTCATCTAATATAAGACCAACAGGCAGCGTTTTAACGCAGCACAAGTTGCCTGTTTGTGAGATAAACACAGATAAATGCAACTTTTGGCCACTATTAATATGAGACTGTTGTCCAGTGTGTGACTCCACCTCATGCAGGTTTTACTGGAGTTCACAGATTCACAAGTTAATGTCTTCATTAAAGGCTCCAAATCATGTATCTGGTTGTAATTCCATGTTTGAACGTTTTAAAAGCTGCTACATTGCTACTTTAATCTTGTTTAATCTTTTTTAAAGCTATTCAAAAGTTGGAACTTTTATGTAGCTTGTAAAGATGATAAATGTATGTTGCTAGGACATTTTTGTGAATGAGTGTTTTAAAAACACTGTATCCGTTCCCATTGTGTGCTCTCAGTTTCAGCTGTATACAGTTTACATTTAGACATGGTCAGGCCTCTTGGGACAGTTTCCGGAAGGTTTTCAGCCTTTCTCCGCTTCATCACACCTGACTCAAACTAAATGGATCCAACAACCAATGAAGTTCTGCACAATGACTCATTCATTCGAGTCGTTCGGTGTGTTGGCACATGGACACAGTGAAAACCATCCAGACACTGGCCCTGGAGGTCTGGATTTGGTGATACTTGTACTATAGTATTGAAGTGTATGATAGTTAACAAAATACACTAAATGTATATTTCACAGGTAGAGGTGCAGAGTGAGGTCTGGAGATGTATTTTGGGTATACGTTCATGTACAGCATATATCATATAAATGTTCTTATTTTATGTACACTGGCCCATATCTTGGATACTGGCCGATTTCAGTTATATTGGCCATTATTGGATATTGGCTTATATATCAGATATCTTTTTTTTAAGCCCCCAATATCAGTATTGGCATCAGCCCCAAAATACCATATCGGCCGTGCTCCTTTAAAAACATCTCTGACCCATTTCAAAAGAGCAATTAACTCATTTTCCAGTACATTTGATACATCTCCCAGGTGTGATAGGCTACCACCATCATGTGACACAGAAGCTAGAATCTGATAGGCTACCACCATCATGTGACACAGAAGCTAGAATCTGATAGGCTACCACCATCATGTGACATAGAAGCTAGAATCTGATAGGCTACCACCATCATGTGACATAGAAGCTAGAATCTGATAGGCTACCACCATCATGTGACACAGAAGCTAGAATCTGATAGGCTACCACCATCATGTGACACAGAAGCTAGAATCTGATAGGCTACCACCATCATGTGATACAGAAGCTAGAATCTGATAGGCTACCACCATCATGTGATACAGAAGCTAGAATCTGATAGGCTACCACCATCATGTGATACAGAAGCTAGAATCTGATAGGCTACCACCATCATGTGATACAGAAGCTAGAATCTGATAGGGTACCACCTTAATGTGATACAGAAGCTGCAATCTGATAGGCTACCACCATCATGTGATAAAGAAGCTAGAACCTGGCTGCTTTAACATCATTTTATTGCCTAAAATTCTGCATGTTTTTTATCTGTACAATGGTACCTCCTTGTTCAAATAAGTATAGAATCTGATATTTTGTTTGGCTGGTATCTACGTATCAACTCCAGGGTATCGATATGCCCATCCGGTAAATTACAAATGAGAGGCAGGTTGGTAACCAGTAAGAAGCAACCTTAACTGCCAACAGGGGAAAGTTCTCCAATAAAAAGTGAAGGAGATAGATAGACTTTTCATTAACTCTCTGTCTTTGTCTTCCTCCAGTTTGTTCCCAGTTCTCTCGGGGCGTCTACGCCATTTTTGGCTTCTACGACAAGAAGTCGGTCAACACCATTACATCATTCTGTGAGACCCTTCACGTCTCCTTCATCACTCCATCGTTCCCGGCAGAAGGAACCAATCAGTTTGTTCTGCAAATGAGGCCGGACATCAAGGGGCCGCTGGTCTCATTAGTGGAGTACTACAAGTGGGAGAAGTTTGCCTATCTGTACGACAGCGACAGAGGTAGCATGCTCCACATCACTCTTCTCTTTTATCTACAAAAGGTGGAAAAATAATGTGTTACATACTGGAAATGTTAATTATTGTGTGTGTGTAGGTCTGTCCACTCTTCAGGTGATACTGGACACTGCAGCGGAGAAAAAGTGGGTTGTAACAGCAATAAACGTAGGAAACCTGAAGGATGAGAGGAAGGATGAGGCCTACCGCTCCCTGTTTCAGGTACGAAACCAACACGTGTGCAGGAATCACGTTTTCTATCATGTAAAGAAACACTTTCATCCATCCAACCAGAAACCAACTACTGTCACATTTACACACACTCGCTGACGGATTTCCAACAGCTCAAACCTTCTACGAAGGCTGCTTACTCTGGTCTCTGGTCTGACAGCCGGAGGTTTCGGTTCACTTGCTAACAGACTGTTTGCATGACATTGGAAAAAACTGTCGATGCGATGTTTTCTAGCCTTGGGACCAGAGGTGAAAAGTAACTAATTATATTTACTCAAGTTACTATAATTGAGTAGTTTTTGTGAGTAATTTTTAATTTTTTAAGTATTTTTTTAAATAGGTAATTTTACTTTTACTCAAGTATATTTTTGACCTGAGTAATTACTTTACTGCTTTGGAAACCTCCAAAATGAAATGCAGGGGGGAAAAAATCAGCCTGGACAGGTGTAAGACATGGAGAAGGAAATCCCAGACCATGTCCAGGGATGCACATGTGCAGTCCTCCGGAGCTAGTACCCTGCAACTTTTACCCTGCGTACACACCAAACACGATTTGGGCGTCAAAAACGCATCTGACGCCCAAAGTCAGATGCTTGATTTCCAGCGTCTTCACACCCCCGACGTGTGTCGAGGGATGTCCAGCCGACACGTCCTCGATGCGCGTGGGGAGGACTCCCTCCTTTTTCTTTTTCCTGTCACCGGTCTGCCTGCACCATGGCAGGTGCAGGAGAGAAAGCGGCTCGGCTTTATGTGATAAATAAAGCTAGAGAACGTCGTCGTCGGGCATCTCTGCTCCGTGTCTGATTCACCAGATGATTCCAGGTTTTCTGACTGTGATGAGTTTCATCCAAGCGGCAACCTCCGGTGGCCAACTATGAGTCTACCCGGAAGAATTTTGTAGTTCTCCCTTCATCCACTAGGGGCTGCAAGACTGAGCAAATCCCCACAGACTCCCATGTTAGAAACGCCACTTTCACAGCAGAAATAAACATGTTTACAGCCTGGTTCAAAATATCATTTTAGGTTTATTAGGTCAAGTTTACCTTCATGTCAACTGTGGGGGGGTGAATTTTTTATAACTCATTTGTTTATTGTCCCATTGTCCCGATGCGGGGCAGCATTATCAGTCCAGTTTAACGTCCCGATGTCCCGATGTGGGGCAGCATTATCAGCCCAGTTTAACGTCCCGATGTCCCGATGTCCCGATGCGGGGCAGCATTATCAGTCCAGTTTAACGTCCCGATGTCCCGATGTCCCGATGTCCCGATGCGGGGCAGCATTATCAGCCCAGTTTAACGTCCCAATGTCCTGATGTGGGGCAGCATTATCAGTCCAGTTTAACGTCCCGATGTCCCGATGTGGGGCAGCATTATCAGTCCAGTTTAACGTCCCGATGTCCCGATGTCCCGATGCGGGGCAGCATTATCAGTCCAGTTTAACGTCCCGATGTCCCGATGGGGGGCAGCATTATCAGTCCAGTTTAACGTCCCGATGTCCCGATGTGGGGCAGCATTATCAGTCCAGTTTAACGTCCCGATGTCCCGATGCGGGGCAGCATTATCAGTCCAGTTTAACGTCCCGATGTCCCGATGCGGGGCAGCATTATCAGTCCAGTTTAACGTCCCGATGTCCCGATGTGGGGCAGCATTATCAGTCCAGTTTAATGTCCCGATGTCCCGATGTCCCGATGCGGGGCAGCATTATCAGTCCAGTTTAACGTCCCGATGTCCCGATGTGGGGCAGCATTATCAGTCCAGTTTAACGTCCCGATGTCCCGATGTCCCGATGTCCCGATGCGGGGCAGCATTATCAGTCCAGTTTAACGTCCCGATGTCCCGATGCGGGGCAGCATTATCAGTCCAGTTTAACGTCCCGATGTCCCGATGCGGGGCAGCATTATCAGTCCAGTTTAACGTCCCGATGTCCCGATGCGGGGCAGCAATATCAGTCCAGTTTAACGTCCCGATGTCCCGATGCGGGGCAGCAATATCAGCCCAGTTTAACGCCCCGATGTCCCGATGCGGGGCAGCATTATCAGCCCAGTTTAACGTCCCGATGTCCCGATGCGGGGCAGCATTATCAGCCCAGTTTAACGTCCCGATGTCCCGATGCGGGGCAGCGTTATCAGCCCAGTTTAACGTCCCGATGTGGGGCAGCATTATCAGCCCAGTACATCCCATCAGGACAGCAGCTCATCAAACCACCGTTCAGAAACCGGAACCGGACACAGATCACAGTTTATCCTCCTCTGTCTTCAGGGAGAGAGGAGATTCCCCTGGTTCTTCTGGGTGTTTCCTCCTGTCATAAAATGTGTGTCTGTTTCATGACATTGAGTCGCTCTGATTGGTTGACGTCAAGACGCCAAAGTTCAGATTTTCCAACTCCAGCGTCTGACGCCCTTGATGTGCGTAACGCCCGTCGAACGCTGAAAAATCTCAAAGCTCAACACCCGTAACACCCCTAGATGCACCACAGGGTTTTCAATGCCTCCTAGATGCACGTCGGCCATTGACTTTACATGTAAACATGACGCCCAAATCACATTTGGTCTGAACACACCATTAGAGAACTCCTTCTCCAACACACCTTTGCGTTTTCCAAAAAAAAGTTTGTTTTTTTCCACCCAATAAAGAACAACAGTGATTGGTGGATCAATGCCTGGGTCAGGTACCCTTGAAACTACATGAGAACACTTTAAAGGTGCAGTGCAACAGAATCAAAGGTAAATGGCAGAGAAATGTCCTATATCAGTTGTGTGAAAAAGTGTTTGCTGTTGTTTCTTGATTTCTTTTTTTTTTTTTTTGCATGTTAGTCACACTTAAATGTTTCAGATCATCAAACAAAATTAAATGTGAGACAAAAATAACACAAGTAAACACAAAATGCAGTATTTAAATGAAGATTTTTATTAGTAAGGGGAAAAATCCAAACCTCCATGTCCCTGTGTGAAAAAGTGATCTTCCCCTAAACCTAATAACTGCTTGTTCCACCTTAGCAGCAACAACTGCATCAAGCGTTTGTGATAACTGGCAGTGAGTCTTCTACAGCGCTGTGGAGGAATTTTGTTCCACTCATCTTTGCAGAATTGTTGTAATTCAGCCACATTGGAGGCTTTTCCAGCATGAACCGCCTTTTTAAGGTCATGCCACAGCATCTCAATGGGATTCAGGTGGGGGCTTTGACTAGGCCACTCCAAAGTCTTCATTTTGTTGTTCTTAAGCCATTCAGAGGTGGACTTGCTGGTGTGTTCTGGATCATTGTTCTGCTGCAGAACCCAAGTGCGCTTCAGCTTGAGGTCACCAACAGATGGCCGGACATTCTCCTTCAGGATTTTTTGGTAGAAGCAGAATTCATGGTTCCATTTACCACAGCAAGTCTTCCAGGTCCTGAAGCAGCAAAACAGCCCCAGACCATCACACTACCACCACCATATTTTCCTGTTGCTATGATGTTCCTTTTCTGAAATGCCGTGTTACTTTTACGCCAGATGTAATGGGACCTCCACCTTCCAGAAAGTTCCACTTTTGTCTCGTCAGTCCACAGAGTATTTTCCCAAAAGTCTTGGGGATCATCAAGATGCTTTCTGGCTAAACTGAGACGAGCCTTTAAGTTCTTTTTGCTCAGCAGTGGTTTTGGTCTTGGAACTCTGCCATGCAGCCATTTTTGCCCCCCAGTCTCTTTCTGATGGGGGAGTCATGAACACTGACCTTCATTGAGGCAAGTGAGGCCTGCAGTTCTTGGATGTTGTTCTGGGGTCTTTTGTGACCTCTTGGATGAGTCGTCGCTGTGCTCTTGGGGTAATTTTGGTCGGCCGGCCCCTCCTGGGAAGGTTCCCCACTGTTCCATGTTTTCACCATTTGTGGATAATGGTTCTCACTGTGGTTCTCTGGAGTCCCAAAGCTTTAGAAATGGCTTTGGAACCTTTTCCAGACTGATAGATCTCAATGACTTTGTTTCTCATTTGTTCCTGAATTTCTTTGGATGGCAGCATGATGTCTAGCTTTGGAGGATCTTTTGGTCTACTTCACTTTGTCAGGCAGGTCCTATTTAAGTGATTTCTGATGGAGAACAGGTGTGGCAGTAATCAGGCCTGGATGTGGATAGAGAAACTGAACTGTGCTTTCCAAAGATGATAAACCATTTTACCCCCATTACAAATAAAAATCTTCATTTAAAAACTGCATTTTGTGTTTACTTGAAAATGATCTGAAACATATAAGTGTGACAAACATGCAAAAAAAGAATATATTATCAAAATAATCTTGTCTTGTTTTCAGGACCTGGAGATCCGTAAGGAGCGACGCATCATCCTGGACTGTGAGCAGGACAAGGTCAAGGACATCATGGAGCAGGTTGGTGTCATATTTTATCTCCAGTCGTGTGCAGTGAACTCGGAGATGATGCTGGTCCAGACTCTCTAACTGCGTCTGCTCTCCGTCCTCTACAGGTGATCACCATCGGCAGGCACGTGAAGGGATACCACTACATCATTGCAAACCTGGTAAGTCCTCATCCTGTCTCTGGAGCCTACACATAGAAGTTCTGAAAAAATGATGAGGATGTCATATTCTGAGAGATATTCTGCTCTGAAAACAAAGATCCCAGAATCTCCTTAACTCAGCCAGAGGAGTTCATGTAGGACATCTGGCTGCCAGATATCAGATACTAGCAGGTGTTACATACTACCATATATCAGATACTAGCAGGTATTAGATACTACCATATATCAGATACTAGCAGGTATTACATACTACCATATATCAGATACTAGCACGTATTACATACTACCATATATCAGATACTAGCAGGTATTAGATACTACCATATATCAGATACTAGCAGGTATTAGATACTACCATATATCAGATACTAGCAGGTATTAGATACTACCATATATCAGATACTAGCAGGTATTAGATACTACCATATATCAGATACTAGCAGGTATTACATACTATCTGGGCCTCTGGGTGGCTGCTGGGGGCCTGGGTCGTGAGCCTTGCGGGCCTCCTCCTCCTTGCGGAGACGAGGCTGCATCTGCATGACTGTATCACCACGGAGCACCCTTTATTATGCATGTTGACACTGTGACACTACTTCCCATTGCGCTGACTAGGTTGTACCTCTTCTCTACTTCCCATTGCGATGACTAGGTTGTACCTCTTCTCTGACTTCCCATTGCGCTGACTGGGTTGTACCTCTTCTCTACTTCCCATTGCGTTTCTTCTTTCTCTCTCCTTCCTGACTGGGTTGTACCTCTTCTCTGCGTAGTTCTGCGTGTGTTTGTATGATCTGAGGATATTTAAGCCACCTGCAGGTCCTCCTGTAGGGGATTGCTTGTTTTGCTTTCCAACAGAGACCTTGGTTGTTTAGGGATCGCGGTACAGATGTACCAGTGAACTGTGGAAGTGGATTCATGTTTTCTCTCCTCTCTCTCTTCCTCTTCCTTACTCCTCTCTCTCTGTTTCACTTTCTATCATTACCTCTGTTAACTTTCATTTCTCCCTTGTCAGGCCCAGCAGTATGAAATGGAATGGTGTAATAGACAAATGTTTAAATAAAGAAATAAAATGAATAAACATGATATCAAGTGGAGCCTTATGTTCATAAAGCTCCGCTTGATAAAGCAAAACTGTTCAACAGAATAAAGCAATCAGATTTCCATTCTGCTTGCTTCGATGCTGGACAGGACAAGTAAAAAAAAAAAAAAAAAAAAAAAAAAAAGGTATTACATACTATCATATATCAGATACTAGCAGGTATTACATACTACCATATATCCATATATAAAAATCAAAGCAGAAGGGTAGGAGACTTTTTTTACAGATCTTTTTTGCAATTCTTCTTGACATTTTTAGTGATGAGAAATATTGTAAAAATATTTAGAAAGTTTTTTTAAAAAGTTAGATATTTAGTTTCATCCCGCAGTAGATGAAGATTTGGTTATATTCGTGGATTTTTAAGTGTTAAATTCAGTGTTTATTGGTAAGAAACAACAGATGATCTCTGTGGAAAATTTAAAAAATATGCAAGTAAGCATAAAAAGAAAGAAAAAAATGAAAGAGAGTTTTTGCTTCAGATTATTCATTTTGTTTGATATTATGATTAATGGGGTGCCCACGTTCAGGTAACGACATAAATGAAAAGGAATAAAATGCACGGTTCCATATTCGTTCTTTTTTTTTTTGTTTTTTTGGGGGGACTGGAGCACTATGGGAAATTCTCGTTGGCTAGGATGTCCTGTTTCAGCAGCTACCGTTTCAGGAGGCTGCTTCAGAGTGTGCGGAAGCAACATGAGACACCGCTCTAATCTCCATGTACATGCTGCCTCTTCCTCCTCCTCTTCCTCTGAGGTTTACATGTCCGTAGCAGGTCAGACAGAGGAAGTTAGACGTATCCTCTTATATCTGATCCACTTCTTCACGAGCAGCATCAGGACATAAAAGTTAAATAAAACTAAACACCATCGATGATGAATCTTTGAGATGTTGCTGGGATTCACTGATGATGATGACGATGATGTTTTGTCCAGGGTTTTGTGGACGGCGACCTCTCAAAGATCCAGTATGGCGGAGCGAACGTGTCTGGCTTCCAGATCGTTGACTTTGATGATCCTGTGGTGGCGAAGTTTGACCAGCGATGGGAGGCTCTGGAGGAGAAGGAGTATCCCGGAGCCGACTCTCGGATCAGAGTAAGAACTGAGCGGGATTCTCCAGCCAGCAGAGCCGCTTTTACCACCAAGCAGACTTAGCGACCACCAGGGGGCCCCGCACCACTAGGGGGCCCCCTTAGGAAGTCTAAGTAGTTTGTCTCAATGAGTGCTTGATGGTCTTCATTACGATGACGAGGAAATATCCATCTGGGGCAAAAAAAAGACACAAGGCCAAAGAAGCAGCTGCAAGGACGAGGTCGTTTATGTTGTAATGATACTGTGATGTCAGGTTTTAGTCTGGCGTCAGTGATGATGAAGATGAATAGACGAGACATGTAACAGCAATTTTTTAAAACATGGTTTGAGGTAGCAGGTACTAACAGATTTAGGCCCTGATTTAAGAAAGGTTTTGCGTGCTAAAACGGGCGCTATCTTCATTACGCACCCAATAATCCACTGGAGCTGATTTACAAAGCAGGGCAAAAGTTACCTGTTACCGGGTAAAGTAGCCCCGCTGTCCATTCTGCGTGTCTGCTGTAGATGAATATGCAATCTGGGCGTTTCTGCCAGAAGGTGAAAAATATTGGGAGGAGACGATGCAAACAACTCAGCTTAACACCCGTAATGTGATTTATGAACCATGCAACGGAAAGCAGGCGCAAGAAATTGTGTGTAATTTATCACGTCTGAAAAGCAGGTGTTAACTGCAGCTTCATGCACTGATGCTGGAAGATGCTGCAGGACTGCAGACGTGCAGCATCGGGTCAAGTTTTCTTTATTTAATTAAATAACAATCAACATCACTGTTTAACATGGTTATTCTAGACATGATACTGAAACATGAATTTCCCCTCGGGGATCAATAAAGTATCTTTATCTTTATTTTATTATCTTACACCCGTAGTACAAAACTGTACTGACACCAAACATATCTGAAATATGAGAACACACTTTACATTTATTTAAACGGCATAATTAACTACCGTGTTTTCCGGACTATAAGTCACAATTTTTTTCATAGTATGGCTGCTCTTGCGACTTATAGTCCAGTGCGACTTATATCTATATATAAGAATATATACAATTTAATAGGGCTGGAGAAAAAAATATCGATACCCTGAAATATCCCGATATTCTCATATGCAGATTTCATAATTAATCAATCATATTGATAGTTAAAAGTTAGTTGCTCTGTTTCACGAACCTAATTGTTTTCGTAAAGTCTCGTGAGATTTCATTTGTAAAAGAGATGAATAAAGCATTTTAAAATATCAATATGAAATCTGCATATGAAAATGTCGTGATATTTCAGTGTATCGATAATTTCGGAGTACTGGGGAATTTTTAGCTGTCACAAACTGGATATGAAAAATCCCCAAATTGCCCTGTTTTAAATAAATGAATATGACTCATAGTCCAGTGCGACCTATATGTACATATATGTGCTATATATGTAAATACAACCTGATAAAATGAATTTATCATATTTATCCTGAGATGATAAATTATTACTATGGGAGTTTTTTTGACAATATATCGCACACGATAACGTATCGCCCAGAGATGGGTGATACGTCTGGGGACATAAAAAGCTTCACCACTGACTTAACATTGCGCAGCTTTACGTGTCAGTGGCACATAATTTGAAGCAGTGACGTATTGGGGACACGGAAATGAGTAAAACTGTTCGTGCTCATGCCACGTGTTTTTGTGAGATCACTACTACCTTTGCCACTGTATTCCGGTTCATAGAGACATGGTGACAGTTAGTTTGATGAAAAATGTTAGAAATCATCTTCAAAATCCGACATATCCTCATGCCTTTCAGACGTGGCCGTAGTTCTGACTGTATACTTGTGTAATCAGATTACTTCATGCACGTAGCAGCAAATGACATCACACTTTTAACATTATTCTGTTAACACGGCATTTACACAGATAGTCTGAAGTTAGAAGTGATTTGCCTCGGATGTTCTGGGGAGTGGATAAGACTATTAATGACAGGCTAGCAGATTCCTATTGACTTCCACTAGCATTAGCATCGGTGACCTCCTGGAACTAGAATAACGGGACGCCAGTAGGATCCTGGCTCACTCCAAAATGAGGCCCTGTCAAAAATCCTGAACCTCCCCTTTAAGGTGTTGTTTTTACCCAAAAACTTTGTTCATGGCATGAAGGGGGTGGCCCCCAAACATTATTCTGCCCCCTGCAGTCCAGAGCCGGCTCGGCCAGCTAGCGGGGACGTGTCTGATGTCATCTCTCGTGTCTCTGTCCTGCAGTACACGTCAGCGCTCACCTACGACGCCGTCAACGTCATGACCGAGGCCTTCCGCTTCCTGCACAAACAGAGAGTGGACATGAGTCGCCGTGGCAACAGTGGGGACTGTTTGGCCAACCCGGCAGTGCCGTGGGCGCAGGGGGTGGAGATTGAACGAGCCCTCAAACAGGTACCCGTGTGAGGAAGAGGACGGCCGCTGCGTGATGAAGACTTTCATTATTTACTGAACAGAAACTAAAAGTAGGAATCTGGACGAAAAACGTGTGAAATCCATCTGTGACCAGCATTTTCTCCAGTTCGCTGCTCGGCAGCGTTCAGGTGTTAAACTAAATGAATCCCATGATTTAAACGTAGTGTACTGCAAAGTACTGTAAAAAAAAAAAGTACCGCTACATGAACAAAAGTTTAGTTGCTCTTGATTTTAAAACAAAAATTTGCTTGTTAACGGTTGCATGTTGCTTGTTAATCTCAACTAAAGGAAGCTCATTTATACCTCATATTTATACATTTACAGTCCTCAAAATTATTCATACCCTCAAATTAAAGAAAATGCTAAATTCACAATAGTAATTCACATAACCAGGGTTCCCACGCATCCTGGAAAACCTGGAAAACCTGGAAAATGATTTAACATTTTCCCAGTCATGGAAAACACATGAAAAAAAGGGGGGGAATAAGAGCTAAATGTCCTGGAGAAGCTGGATTTGTCTTTGGAAATGATTTTACCTCCCTCTCTTCGCCATTTCATCGCAGCTTTGTTGCTGTTTCGTCACCGTTTTGTCACCGCTCCATCGGAGCTTCATCTTTACTTAATCGCTGTAAAAAATTTAAGCTACAATTGTAGAACACTTTTCCAAAAGCTTATGGTGGAAGTTATTAGTCTATGTTGTGATAACTTGTACTGCAGCAGCTGGAAAAGTCCTGCAAATGTCCTGGAGAAGTCCTGGAAAACAACTTTTAGAAGAGAAGAAACTAAAGAAAATAATAATGACAAAAAATTACAAAATTATAATAAAGTGAAATAAAATGTTGCTTTTGAATTGTGGTCAGAAATGATAATTTAAAAAACAAACAAACAAAACTGTTCCAGAGAAATTAGAGCATCTTTCCCATGAACATGAACCAACATACCTGCCAACAGGTGCAGACGTCTGATTGGACGTTACAGAAACACCTGATTGCAGTGATTGAATCAAAGTGTTGCTCAACAACAATTTAGCTTTGGTGCCCCATCATCCTTGTTTACTTGTTTTATTTTTTGTGTTTGTTTTTAATATTTCTGTTGAACCACAATTCAGAATCAATGTCATGATTTTCATAGAATTTTTATGTATCATTACTTTTTTAAATTTCATCTTATTTCACTGACAGCTGATTTTTTCCCTTCTTTAATTGGAGGGTATGAATAATTTACAGACACACACACACACACACATATATATATATATATATATATATATAAGTATAAACTTATGTGTGTGCGAAATTAATTTAATTAATTAATCGTGTTGCAATTAATCTTGATTAATTGCATTACAAAAATTGCCCTCAAATATAAGATTTTCTTAATCGATTAACTATATATCTATTCTCTTAAACAAATGTAAATAGTAATAATAAAAACTACATACATTTAAAGAGATTTTTTTGAGGACAACTGAATTAAATGACATTAAAATTGTAAACTCCAGCCCTATTGTTGTCTCACTGAATGCATTTAATTGTATTTTCAATTTTTTTAAAAAGTAGAAAAAGAAAAAAAAAAGATCCCTGGTCAAAACTGATCAGACCTAAAGTTAAAGTACCATTTTACCATCTCCTTCTTTCTGTCACTGCCCAAATCTGCTGACTATAACTGAAAGTAGATAGCCCTGTAAATAAAAAGCTTCCCCTTAGTTTCCTGCTGCTAAGCTGCTGAGTCGTGGAGTGAACTTCAAATCTGAAATTTTTCTGTTCAATAAATAATGACGCATGTGATTTGTCGTGTGTTGGGGGACTGAATTTTACCGTTTATTTAGTTCATCATACATAAAACTTTTAAGAACCGGAGACTTTCTTTTTCACGTGGCTGCAATGAATCTTTAATGGAGAGAGAAGACGGGAAGCACCATTAACGCCTTTCCCACCTCGCCCAGTGCTGCTGATGTCAGAGGAAAGAAATCAAAGCAGAACACTTTTACTAAAAGTCCTTAAAAGGATAAAAGTCCAGGAGAAAATTCACAACCAAAGTCAGTTTCATTTTATCCAATCAAAACTAAACGTACGAAATAAGAATAATCTGTAACCGCCGGCACGTATTTGACCTCCGGTGTCTGATGTAGTTCTTGAAGTTACGGTGAACCTGAATGAGACATTGTGATGTGTTCAGGTGCGCGTGAACGGTTTAACCGGAAACATTCAGTTCGACCAGTACGGGAAGAGGATCAACTACTCTGTGACCATCATGGAGCTGAAGAACAGCGGGCCCGTGAAGGTACGAGATCCTGCCGAGTAACCATGACGACAGATGGTGATGTCACGCTGTGACGCTGCTGACGTGTGTGTGTTCTCAGATCGGGTACTGGAACGAGGTGGACAAGATGGTGCTGACAAAGTCCGACCTGTACCCGAACGACACCATGGGAATGGAGAACAAGACCGTCGTCGTGACAACCATACTGGTAACAACATCCACATTTCACTTAAAATATTTACCTCATCTCTGCTCAATTGTCAGAATATAGATTTGATTTTTGATTTTGGGCCTTTTTCTGTCCCTGATTAATTTTAAGGAAAAAATGTGAATATATACTGTCATCCTCAAAATTATTCTATGGAAGAGGGTTGGGGCCACTGAAAAAAAAAAAAAACTAAGGAAATTAAAGTAGAAGAATTCCTGAAAAAGATTTTTTTTTGATGTCCTGGGAAAAAGTCACAATTCTGATTAAAAAAAGATCAATATTCTGTTCGAAGAAAAAAGGTCAGAATTCTGACGTTTTCAGAAATTGAAAAAAATATATTATTTTTTTAATAAATGCATGATGGTTTTTATTACGTGTCGTTACCGAAAAGCTTGTAGTTCATAAATATCTAATGATTTTTGTTTAAAACCTTTTTATTTATATAAAACATTGTACAGCTATTTGTAACTAAAAGATTATTTATGCTAACTCTTCCAGTTTAGCACAGTTAGCTAAAAACTGTAAAATGTCATCACTTTTCTACGGGTATCTGATTAAAAAAGACATTTTGTGAATGAAATCTTAATTTAATGTACAGTACATACACACATATAGATTTTTACCTGCAGAAGGATGACAGTTCAGGTAAGTCTGGTTTGGCAAGGTAATGTTACACTTTATTTTTGAGAAAAAAGAAAGCTCAAAAGTGCCCAAAATCAAATAAACAACCATAAATAAAAGATGAAAAAAGTCTTTGACCTGAAGAAAACACGCATTAAAATGAGATCAGTTAATTATAAAATACATATTTGAGCAGAAACAGACACGAACATTAAATGAATAAGTGGAAACTTAATGGTTTCTGTACTTTCAAACTTACAGGGCTGAGTGTTGATAGTATGAAAATAAATCATGTTGGCTCAGTAAAATTAGCAGTAAATGTATAATCTACAGTATTTGTTAATAAGTGATTTTGTGCACATGCAGGAAGCTCCGTACGTGATGCTGAAGAAGAACGCCGAGCTGTTCCAGGATAATGACCGTTATGAAGGTACGTGATTGTGATCATTTTCTTTCATAATAATAATGGATTAGATGTATATCGCGCTTTTTTTTTCCTTTCAAGGAACTCAAAGCTTCACAGTAGGTCCATTATTCATTCACTCCTCATTCATACATGGTGACGGTTAGCTACGTATGTAGCCACAGTCATACATGGTGACGGTTAGCTACGTATGTAGCCTCATTCATACATGGTGACGGTTAGCTACGTATGTAGCCTCATTCATACGTGGTGATGGTAAGCTACGTGTGTAGCCTCATTCATACGTGGTGACGGTAAGCTCCGTATGTAGCCTCGTTCACACGTGGTGACGGTAAGCTACGTATGTAGCCTCATTCATACATGGTGATGGTAAGCTACGTATGTAGCCTCATTCATACATGGTGACGGTAAGCTCCGTATGTAGCCTCGTTCATACGTGGTGACGGTGAGCTACGTATGTAGCCTCATTCATACGTGGTGACGGTAAGCTGCGTATGTAGCTTCATTCATACATGGTGACGGTAAGCTCCGTATGTAGCCTCATTCATACGTGGTGACGGTGAGCTCCGTATGTAGCCTCATACATACGTGGTGACGGTAAGCTGCGTATGTAGCTTCATTCATACATGGTGACGGTAAGCTCCGTATGTGGCCTCATACATACGTGGTGACGGTAAGCTGCGTATGTAGCTTCATTCATACATGGTGACGGTAAGCTCCGTATGTAGCCTCATACATACGTGGTGACGGTAAGCTGCGTATGTAGCCACATTCATACGTGGTGACGGTAAGCTCCGTATGTAGCCTCGTTCATACGTGGTGACGGTGAGCTACGTATGTAGCCTCATTCATACGTGGTGACGGTAAGCTACGTATGTAGCCTCATACATACATGGTGACGGTAAGCTCCGTATGTAGCCTCGTTCATACGTGGTGACGGTAAGCTACGTATGTAGCCTCATTCATACGTGGTGATGGTAAGCTACGTATGTAGCCTCATACATACATGGTGACGGTAAGCTACGTATGTAGCCTCATTCATACATGGTGACGGTTAGCTACGTATGTAGCCTCATTCATACGTGGTGACGGTAAGCTCCGCATGTAGCCTCATTCATACGTGGTGACGGTAAGCTACGTATGTAGCCTCATTCATACGTGGTGACGGTAAGCTACGTATGTAGCCTCATTCATACGTGGTGACGGTAAGCTACGTATGTAGCTTTATTCATACGTGGTGATGGTAAGCTACGTATGTAGCCTCGTTCATACGTGGTGACGGTAAGCTACGTATGTAGCCTCATACATACGTGGTGACGGTACGCAACGTCTGTAGCCTCGTTCATACGTGGTGACGGTAAGCTACGTATGTAGCCTCGTTCATACGTGGTGACGGTAAGCTACATATGTAGCTTTATTCATACGTGGTGATGGTAAGCTACATATGTAGCCTCATACATATGTGGTGACGGTAAGCAACGTCTGTAGCCTCGTTCATACGTGGTGACGGTAAGCTACGTATGTAGCCTCATTCATACGTGGTGACGGTAAGCTACATATGTAGCTTTATTCATACGTGGTGATGGTAAGCTACGTATGTAGCCTCATTCATACGTGGTGACGGTAAGCTATGTATGTAGCCTCATTTATACGTGGTGACGGTAAGCTACGTATGTAGCCTCATTCATACGTGGTGACGGTAAGCTATGTATGTAGCCTCATTTATACGTGGTGACGGTAAGCTACGTATGTAGCCTCATTCATACGTGGTGACGGTAAGCTACATATGTAGCCTCGTTCATACGTGGTGACGGTAAGCTACGTATGTAGCCTCATACATACGTGATGACGGTAAGCTCCGTATGTAGCCTCGTTCATACGTGGTGACGGTAAGCTACGCATGTAGCCTCATACATACGTGATGACGGTAAGCTACGTATGTAGCCTCGTTCATATGCGGTGACGGTAAGTAACGTATGTAGCCCTATTCATACGTGGTGACGGTAAGCTACGTATGTAGCCTCGTTCATACGTGGTGACGGTAAGCTACGTATGTAGCCTCATTCATACATGGTGACGGTTAGCTACGTATGTAGCCTCATTCATACGTGGTGACGGTAAGCTCCGCATGTAGCCTCATTCATACGTGGTGACGGTAAGCTACGTATGTAGCCTCATTCATACGTGGTGACGGTAAGCTACGTATGTAGCTTTATTCATCAACGTGGTGATGGTAAGCTACGTATGTAGCCTCGTTCATACGTGGTGACGGTAAGCTACGTATGTAGCCTCATACATACGTGGTGACGGTACGCAACGTCTGTAGCCTCGTTCATACGTGGTGACGGTAAGCTACGTATGTAGCCTCGTTCATACGTGGTGACGGTAAGCTACATATGTAGCTTTATTCATACGTGGTGACGGTAAGCTACGTATGTAGCCTCATTCATACGTGGTGACGGTAAGCTACATATGTAGCTTTATTCATACGTGGTGATGGTAAGCTACGTATGTAGCCTCATTCATACGTGGTGACGGTAAGCTATGTATGTAGCCTCATTTATACGTGGTGACGGTAAGCTACGTATGTAGCCTCATTCATACGTGGTGACGGTAAGCTATGTATGTAGCCTCATTTATACGTGGTGACGGTAAGCTACGTATGTAGCCTCATTCATACGTGGTGACGGTAAGCTACATATGTAGCCTTGTTCATACGTGGTGACGGTAAGCTACGTATGTAGCCTCATACATACGTGATGACGGTAAGCTCCGTATGTAGCCTCGTTCATACGTGGTGACGGTAAGCTACGTATGTAGCCTCATACATACGTGATGACGGTAAGCTACGTATGTAGCCTCGTTCATATGCGGTGACGGTAAGTAACGTATGTAGCCCTATTCATACGTGGTGACGGTAAGCTACGTATGTAGCCTCGTTCATACGTGGTGACGGTAAGCTACGTATGTAGCCTCATTCATACGTGGTGACGGTAAGCTACGTATGTAGCCTCGTTCATACGTGGTGACGGTAAGCTACATATGTAGCTTTATTCATACGTGGTGATGGTAAGCTACATATGTAGCCTCATACATATGTGGTGACGGTACGCAACGTCTGTAGCCTCGTTCATACGTGGTGACGGTAAGCTACGTATGTAGCCTCATTCATACGTGGTGACGGTAAGCTACATATGTAGCTTTATTCATACGTGGTGATGGTAAGCTACGTATGTAGCCTCATTCATACGTGGTGACGGTAAGCTATGTATGTAGCCTCATTTATACGTGGTGACGGTAAGCTACGTATGTAGCCTCATTCATACGTGGTGACGGTAAGCTATGTATGTAGCCTCATTTATACGTGGTGACGGTAAGCTACGTATGTAGCCTCATTCATACGTGGTGACGGTAAGCTACATATGTAGCCTCGTTCATACGTGGTGACGGTAAGCTACGTATGTAGCCTCATACATACGTGATGACGGTAAGCTCCGTATGTAGCCTCGTTCATACGTGGTGACGGTAAGCTACGCATGTAGCCTCATACATACGTGATGACGGTAAGCTACGTATGTAGCCTCGTTCATATGCGGTGACGGTAAGTAACGTATGTAGCCCTATTCATACGTGGTGACGGTAAGCTACGTATGTAGCCTCGTTCATACGTGGTGACGGTAAGCTACGTATGTAGCCTCATTCATACATGGTGACGGTTAGCTACGTATGTAGCCTCATTCATACGTGGTGACGGTAAGCTCCGCATGTAGCCTCATTCATACGTGGTGACGGTAAGCTACGTATGTAGCCTCATTCATACGTGGTGACGGTAAGCTACGTATGTAGCCTCATTCATACGTGGTGACGGTAAGCTACGTATGTAGCTTTATTCATACGTGGTGATGGTAAGCTACGTATGTAGCCTCGTTCATACGTGGTGACGGTAAGCTACGTATGTAGCCTCATACATACGTGGTGACGGTACGCAACGTCTGTAGCCTCGTTCATACGTGGTGACGGTAAGCTACGTATGTAGCCTCGTTCATACGTGGTGACGGTAAGCTACATATGTAGCTTTATTCATACGTGGTGACGGTAAGCTACGTATGTAGCCTCATTCATACGTGGTGACGGTAAGCTACATATGTAGCTTTATTCATACGTGGTGATGGTAAGCTACGTATGTAGCCTCATTCATACGTGGTGACGGTAAGCTATGTATGTAGCCTCATTTATACGTGGTGACGGTAAGCTACGTATGTAGCCTCATTCATACGTGGTGACGGTAAGCTATGTATGTAGCCTCATTTATACGTGGTGACGGTAAGCTACGTATGTAGCCTCATTCATACGTGGTGACGGTAAGCTACGTATGTAGCCTCATTCATACGTGGTGACGGTAAGCTACATATGTAGCCTTGTTCATACGTGGTGACGGTAAGCTACGTATGTAGCCTCATACATACGTGATGACGGTAAGCTCCGTATGTAGCCTCGTTCATACGTGGTGACGGTAAGCTACGTATGTAGCCTCATACATACGTGATGACGGTAAGCTACGTATGTAGCCTCGTTCATATGCGGTGACGGTAAGTAACGTATGTAGCCCTATTCATACGTGGTGACGGTAAGCTACGTATGTAGCCTCGTTCATACGTGGTGACGGTAAGCTACGTATGTAGCCTCATTCATACGTGGTGACGGTAAGCTACGTATGTAGCCTCATTCATACGTGGTGACGATAAGCTACGTATGTAGCCTCATTCATACGTGGTGACAGTAAGCTACGTATGTAGCCTCATTCATACGTGGTGACGGTAAGCTACGTATGTAGCCTCATTCATACGTGGTGACGGTAAGCTACGTATGTAGCCTCATTCATACGTGGTGACGGTAAGCTACGTATGTAGCCTCATTCATACGTGGTGACGGTAAGCTATGTATGTAGCCACAGCTGCCCTGGGGCAGACTGACGGAAGAGTGGCAGCCATTTCGTGCGTACGGCCCCTCCCACCACCACCAGAACATTCACACAATGCAAAGGGGGGTTAAGTGTCTTGCCCAAGGACACAACGACATATGGGGGATCGGGATTCAAACCACTGATCCCCCGATCATTGGCCGATCTGCTCTACCACCTGAGCCACTGTCGCCCCATCACTTCATCACTTTTCAGCAATTACACGAATCCATATAAAAACCAAAAGCAGCATATAAACATGTAAATGTTGTTTCTGTAGTGCTCAAACACAGCTGTCCTCATCTGTATGGATAATTTACATGTTATCTCAGCATGACCGGTGTTTCTCCTCCTGTCTGGACCACATCAGGTTACTGCGTTGACCTGGCCGCAGAGATAGCGAAGCATTGTGGGATCCGCTACCAGCTGAGGATTGTGGGAGACGGTAAATATGGAGCCAGAGATGCGGAGACCAAGATCTGGAATGGGATGGTGGGAGAGTTAGTGTACGGGGTAAGATTTAAAACACACATGCATGACGCTGCCGTGTTGCACGAGACTCTGTTTGCCTCTGAGCCGGACCTACAGTCGTCTTCAAAATTATTCATACCCCCCCCTTAAAGCAACCCTTACCGATGTTGCATTGTTGTTATATATAGGGTAAAATGCCATGACTGAGGTAATGGAACTCTGAAATACAAGAGAGTCCCACATTTTCAATGAAAACCCCAACCAATCCTTGCAGTGTGGCCCCCTTGCAGTGGGAGGGGGGTCTTTGGAGTGAGACAGTACTGTTGATATTCAAATAAATTTGCTGTGCTTTCTGAAATGCAAGATTGGCAAGGGTTGCTTTAAAGAAAAAAAAAATCAGCTTACAGTGAAATAAGTTAAAATTGTCAAAATTAACAATAAATAAAAATTTTATGAAAATCATGACATTGATTTTGAATTGTGTTTCAACAGAAATATTAAAAACAAACACACAGAAAATAAAACAATAAATAAGCACGATGGGGCTCCGAAGCTAAAATGTTGTTATATATTTTTTTCAATTATTATTTTCAACTACAATTCAAAAGCAATATTTTATTTCACTAAATTACATTTCTGTAAATTTGTATTTATTATTAGTTCTTTTAGTTTCCTGTTATTTGAATTACTTTTGTGAATTTAGTCTTTTCTTTAATGGAGGGGTATGAGCAATTTTGCGGACGACTGTATTAGACGCTAATATGGCCGCCATTAAAGGTGATAGCTACTTTTTCATCAAAACAATAATTTTTAAAAATAAAATATCCACAGAACATCTAGAGGGTTGCAGAACAAAAGTATTCATTTTTTCCCCAATTTTGTTATAGCAAATAAATGAATAAATATTTACATCTGATTACCGAACATCGGGATTCTTCGCTGTTAGCATTAGCTCTGAAGTTGCTAGCTCGATTGCTATGTGTACAAATAGCTTTTTAAACATTTGCTGAACTAATTAATAGCCATTTAGCCGGTTCTGTATTGTTGCAAATGCTAAATGAGTGTTTGCGAGGCAAGGTTATAATAGTTTTGGATTTTTAATTAGTTGCAGTTTTTATTTAGTTTTGACTTTTTATTTTCAATTCAGTTAGTTTTAGTTAGTATTTTAGCAGGTTTGCTAATTTTTTATTTGTTTGTTTTTTTGGAAAATACTCAGGTTTAGTTTAGTTTTTATTAATTTCAGTGTTAGTTTTAGTTTTAGTTTTCTTTTCATAAATTATAGGTATTTGTCTGGTGTGACATTCAAAATCATCAGAAAGTCACTCGGAGTAAAACCTGTAGAACAAAGTAAACAGATTAAATAGAAACAGATTTCATATCAACCCAAAAGTCTGATGTTATAAACAAGTTTAAAAAGACTAGTTTTAGTTTGTTTTGTAAGACACAATACGGTTTCAGTTAGTAATAATTTCTTTTAAAAACTGTCGTTTTTATTTTTATTTCAGTTCATGAAAATGTTTTTTTAATTTTAGTTTTCATTTTTTCATTAGTTTTTTGTTAACTATCATAACTTTGCGCGCCACCTGCTGGCAGGGAGGAATTAAACGCGTAGAAGTCACCTTTAATCTAACCAGGGTTTGACATTAACACCCGCCAACCCGCCAAATGCGGGTGAATTTCAGCAGTGGGGGGTAACACGGCCGCTCCAACTAGCCACTTTGGTGGGTTGAATTCTATTTACATTTTAATTGTAGTTTTCTCAAATGGCATCTGAGAAAATAAAGGAACTTAAATGTTAGACTAAAAGACTACAACTCCCATGAGCACTGCCTGCGTGCAGTGTTTGCTCATTGGCCCATTTGTGCCCGACGTCACTGAGGCGGTTCCTGTGCAGAGCGCAGTTGTGAAGCGGAGCTGCTCGCTGAGATCGGCTTTCCAAAGGGAACTCCTAACTTTCTTTTAAATTAATCTTTTACTCCCCTGCACCATTTTTAAAATGCAAAAGAAACCACATTTTTATGACTTTGTACAGTAGCTGCAAATTTTCATCTAAAAGGAGCTTTCCACAGAACCTTATTATAGCTGAATGACTGATGATGACCTGAAGTGTTAAACATTTTATGTAGCTTCATATGAATGTGGACGAGAGTCATTTACGTTTAAAAAGTTTGTAAATCTAGTTTAAGTAAACTTTAGTGGGTCATAGTCGGCTTTAATCCCATTAAACATCTTTTCTCTTTTTTTTTTTTTTTTTTTTTTTTTTTTTTTTTTTTTTACTTGTCCTGTCCAGCATTGAAGCAAGCAGAATGGAAATCTGATTGCTTTATTCTGTTGAACAGTTTTGCTTTATCAAGCGGAGCTTTTATGAACATAAGGCTCCACTTGATATCATGTTTATTCATTTTATTTCTTTATTTAAACATTTGTCTATTACACCATTCCATTTCATACTGCTGGGCCTGACAAGGGAGAAATGAAAGTGAATAGAGGTAATGATAGAAAGTGAAACAGAGAGAGAGGAGTAAGGAAGAGGAAGAGAGAGAGAAGAGAAAACATGAATCCACTTACACAGTTCACTGGTACATCTGTACCGCGATCCCTAAACAACCAAGGTCTCTGTTGGAAAACAAAACAAGCAATCCCCTACAGGAGTACCTGCAGGTGGCTTAAATATCCTCAGATCATACAAACACACGCAGAACTACGCAGAGAAGAGGTACAACCTAGTCAGCGCAATGGGAAGTAGAGAAGAGGTACAACCTAGTCATCGCAATGGGAAGTAAAGAAGAGGTACGACCTAGTCATCGCAATGGGAAGCAGTGTCACAGTGTCAACATGCATAATAAAGGGTGCTCCGTGGTGATACAGTCATGCAGATGCAGCCTCGTCTCTGCAAGGAGGAGGAAGCCCGCAAGGCTCGCGACCCAGGCCCCCAGCAGCCACCCAGAGGCCCAGATCCCAGCTACCCCCCCCAAAGAGCGGACATGCATCCCCCGAAGGGCGGCAAAAGCGGCCCCAGCCGGAGCCCCCCGCAGTCTGGAGGCCCAGGCCCCAGCGGACCAAGACCAGCAGCTGCCGACCCCACCGGGCGCCGGGCGTCCCCCGGAGCGGAGACAGCGCCGGGCCCAGGGCCCAAGCGCCCAGGAGCAGCCACCCCCCCCCCCCGACCCGGGCGGCCCAACCGAAACCCAGGAGGACCGGACCCCCCAGACGACGCCCCCCAGGGCAGGCCAGCCCCCACCCCAAAGTCCCTGATACACCTGACACCAGGGCGCCACCACCTCTCCCACCCCCTACCCCGCCACCACGCTCACACACACACTCCCCACACACCTACCCCAACACTGGGGCTGAAAGATATACCGTCACCGCCCCCACATCGAGACACAGGCACCCAAGACATCAATACCGCAAGAGCAACCACATACAAGATACAGATCCTCCCTGCGCCCGCCCCGCACAAAAAACCCCGGAAGCCACAAACAAAACCGCACCCCCCACCAAAGCGCCCGGCCCCCAACCAACCCGCAGCCACACCGCACCGCACCGACACCAAGATGCCCGGCACGAATACCGAGGTACGAACCTCCGCCCACACCGCCCAGCCCTACCCAACACCTCCGTGTACCCCCCCCACACACGCATACACCCACCCACTCCGCTCTCTGACCTTACATACCCACACTCACTCCCTCTCTCCACCCCCAACACTCTCCTCCCTCTACCGTCCACACCTACCCCCACCTCCTCATACCCTCTAACACACACATGCACTCCCCCCACATAACTGCACCAACCCCCTCCCCACCCCCCCACACATACGCCCCCACCTCCCTATACCCCCAATACCCCATACAGTCCCCCCCTTACATGTCCAGCCCCGCCCATCCCTCTGACCTATCACACTCCCGCCCTTCCTTCCTTCAGCCCCTCACGACCATCCCTACTAGACACTCACGAGCATGCCACTCCTTCCTCCATCCCCCCTTTCCTTCAACCACTTACCCACATCTCCTCCCTCTTCCAGCCCAAGTTCCTCCCTCCCACATTTCCTCCTTCACACTCTCATTCATTATTCTCACATACCCACCTCTCTCTTGCCCATGCCCTCGTGCCTCCTGAGTGGTAGCTCGGGCCGGGGAAGGAGCCGCGAGTTCCAAGCCCCCAACACGTTCCCCCCACCACCACACCCCCCATCCCCCACCCCCGGACGCAGCAGGCCAGGCGTCCCCCAGGCCAGCAGATCCCCCGCAATGCAGCCAGCCTTAACCACTGGCGCGTGAAGTAGCCACTGTCCCCCCCTCCCCCCAGTAGCGCCCGGGAGACCGGGGTATGAAAGGACCCTGTCCCCCCCCCACCCCCCACTCATGACTGTGTGTGTAAGATGTGTGTTGTTTGCAGTTAAAACTAAGGGGCAGTGCCAAGTCATGCCGGGAGTGGGGTCGCGTAGGGGGCATGTCCCCCCAACCGGCCCCTCCCTCCTACCACACACTATATGGCCCGCCCCTCAGAAGTGGTTGTGAGCTGTTGTTATTTTATGTGTTTAGGTGTCTAAGTGTGGTTAAAACTGGGGAGCAGGCTGCCTCTAGACGTGGCAAGCAAAGGCACTTTGGTGCCCTCCCTCACCACGCCCGCTTGACACGCTCCCTCCCCAAAACCCTACGTGTGTGTGTGTGAGGTAGAGCAGGGGGGGGGGGGGGGTCTTGGGAAGGGAGACCAGGGGGGTATGAATTCCCCCCTGGAAGAAGAGCCGTTACCGGCATTAGGTACCCCTGCCCTCCCGGGATCCCCCCAGGGCAGAAAGGGCAGGCATGGCCGCCCCCACGGCCCGGCGTCCGGCGTCCAGCACAGAGGGGCCAGCCTCAGCCCCTGGGGGCGCTCGACCACGCCAGGCCAGGGAGGGGGGGGGAAAAGGGACGGAAGCGGAAAGGGTCGGCGGAGGGGGCCAGAGTCACCGGCCCAACATCCCCAGGCCTCGCAAACCCCCCAAGAGGCACGCAGAGCTGCTATTTTTTTTTTTTTTTTTTTTTTTTTTTTCTCCCCCTCTCCTCCCCCCCCCCCCCCCCCCAACCCTGACACGCACAAACCCCACCAATGCACCACCACCCCCGCACCCAAACACCCATCATCCATGCACCCCCACCCACCCACCCATCTCCACACCCCCCACAGGCAGCCACACACACACACAACCGCATTCACGCCCCCCCTCCAGTCACACACCCACCTACACATACCAAGGACGGGGGCCGCGGGGCCACCAGCCCCCCCACGCCACAAGTCCACCGCCCCCAGCCCCCGGACCACGCGAGACCAACCCGTACGAGACCACCAGCGCAGGCCAGCCCCAACCGACACAGCGGCCAGGCGGGACAGGCACCCGGCGTGGAAAAGACCCGGCCACCCCGCAACCCCCCACCTCCACACACTAGAGCTGAACGATATGGACAAAACCCCACACCCCGACAGCCACGCCAGACACCCCAACATCGATACGACACGACATGGCCACGGGTCCGCCGAAAACCAAGCACCCCGGCGGAAAGCGCAGCTCCGTCCGCGACCCCCAGAGCCCCACACGCAGGACAAGCACAGGGGAAATCCACACCCCCCACACGGCCGCTCCCGCGACACCAACATCCCGGATGCCCACATCCCGACACAGACACGACAACGATACACCCCCCAGCCCCACCACACACACACCCCCACCAGCACACACACCCGCACGCACACAGCAGAGGCGCCCCGGCGCAGTGACCAGACGTCACCAGGTCGTGAGGACCGGCCAAATCCAGAGGAGGCACGCCCCGCCGGCCCGCCCCCCCAGCGCCAAGCCGGGTCCCCCGGCCCCGGAGGGCAGGGGCCACCCCGGAGCACCGGGGCCCAGGGCCCCCCCGCCCCCCCCCGCCCCGGGACGACCCCGGCCACCCGGCGCCAGCCGACAGCCACCGGCCAGGGGCCCCACCAGCGACCCGCCCACCGCCGCAGAGCAGCCCCAACCGCTGACCCTCATGCCCCCCATCGGGCTGGATACAGCCCGCGCCCCAGCGGCGAGGCAGCCCAGACCCCCCCCCAAGTCAACCGCCAGGGATCCATAGCCATCAAGCACTCGCCGGCACCCAACCCCCACATCGCCGAGGCCGCTCTCCTACACCAACGTTAAGTGATGGAGCTAATCACAGGGGACCAGAGGGAGTGGAATTCATCTAACTGGTTCTTAGAGGAGGCAGACATCATCTCAATACTGATATGGTCTACTAAGAGATTCCTAAACTGGCTAATGCTCAGATTATTTTTGGATTTCCAGTTTACCAAGATAGTTTTCTTTGCAATACATAATACAGTAAGTATCATATGTGCATAATTGGTTACCGTATTGATCTCATCCAAGTCCCCCAGTAAACACAGTGTGGGGCTTGCAGGGAAGTTACACCTGAGCCACGCTGACAGGTCATCGCATACCTGAAGCCAAAACCTCTGGACAGGTGGACAAGACCACAAGGCGTGAAGATAATTGTCTATTGTATTCTCATTGCAGTGCAAACAAATATTTGAAGGTGACAGACCCATCTTGAACATCCTCTGTCCTGTGTAATGTACTCTGTGTAAAACCTTGAATTGTATCAACTGTATATTTGAGTTTTTAGTCATTAGGAACGTGTTTAAACATATCTGTGTCCATGTGTTTTGGTTAAGGGTTCTGGACAAGTCAGCCTCCCACTTCAAAAAACATCTTTTCTCAACAACAAAATTGTGGCTAGTGAAAATGCTGAGTGGCTGGTAACTTTGGAAAACCACCGGCCACCGTGGCTGCTGAGCTAAAAAGTTCATGTAAAGCCCTGAATCTAACGTATTCATACCAACGAAACTGCGGGACATACAGTGCTTAGCACATTTATGAGACCACCTGCTATAAAAAATGAGAAAATATGATTATTTTATAGATCTTTTAAAGGGTTTTCTAAAACTAAAAATGTTTATACGTGTAGTCGTCTAGACTAGATGCTTCTTTCTGAAACTGTGGAACGAGCACCACCAGTGGTACACAGACGACAGCAGGGCAGGAAACCCACGGCAGCCACCACGGCCATGAAGCGTTTGCTATACAGAGTTAAATGACACCATGTCACAGGACCAAGTCTAACGCACACTTCAAATGTAGCTTGTGTCCAAAATAAGGACATGCCCCCCCCCCCCCCCCCCCCCCCCATCAAGCAGGAGTTTCCTTCTGATCTGCTGTCTCTTTGTGAAAATCATTTAAATGTGGATTTTCCACACATTGGCGGTGTTCACCCTCGATGTGGGCAGTGGATGATGAAGAGTTGATGTGTGGACACCATCACAGACATCATGAATGAGGAGGATCAGGGACTGAGAATATGAAAAATCACATCTGTGAGAGAAAATGCTAAGTTTGAAGGAAGATTGTGCTTCACGAGGCTGAACTGGAGATGCAAACCCTCCTCTGGGACGTTAGCTGAGCCTCACAGTTGCACTTTAAAAATCAGAGGGAAAGTTATGCTGCTGATTTCCCAGCAGACCTGAAGTGGACCTCTGCTCCCCTGATGAAGAAAATTCATCATCCTTCTCATTTATGATGGATGAGAAGTTTTTTTCTACGCCCCAACTTCAAAACCAAAACCCCCGTTAGAGTAAAAACCTCACAAACGAAAGTCAAAACTCACAAACCAGCAGGTGAAGTGCAGTGAAACATGTCTGATGTTAAATAAAGATTCAGCACAAAGATGCTTTCATCACCACAGATTAGAGACGGAGGATGGCAGGTGGGAGTTTTTGGTCCCACTGGTGACGACGTTATTCTCATGTTCTCATGTTAGGACTCATATATTCCTGAATGCCTCCTCTGTGAGCAGTCATAGCTGATAAGCCTTCGCTGCTGCATGTTCAGGTTGGTCATGATGGTGCTTGGAGGTAGAAAGAAATACTGTTTTAGATCCTTGTTCACACATTATGACCAAAAAATGAGTATTTTCTGCTCTGAGAGTCAGAAATGAAAAACTCCTCCATGCTGCCGCTTCCTCCTTAAACGTGCTTTCTGTGCGTGCGGAGGTGAAGCTGTGGGGGTGAACAGGGGGTCTGCGGTGCAGCAGCAGTGAGCTACGACCCCCGATCCAGCCGGCCGGACGCAGCTCCGGGCCAGAACCCAGCCCTGCTTGTGTTTGTGTTTCCGACAGAAAGCAGACATCGCCGTGGCTCCGCTGACCATCACGCTGGTCCGTGAGGAGGTGATCGACTTCTCCAAGCCGTTCATGTCTTTGGGAATCTCCATCATGATCAAGAAACCCCAGAAATCCAAACCGGGGGTCTTCTCCTTCCTGGACCCGCTGGCCTACGAGATCTGGATGTGCATCGTCTTCGCCTACATCGGAGTTAGCGTCGTACTCTTTCTGGTGAGCTGATCAGAGCATAAAATCAGGGGAGGGGCTGCACCGCCTTAATTATGATTCGTTCATTCTGAGAGAATTAGTGTGTTAGAAAATTAACACATTTAATCAGAGCGGAACCTTTGTCAGGGCCGAATTTCTACTACACCCGATTATGCAGACGGACACAGCAGAGACACGCAAAACTGACAGTGGTGGATTAAACTTTAGGTTTGTTCAGTTCATCTTTAGTTCTTTTTCCACTTTTTTTTCTAAGTTTAAACACATTTAAATGCATTCAGTCAGCCAATAACAGAGCTGGAGTTTAAGGTATTAATGCCCCCCTCAATAGAATGTAAATAATACATTGAAACGAGCTAGTTATCAACATCTAACACGTTCTAACTGGTTAATGATAATAAATAAAGTTAATCTGGGTAAAGTGGGACATGTTTATCTCTACATGTGTTTACTTCTGTTACTAAAAATCATCACTGAGCTGGTCATGGGGCAGCATGCGATGGAAAAAAAAGGTTCTGTGATGATGACATCACTTCCTGGGGCTCACTTCTTAGACTACGGCTGTGTCCGAATGTCCCCCCCCCTCCCTACATCGGGCCCTATACAGGGCCATTCTGTAGGGGTGTCCGAATGTCCAGAAAGAGGAAAGTAGTGCACTCAAGGGGGAGGGAGGACATTCGGACGCAGCCTACGTCTGCAGCAAAACAAGATGGCGGCTAAAATGGCGGCGTTTTTAGGTGAACAATGCTAGAGTTTTAGAAATAAGAAAACTGGTGGATAGTTTGTAATTGTGATATTTTATTTTAAGGGGTGAAATCCTGATTAATAATTAGGGCTGAGCGATAACTCGATATGAAAAATATAGCGATATAAATTTAAATGAGATGTGGAATTGGACCATATGGCATATATCGATGTACAGCACGTAGTTCCATGTTAGTTTGTTTTGTCTTCCAGAAACGCTGCTCTCACTCGGGTTTGTCATGACTAACTCTTTGATAACGAGCCTTATTCGCCTCTGTGCGTTTCTGTACAGTTAGACAGGATTTATGTTTACAGTTTATTATTCTTTGAACAGCTAAGCATTATTTCATCCGGCCGGTTTAAATAGAACCACTGACGTCATATTTGTCTTTGACTGTGACTAAAAATTTACTCACTTTGCAATAAAAATATCGGGATATGTATCTTATTCAGCCTAAATATATTGAGATATGACTTTTGGTCCATATCGCCCAGCCCTATTTATAATTCTTAAAAATGACATAATTATTTTTAAAAAGCTATTTATTGCTAAAGTGGGACAGTGTGTGGGCAAACTGGGACGATCATTAGAGTCATTGTAAAGGTGGAAATAAGCTCTCTTTTTATTCATCATTTCTCTGTCTACCTACCTAGATACACACATTTTCTTAACTTGCATGACTCAAGCTTGCTACGATGAAAATGATGATGGTGATGCTTTGCCAGTCTATGCGAGCTCGCCCCCGCCCCACCACCCCACATGTGTTACATACATTCTAAACTGATATAAAACAAAAGCTACAACGGCCGCCTCACACAGTTTGCTGTTTGCAGGGTTCCTACATGTGTTAACAAGTTAAATTCAAGACTTTTTCAGACCTTTTTAGACCACTTGAAGCAGAATTTAATGCCCGTTTCACAACCACGCTGGCAAAAACACGCATCCCTCTACATCTGCAGAGATATTGTCTACAAACATAGATTGAACAACAGCTTTTGTCCATCAATACCTGCGTCTATCATTGATACTCAGTTTGAAATTTTCTTCCAAAAGATAAACGTTGTTTACAT
The DNA here is from genome assembly GCA_023101725.1 of Atherinomorus stipes. Lineage (NCBI taxonomy): Eukaryota > Metazoa > Chordata > Actinopteri > Atheriniformes > Atherinidae > Atherinomorus > Atherinomorus stipes. The sequence goes on along the minus strand of JALJCO010014413.1, from coordinate 241,452 downwards.
AAACACGCAATCCTCCGGCTCTTCCTGATTGGCTCAAGGCTCTGTCAAGATTTATTGATTGTTTGTTTGTTTTTTCGCTGTCATTTTTCTCAGTGACAGAAATCTGTCAGGAGTGGAAGATCATTTCAGACCTACCATATGAAATTTAAGACCACAACTGTCAAATTTAAGGACTTTTTAAGGTGTTTGCTCTTTCATTTCTCCAGAGGATTACAGAAACATTTACCTTTGTTCTCCAGACTTTTTTTTTGTTCTTTATCGTCCAAAATCAGCGATTTTGAGATGACGTTTAGTCTTTGAATAATAGCCGACTATTTTCTTCTCATTTTTCAGGGAATGAACTCGTGTCTTTTTGTCTCGTTCTCTTTACGTCCATGACAGTTCTTAATATTTATATTCAGCAGAAATTGTTTTTATTATTGTGTTTACATTAAAATGGAACGTGGTCCAGTGTCCCGGTTTGTCCGTATGTGGCGTCCCACTTTACCACTAATGCCTGGAAATGTTGGTTTTGGGTGGGTGTGTTTTAGGTGAAGGGTCATCCATGCAGTGTTCAATATTTCTTTATTTCTTCTTCATAGTATCGTAGAGATCTGAGGCTGTTTAGGACGGTATCATATGATGGGCAAAGATGTTTGGTTCATAACCAGAAATTAGTTTGAGGCTGCATTTTCAGACAGTGTCCCAGTTCACCCATATCCAGCCCCCCAGGCAGACGTGAGACTGTTGCTGTCCGGCTGTTATATCCATCTCACCGACATCTTCACTCTTTCCTGGAGTGATTCTGTTAACGTGACCATCTTCCACCCCCACAGGTGTCCAGGTTCAGTCCTTATGAGTGGACGCTGGAGGAGCCAGAGGATGGAGCGTTGCCCCTGACGACTGAATCCACCAATGAGTTTGGGATCTTCAACTCGCTCTGGTTCTCTTTGGGGGCATTCATGCGGCAAGGATGTGACATCTCACCAAGGTTTGTAGATAGTCAGGCATCGAGCATCGATGGGAACCGGGTCCGATTCTCCTGGAATCGTTCAGATTTTTAAATTTCGATTCCTATTTTTGAAGCCCAGTCCGCCGAACACCAGAGAATCCACCAGAAGCAGAACGTTTGTTTGCACCGAGGTTCTGGTACAACCAATTACGCTGACGCACACGGCTCAACTCTGCGGCTTTTTCGCTTTATTTAGCGAGTTTTCAGACCCTCTGATAACGTTCTGTTAGTAAAACTGCTGGTGACTCTTTCTGGTCTTATTGGAGACTTTTGAGACCGACGTGAACGAACGTTCGTTTATTGCGCACTCACGCGACCCCTCCCCCGCCTCGTAGCATGCTAGAGGCTGCAGGAACTGCAGACGCAGCAGCAGAGGTTCATCTCCGCTCCAGGAACCAGACTGGAAATAAAAGTCGAAGCTGATCAGCAGGTATAAAATCCTCTTAATGAAGAATGTGGACAGACACATTTCATTTAAAGCTCTGTAACATGTAGGTGGCTCTTCATTAGAAAACAGCCAGTCTAACAATTAAAGTTCTTAAAATAGTGAACTTTAACCAGGTCTGTTCAAGTTTGGTCAGGGATATTTTTTATTTCCTTTTCTACGTTTTTTTTCTTTTGAAATTGAAATGCAATTAAATGCCTTTGGTAAGAACATAAATAGAGCTGGAGTTTAGTAATATTAATGTCCGTGTGTTATTGGATTTAATTGTCCACATAAAAGAAAATGAACTTTTTTTTTTTTACCCTGCCCCTTAAAAGAATCGGAATGGAGAATCGTTTGGAACTGGAATCAAAAGAAGGGAATGGAGTCGGAACCAGAATGGTTCAAATTTAAACGATGCCCAACCGTGATGGAACCACGAATGCTGCAGTCAGGCTTTCACTCATCCAACCGCGCAGTTTCAGAAGAACAGGACAGTCACTGGATGCAAACTTCACTCATTTATTTCTCTGAGGTCATCGAACTGCCCGTGAAAGCAGGTTGACATGATGTTTGTTTGTTTGTTTGGGAGAATAAAACTGAACCAGGAGCAGTGGCCTGTTGGCATTTCCATGACCTGCATTTATAACCCCAACTTTTACAACACAATAACATTTTCTCTGTGGAAATTTGGGCTTTTTGTAACCTGCTGAGTCAGAAACATTATGGTTTACAGTCCTGATCAACACAGCAGACCAGCTTCCTGAATGCTGATACAGCAGTATTGAACACATCAACATTCTCTCAGAAATATATTTCTAGTAGAGCTGTTAACATAAAATCTTCACCAGATGTCGGCAACAACCCAAATAATGCACACATACAAAGACATGCTAACATTTATGTCCATAAATGAAGTTATGTGTTATATAGTGAAATGACAGGGAATAATACGGAAGAGGATTAGGGCCACTGAAGACAAGGAAATAGAATTATGACTTTAATATCAGAATTTTGACTTTTTCCAGAATATCTGAAAAAAAATTCAGGAGATTTTTTTATTTTTTTCAGTGTCTGAAAAAGTCATAATTCTGACAAAATGTTGTGTTTTTTTTCTTCAGTGGCCCTAATCGTCTTCCATAGAGTAAGAACACGCTTACTGAAATTTATTTAAAGGTACAGTATGTAAGAATTACTGACATCTAGTGGTGAAGATGGGTATTGCAAGAAAAGATGTTTTCTTTCAAATGACCTCATATTCTAAACACTGGTGTGAATGTACGGTGGCTGTTAGTGGCCAAAGTTCTCCCAGACATAGATATGGTTTTATCTGTGAGTGGACCAGTGGTCTCAGGTGCAGCTACGACTGTATGATGAATAACTACTTTTAATGTCTTTTAAGGCGTTACTGATCCCAGACAGTCTCTAACTCCCGTTTAACAAAGCTGGTGCTGCATTTTTAACGGTCAGACGGTTCGGACTTCACATGCATTGTTTTGTCCATTCTGGGACGCCGTACATGCTCAGAAACAGAGGACAGGAACGAGACAGGAACGTTTCTGTACCTGTAGGTACGTTTTTACAAATGTTCCCTCAAAGTACAATATTGGTCTTTATGAGGCCAGAAGTACCTATATACTATGAAAAAGGGTCCAAAGTAATAGAAAGTACACATTTGTACCATTTCAACCCTAAGGGTACCTGCAGCATTGAAAAATGTACAATAACTATAAATAGCAGTACTTCTAAACAGTAGTATATTTATAGTTATTATATTATGATTTTCATAATAATCATAGTAATAATTATATGTATAATTATATATGTGTTTGGCCTAATATTTCTATAATAATTATTCATTTATTATTAGCATCTTTGATTGTTGTCATAATCTCTATTTTAGTGACTTTTATTCATCATCTTTAATTGGTTTAATTGTACTTTATTAACTCATACAGCTTGATAAGGTACAAAAATGGACCATGAAGGTACGGAAATGTCTTTCAGAAAGGAACCCCCCCAGCAACAAGCTTTGGACCCTTTTAAGGACAAATTCGTGCCTCTGTTTTTGAGTGTGTAGTAAAAATGGTGGAACAAATATGGCAGCCTCCATGTGTGCACCCCCCAACAGGTAGATATAAATGACTCATTTTAGGAAAACAAACATGTAACAGCTGTTCTAGTGCAGCGATGACTTATCAATCGAAACACAGTTTTGAATTATAAATCACATTTTTCTGCCATTGACCTTTGATACTGTACCTTTAATACTTAGTGCAGAAACCAGTTTTTGGTGTGTGTGTGTGCAGCCAGTGTCCACGCCTGAATGCAGGATCTTTTTGTCCGTGCACGTGTCCTGTCTGTTCTCCAGCTGTGTGGTAAACCGTGTTCGATCAGAGTCATCAGCAGAGCGGTGAACGGCATCGCTGCTGCGCGGTAACCCCACGTACCGAGCTCTCTGTGTGTGTGCAGGTCTCTGTCGGGGCGGATCGTTGGGGGGGTGTGGTGGTTTTTCACCCTGATTATCATCTCGTCCTACACCGCCAACCTGGCTGCCTTCCTGACGGTGGAGAGGATGGTCTCTCCCATCGAGAGCGCCGAGGACCTCGCCAAGCAGACGGAGATCGCCTACGGGACCCTGGACTCTGGATCCACCAAGGAGTTCTTCAGGGTGAGGAGTTCCTCCGGGTCACACGTAGAAATGCTGCAGCAGCTGAGTTTCACAGTGCTCACTGCTGGAAAACAGTTTCCTTTTTTTCAGCAAACCCGACCCACCAAACACAAGACGTCATCTCAGAGCTGTTTTTCGGGCTGAGTCTGCTCGGTCCGTCTCAGCCGTGTTTAAGCCTAAAATCAGACGTGGAAAATGGGCTGAGTTCAGACCGTCTGATTTGGTCCAAAATCAGACGCTGAAAAGTCGTGGAAAGCCTGAAAAAGACGGCTTTTCACCTTTCACTTTTCAACCAAATCAAAACGTTGTTTCAACGCATTCGGCGGACGGACATGATGTCTATTCAACATGTGTTCAGCCAGATTTTGCTGGGTGGGAACCTCCCCCACGGCAGGACTGGGGGCTGATGGTGGTCTCTTTCAGGCTTCGTCTCAGTCACATTCACAGCTCTTCAGTCACAACACAGTGATTTACTTACATTCTGTGTGTTTATCAGGTTTTACACACGGATGTCTGATATTTTTACTGATATCAACGATACTGATCTGTGCAGACAGCTGAGAGGTCGCATCTGTCATATTCTGAGAGAAACACCTTTATTCTGCTCAGAACAAAGATCCCAAAATCTCCTGAGCTCAGACGGAGGAGTTCACGGTGGACATCTGGCCGGATGTCACATACTAGCAATTACTATCTGATTATTATCAATAATAATAATAATAATTAAGTAAAAATAAAAAGTCAAACTCAAATAAAGAGTAAAAAAAACAACAACAAAAAATGTTCAAATAAACATCCCAATAATTATTATTTTTACCATTATCAATGATAATTATGAAAAAATAAAAGTGAAAATAAACACTAAAATAAAAGTTCAAATATTCACTTCCCAATACTTATTGTTTACCATAATCATGATCAATAATAATAATATAATAAAAGTAAAAATAAAAAATTTACGTAAAATAAAACCTTAAATAAAAGTTCAAATATTCACTTCCCAGTAGTCATTGTTATTACAATTATTATCAGTGATAATAATAATAATGATAACGCTGTAGCGTCCTGGCCAGCCAGCACCACCGTTGCTTCAGCTGCTGTCATGAATCTTTTTCCAGCGTACACCTGGTGCATGTGCTGGCGGAGGTGAAGGCAGCAGGGGGGTGAATTAACGGTCGGCATGTCTCTGTTCCAGCGCTCTAAAATCGCCTTGTTCGATAAGATGTGGCAGTACATGAAATCAGCAGAGCCCTCCGTCTTCGTCAAGAAGACGTCGGAGGGCGTGCAGCGCGTCAGGAAGTCCAAAGGGAAGTACGCCTACCTGCTGGAGTCCACCATGAACGAGTACATCGAGCAGAGGAAGCCCTGCGACACCATGAAAGTGGGGGGGAACCTGGACTCCAAAGGCTACGGCATCGCCACCCCCAAAGGCTCCCCATTAAGGTGGGTGGATCAGTATAACAATGCTAGCCAACCTGCACTGCCATGTCCCATTCACACCGCCAACCTGCTGCCCGGCATACTGCCCCCCCTCCCCCCCATTGGAAAACACTGGCTGACCACCTGCTGCAGGGTCCAGGTGAGCGTGAGCCAGTGTGTGAGCCGTTGCCGTGGCGACGCTCACGTAAACGCCGTCCTCCGGTCCCAGGCCTCCGAGCCGCTCCGCAGTATGCGAGTGTGATGAATGGAGCATGGCGGCTTCCTCGTTGTTATAATAATCCACCTACCCTGATGACATCATCTCGGCGGTTTGTATGTTACCATGGTTACCACCTCTGACCAACGGCTAGTGGTGGTTGCCGTCACAAGCGGGGGAGGAGTTGCTGGAGTTTCAGGTCTTAAAGAGCGCAGTCATGGATGTGAAATGTCCTGATGCTGCAGCTGTAGGGGTTAAAGGTGGAGATGATGATGATGATGATGATGATGGTCCTCACATCCAGACTCTGCAGGAAGATCACAGCGTAGTGAATCTGGAGGGTTTTCCAGGTGTTTCCACAACCATGATGTGCAGCATCTTTAAGACCTGAACCAGTCTGGGCTGTACTGATGTGGTGTGGTGTGTGTGTGCGTGTGTGTGTGTGTGCGTGTGTGTGTGTGTGCGTGTGTGTGTGTCTTTGCATCATTTTTCATCATAACAGGCTCAGACTTTTGTGAGAGTATTTACAGTGACAGACAATAGGGGATTATCACGCTTACCAGAAGTGCCCGGATTTTGACACTTCCTCTTCCGGGCCATGTTAACGACAGCCGTTCCTGCTCTGTTATACTGTTTAAATCGTATAAACTCCAAACATACTTAAGTTTTCATTCCAGACTGAAGTGATACTGGATCAAAAGCTGGATCAAAGTGACCGATTTGCCGCGGTAAAGGACCGAACTTTATAAGAAAACACACGTTTGTTTGTCGCCGGTGGGGCACAACACCGGCCCTTCACAGCATGCTAGCATTAGCCAGCTAGCGTTTACTGATGTGCTTAACATTGTGCGTCTTAAAACACACAAACATCTGAAAATCGGGTCTGTACCTCCCCGTTTCCAGTGGAACAACTGGGTACTGCCAAGAAAGGAGACGCTTTCAGATGCTTGTGTGTTTTCAGCCGCACAAAGTTAGGCACGTCATCAAGCCGGCTAATGCTAACCTGCTAACAGTAGTCCGCCAGCTACTACTCTGTTAAACTTTGCAAATCGGATAAACGCCAATGCCAAGTTTTCATTCCAGACTGAAGTGATGCTGAGGAAGAAGTGGATTAAAACGACCGATTCGCCGCGGTGAAGGACCGAACTTTATAATAAAACGATACACGTTTGTTTGTAGCCGGCAGTCTGCACAGTCGTGTTAGCAGGTTAGCATCAGCCAGCTCGATGACGTGCCTAACTTTGTGCGGCTGAAAACACACAAGCATCTGAAAGCGTCTCCTTTCTTGGCAGTCCCCAGTTGTTCCACTGGAAACGGGGGGGTACAGACCCGATTTTCAGATGTTTGTGTGTTTTAAGACGCACAATGTTAAGCACTTCAGTAAACGCTAGCTGGCTAATGCTAGCATGCTGTGAAGTGCCGGTGTTGTGCCCCACCGGCGACAAACAAACGTGTGTTTTATTATAAAGTTCGGCCCTTCACCGCGGCGAATCGATCGCTTTGATCCAGCTTTTGATCCAGTATCACTTCGGTCTAGAATGAAAACTTGAGTATGTTTGGAGTTTATCCGATTTAAACAGTATAACAGAGCAGAAACGGCTGTTGTTAACATGGCCCGGAAGAGGAAGTGTTAAAATACCGGAAAGTTCCGGTAAGCTTGATAATCCCCTATATTATTGAAAAGGCAAATGGAAAGAAGAGAAAAAAGAAAAAAGGTGGTTTGATTATGAGGGAAGAGGATTAAGGCCATCAAAAAATAAAATAAAATAAAATTCTGAGAAAAAAGTCAGAATTCTGACTTTTTCCAATCAAAAAAAAAAAAAATCAGAATTTATTTTAGTTCTAATTCTGACTTTAATCTCAGAATTTCATTTTATCCTCTTCAGTGGCCTTAATCCTCTGTAATTATAATCATTGACAGTAGTGGTTGTAAATATTGTAGATGATACAAACAATAATAATTGTTGTAATCATAGTGATAGTCAAAGGTAATGAAATTATCCATAGTGTAGAGAATATGCTAATATAAATATTTATATAACAGTATTAGTAGTAGTAGTATAAATAACATGACAGTAATGGTAGTAGTAGGAATATTAGAGTAATAATAATAATAATAGTAATAGTAGTAATAATAATAATGATAATTGTAATAATAATAATAATAATAATGGTAATAATAATAATGATAATTGTAATAATAATAATAATAATGGTAATAATAATGATAATAATAATAATAATAATAATTATAATAATGATAATAATAATATTAATAATAATAATAATAATAATAATAATAATGATTATATAATAATAATAATAATAATAATAATAATAATAATAATAATAATAATAATAATAATAATAATAATAATTATAGGGTGTAATAGCAACAATCCCCTGTTAGGGGTGATCCACACCATTCCTGAACAACATCACCGTATTTTCTGGACCATAAGTCACACTTTTCTCTTAGTTTGGCTTAGAGCTGGGCGATATGGCCTAAAATCAATATCACGATATTTTGAGCAGTTCACCTCGGTAACGATAAACGGACGATAACTGGTTCCATCCTGATGGGCGGAGTCACGTGACTACAGACGTACACGTAGCTCAGCGTCTTCCAGGAACATGAACACAGCCGAAAACACTTCATTTCATTAAAACACCTTCATTCTGCCGTACTGGAACTTTATGTGACGGATAACAGGCTCCTCAGGAAACACCAGGAGGCCGTAGATACGTTTAGAACGTTTAGGAGACGTTCTGTGAAACTGAAACACAAACATACAACTGTTCATGTTCGTAAACATAAAATGATTCTTATTTACATGTGAGCAAATATTACTTTGTGTCCATGAAAAACACACTGATTGATTCCACACACATGACTATCTGTTAGCATGAATGCTAACTTAACATTGAAAAACCCATAGACAGGCTAACGCAATTAGTTTTGCTAACGTTTTCAAGGCGTTTAACACAAACAACGTTCCTTCAACGTTTAACACCGAACACTGACATCACATAAACGACACTGATCACTTCCAGACGTGTTCTTCAAGGTTATGAACAGAAAACGTGCAAAAGATGATGGAAACACCAGCAGGAATGTCGCTGCCAAGCAGCAACCTCCGTTAGCCGACGACGAAGCTACCCAGAAGAAGGAAATATTTGTAGTTCTGCCTTCATCCGCTGGGGGCTGCAAAACACAGTAAATCCCTGTAAACCCCACGTTAAAAAGACCAACTTCTAATAAAAACTAAACAAAAATTTTCCAAAAAGTCAAACCCATTAAAACTAGCAAACCGGCCCCAAAAAAAACAAACAGTCAAAACTAAATAAAAAATGAAACTAATTAAAAATCCCAAACTATTCCAACCTTAATCACAACATCGTGACTTAGTCTGTGATAATTTCATATTTTGTAAAAATAGTTCCCTACTTTATCTCAATGTTTCTTCTATCAGGACGTCATAAATCCCACCTCACACTGTAAAAAGTGTTACTTTGGATCAAAATAAAAAATTTGCGTCAAATTGTCACATCTAATGTTTTCTTTGTTTGTTTGTTTGTCTCAAACTAAATTTATGATTTGGTTGAAACCATAAATGTTGATTTACTGGAAATTAATTTTTTACATTAAAATTAAACTTTCTTTGATACAAAGTAAATATATAATTTATAACAACGAAACATTTTTGAAAAACTTTGTGACAACCTAATTTTTTTTATCGTGGATTAAATTTAACAAATTGCTGTAATTCTGTAACATGCCCCCCCCCCCTTTGTTGTTCATGCACTCTAAAGCTGAAACAACTTTAAAAAATTTACTTTGAGTGTCAGTAAAAACTTATTTCAGACTAAAGAGTGTGCTTTTTAAGCAACTCAAAAATATAAGATTTCATCACCAAACCAAAATAATTAATTAAGCTCGATGTAAAGGTCTTTTTTTTTTTGTTTTTTTACAATGGTGCAACTTTAACATCCAAACTGAACAGAATTTCTCAACAATTTTCTCTGAATGTGAACATAACAAAGTCAGTAAAGCACATAACTGAAATTTATAGGATAACGATCGTAAAAGGTTAAATTCCTGCTGAATTTGTATTTCCCATGAGCCTTTGTGGTCTGGATGTGTTGAGTTTTGAAAATAGCCCCGCCCCCTTTGTTGCTCATGCACTGTAAAGCTCAAACAACTTAAAAAATGTACTTTAGGTGAAAGTAAAAACTTATTTTGGACTAAAGAGTGTGATTTTTTTTTTTTTTTGTTGATTTAACTCAAAAACATCAGATTTTATCACCAAACCAACGTAATTAAGTTAGATCAACGTAAATAATCCTTCATATCAACTTTTTACAGTGTGGGGAGGTTATCAGCTCACGTCCAAGCTCTTTCCAGCGCGTTCCTCTACTCAGAGAAAGTTTTACACGAGCAGAAAACATTCAAGATGACAGCAGTTTATTCTGAGCCGAGCCATCATACATCCTGATAAGGACACGCGTGTTTGTGTGTGCTGATGTGCGTGATTGTCTCTGTGTGTCTTTTCAGCTGATGCTTCTGTCTCTCTGTCCTCTGTCTGTCCTCTGTCTCTGCTCTCTCTGTCTCTGCTGGTTTTACTCTGCAGAATGTGTTATTAATGACTGCACTGCCAAACGTTTGTCAGATTATCAGTTAAACCTCCATTAAGCGGTTCAGGGTCCCGGCGTCGGTATAATCAGCTCTTTGGACGTGTTCATGTTGTAGCTGGTGAGTTGCTTTAAAAGGAGCATGAAGAACCACGGCGCCGGTCCCGTCTGATTCCACACATTAACTAGAACGGCCATTCAGACGGGGATTGAAGGCGACCCCCACCTCAAGGGTCTGTGTACTTTCAGATGGCAGTTAATGTAAAATAAAGACATATATTCCACTACTTTTTCTGTTTCCAAATGGAAACATAGAGCTTTGTGTTCAGAGCAGACGTGGAGAGAACAGATAATGAGCGCTTTAATTCGCTCTGGTTTGATGTGACCTGGAAGTTATCGCTGCCCCGTGTTCACTGGCTTCACGTCCAGAATCGTGTCCAACTCAGTTAATTATCATGATAAAAGCATGAAAGATGAAACAAGACGTGACTTCATGTTTGTCTGCCACCGTATCTGAATATACACTCAAAAACCTGATTCAAGCCCGTCTTACAGGTCACACAGCGAGATTTGATTTACAGTACTTTATGCAAATTTAGCAGTTCAATGTCATTATATTCATTTTTCATGGATGAAAATGAAAAGGATTTTATAGCACATAGGGGTGGGTATTGGCAAAGACTTCACGATACGATACAATATTGCGCTGATGTATCGTGATATATTGCGATGTATTGTGATATTCTAGTCACTTCTGAAACATTTAAAATGCAGCTTGAAATAAAAGTTGCCCCCAAAATCAGTGAAATCCAGTTCCAAAGGTCCCGTTTATTAAACATGGACAGGTTTCTGTACCACTTGGATCTCATAATAAAACCGTTTACAGTCTGAACATGAATATTTCTCACAGCTGGATAGATGTGACAATAAAATAAAGACAAAGTACTTTTGAAAACAATATTACCACAGCTGAGCTGGAATAGTAGAAATGTACACAGGTTCACGTGAAATTAGTAAAACAAAGTAGTATATGTAAACACATATTTTAACTTGTACTTTCCACTGTGTAAAGTTGAAGCTGAACCTGCAGATGCTCGTAGATATCAGTGGAAAGCAGAGACGTTCTACGTGCTGGAGAACAAGATCTCGTGACATTTTGTAACAGAACTATGAAATCACGCAAGATTTTGTTAGTAAAATAAATCAATACCCTTTTTAAATATTGATATATTGGCATCTAGAATATCGCAATATTTCAGCGTATCGATATTTTGTCCCACCCCTGATAGCAAACACTCTCGGATAGGCAATTAATCCAAATGTAATCGTGATTTCTATTTTTGTGTCAAATGGACTGAATGATACGGAGGTCTAACAATCTCCAAACTCATATAATCCAGTTGAAACAATTTTTTTTTTCACCGTTTTTCTTTACACAATTTCTGAAAGTTATTCTTGAATTAAAGTTAATTTCGATACAGCTGTAAGGTTCATATTTGTAGCCTATATTGATTTTCAGTGCTAGAAACCTTGGACAGAAATGCATAAATGCATCGTGTAACTAGAAAATAATCATTTGAATAATCGTGATTTCAATATTGGGCAAAATAATCGTGATCCTGATTTTTCCATGATCGTGCAAACCCCATTCTCGGATGCGTCAGCTCACATTTAATGAGTTGATGGGCTTGTTTATGTACTTTATATCACTGTAGACATACGCACATCACCAGGTGCAAGGCTTCTGCCGTACACATGAAAACTCTGACCATCCATGAACAAGAACTTTGATTCTCACTCTGACATTCACGTGGTCTCATCAGGGCCCAGCAGGTCATATTACACCCCCAAACCACAGAGAAGTCACATTAGTCTGGCAAGTTCAATCATGTTATCTCGACATCAGTAAACCCAACAAATTTCATGCAAACAGTCTGTAATTTAATCACATTCACATGGAAACGTCATTTTGTTCACATAACATCTTAACTCTTGTAGGTATTAAAGCCCCCAGTTTCATTCTGGTTGATATGTTCCTCTGTGTTTTATGTGGAGTTGCAACCAGGTAGACTTGTAGTCAAGACCGCCTAAACCGAGACCAAGACACTACCAAGACCAGAGATCGTCAAAACCGGGGGTGGGGGGCTTGAGAGGACGAGCGCCAACGCCGTCTGTGCTACAGTATACAGTCATCCTCAAAATCATTCACACCCCAATTAAAGAAAAGATTCATTTAGTCTAAAGAAAACTAAATTGACAATAGTACAAGAAACCAAACAAACTAATAATAAAAAAAACTTACAAAATGATAATTTACTGTAATAAAATATTGCCTCGTAATTGTAGTTGAAATTGATCATTTAAAAAACTGTCCCAGACACATCAGAGCATCTTTCCCATGAACGTGGACCAACACAGAGAAACATTTCAGTGACATATAAGAACTCGTTTGAAGACGCTGCATCTCATTTCAAGAAATCTGATCAAGCAAAAAAAATTCTTGGCCACAAAAATAAGTTTTTTAAAAAAAAGGTGTTTTGTTGTTTTTTGTTTGTCTGTTTTTTTGTTTCATTTTTTTTTGTTGTTGTTGTTTTTTTTGCTTGTAATAAGCCAAAAAATTCAACCAATAGAACAAGCAAAACTTTCATGATAAAGTTTCCTGAATAAGATGCATTGCCTTAAAACCAGTTACTGAAATGTTTCTCTTTCTGTCTCATTTTGAGTGTGATGAGATATTTAAACTAGAAATGAGAAAAATCCACTTGCTAGATTTGAGTTTTTGCAGTGTAATTTTGAGGACGACTTGATTTATTCCTGATCACAGAAGGGACATACAGTCAGCTGTTTGTGTAGCAGAGGCTAAACTCAAAGTTCATTTAAAGACTTGTTTCCCTTTTTGCTCTTTTGTTTTTCTTTTTTGCCTCAAAGCCAAAAAAAAAAACTGCCTGAAATGACGCAGACCCGTCAGGTCCGCCGATCCTCAGACGCTATCCTGCGTCTCCGTGGTTATTCATGACGGTCATTGAACATCTGTTTTATGTCTCAAAATGAAGCAGAGGAGACGTAGATGAGCTCCTGAACACGTCTGTAATGCTGATTATCTGAACCTTCACGGGCTGCATTTCTGCTCCAGAATCTTCCCTGAAACTGAAAATCCTGATCCTGTTTTCATCACTTTCTGTCCTGGGGAGACGATGAGAACGAAGCCAGCTGACCGTGACGGACGCTCAATCAGCTGCTCGTCTCTGACGCTCCACTTTCAGCCAGAGGGACTGAATCTAAAACGCATACTGAGAAGGATCGCTTAATGGAGCTTTAAGTCTGAGTCTTAGTAGATCACTCTGCTGTTTTCATGAGTCATGGTAGAACCAGAGACACCTCCAGAGCTGACAGTCCTGCATGTAAAAGCTGGACACACATGTCCTCCGTGTCTCTGTTCCTGGCATGATCTCTGTCACACTCTGCACATTTCAGCTCAGAAAACAACGAAAACCCGAGCAGCCGAAGCGCCGCTACACATCCCAGCCATTGTCTCCACATCTCCATCACTGCTGGTCACGGGGGGAGATCCCCGTCCGGTTCCTTCTCCAGTTAGCCTGAGAACGGGGATGGTTAGAAACGGAGCAAAGTTTGCAGGCACAGCTGTTTTGTACCAGGGAGGGTCACATAATCCACACAGGAGGAGCTTGTTTCCGACTGCAAGCCTTTATGACACAAACGATGGCTGGAAACTGATCTGAGGGGCATCTGCAGACTCAAACACCTCTACGGGGCCACAGGCTCCATGTACAGCAGCCACAGCCACTGAAGTACAAGTACAAGTACATCAGAGTTGTATAAAAGCCCACCAGGAAGTCCAGACGAAGCCTCCTCCAATCAGAGTACGAGACAACAGTAGCTCGATTATTGGATAAGTTCACTGCAAGATTTAACGGTCTTATACAAGTTAAAAAACAGTGAAATTGAGAAGAATCAGACTATAATAATTGGAATTACGTGTCCATGCAGGACGATAAAAAATACTGAGACTCTGACAGGGAGAAATATCTTTAAACAAGTTATAAAAAAACTCATTTCAAGTCCCTCATTTAGTGAAAAATCCCTCAAAACTAGTCTGTAATGCTTCTTCTGAGTGTTCTTTCTCATTTTAAAGTAAAAAAATCTTAAGACAAGATCAATTTTTTAAATTTGAGAATTGCGTAAAAGCCTTTTTGTAGCAGCACATCAGCCACCATCTCCAACCCGCATGTACCTGAGTGAAGGTTCTTCTACCAAGGCTCAGATTGGTGTGGATGACCTGGGGCTTGAACTCATGATGATCTGAGCAGGAGCCGACCTGCTCCACCACCCAGCCGCTGTTTCACACCGTTAGATGTTCACCTCTGACATCACTGCTGGAAATCTGCTTAGTTGTTCTGGTTTAAGACCGTTTCTCTTAACATGAGAAGCAGCAGCGCTACGCAGCAAATTTGACAGTGTATATTTTACATTTTAGGAGTATATTGTTCACCAATTTCGGTGTTTATTTGGGTCCAAGGAGTCAGTGTACATTTTACACTGTTGTCAGAGTTTTAAATCAGCACTAATCTAGAGTTAAATGCCTAAGACTATAAGAGTAAAAATTAACTCTTAGAGTTGCTCTCAAGTATAAAAATAAAAAAAGGCTTGCTTTGAGTTAATGGAGGTGAATACTAAAGGATTTTAAATGTGTATTGATATCAGCACATTTCCCATCATGCTCTGACCCAAAAGTACTTTCCTGAATCTTAGTACACAAATGTGGGAGAGTTGTGAAGATTAGTTGGTACTTTGACGCACTGATAGTCAGCACAAACGACAACTTCAACAACATGTTTTAATCAAAACACCGTAAACGCCAAGTAGACCCGAAGGCATCACATCCAGTACACACTGAACTCTGGGCCGTACAGGGAAGTCACAAAGCATGATGGGAAATATTCAAGCCAAAGAGGGCGGAGTCTTCCTGGGTGCACTTAGTTACACTTCATAGAGGTAATTATACACTGAAAATTTTCACCAGCACTGGTGATTATTTTACTCTCAATGGTGTTAGAATTACTCTGAAAGAGTAAATATGACTTAACAACTGAAATTCAACACTGGGGATTTCACAGCGCGCCGTCCTGAAGCCTGTCTCACCCGGTTCAACTGCACCTCTGTGCTACCTGTTCTTGAGCTTCGGGTTAGTTTCTCTCGTTTTAAGATCTTTTTGATCAAACTGAAAAAGCAGCAACACTGAAAAGAAGCATCACCAGACTAGTTTTAAGTGTTTTTCACTTAATAAGAAACTTGAAATAAATGTTTCAGCTTGTTTTAAGCAAGTTTCCACCGGTCTAAAGTCTAGATATGTATTCTTATAACAAGAAACCTGAGTATGAACTGGTACAGGAGGTCTGAAAACAGGTTTTTACAGCTAAAACTGGGAGCGAAAGACAAAGTTTAACTTACCATATTTTCCGGACTATGAGTCACACTTTTTTTCATAGTTTGGCGGCTTGTGCGACTTATATATGAAAATATATACAATTTAACATATTTTTAAGTCTCAATTCATATTGACTGACATGAGCCAAAGAGTAAATATTACTGTCTAATGTCAAAAGAGGGCGCTCTACGCTTGTGACGACTAGATTCTGCTCTGAGGGCAAAAATCCCAAAATAGCCTCATCTCAGCGAGAGGAGTTCATTTTAGACATCTGTCTGTACGGTGGAAGAAATCCTAAAAAAGTGTGTTTTTCCTTCTTAGTTATGATGGTTATGATCATTTACAGCCTGCGTTAACTTTGGAATTAGACTGATTGGGTCATTTTTAGCAGGAACAAGCAGGATATGATCAGAAAATCACCCGATTTTAAATTTTTTTTTCCCCCCCCCCGCTCCCCACCCACCTCCCGTTTTTGTCCCTCCCCCTTCCTTCCCCCCCCCCTCCCTAAATAAATACGACTTATTTGTTTTGGGTTGTTTTCCTGTTAATGATGCATTTTTTGACTGATGCGACTTATACTCAGGAGCATCTTATAGTCCGGATAATATGGTAATATGCAGGTAAAGTAACCAATTTTAAGATTCAGTTACTAAGTAAGAAATAAAAGACATTTACTCTCAAAATATGATCAATAATCTTATATATTCTGCTCTTATCTAGTTTATTACTCTCACATCAAGATGGTTAAGACAGTTTTTGCTGAATATAAGACCGTAAAACTTTGTTAGATGACTGTTTTTGCAGTGTAACATGAGAAGGAGAAGAAAAAGGAGACAGCCACATGCACCCAAAACAGAAAAAACTGCTAAACCTGTAGAGGAACTGATGACCTCTGTAAGAAAGCAAAGCAGACAATCATAGAGAGCACCTACAGGGATGAGAAAGCTGACCAAATCTAACAAAGGGAGTCCTGTCTTCCTCTGAACTAGCAGCTGTTACGATGCTGGACAAAAGTAAATGAAGGGACAGAGATGACGGGGACTTAGGCCAGACTGTGTTCAGCAGCCTACTGGAGCTGTTGGGAGTGGAATTGTTCACATACCTGCTCGTGTACATGATGTTACCGGAGGGTACCACGGGGGGGCGAATATGAGAATTCAGATCCTGAATTTGTAGCATGTAAGCAAACATGAGTGTGGAGGTCAGTGTTTGGGAGATTTTTCACATTTTTGCCCGGCTGATCTCACAAAAACACGTTAAATGAGCATGAACGACCTGGAGGCCCGACCACTCGCTTACGTGCTACCGACACGTGAAGAAGTGCAATGTTAAGTCCTCCAGACAACGTTTTCACCACTGGTGATCCTCAGCGGAGCCAGAGAGGCCATTTCCTTTCTTCTGCATTATCATGTAATACTTGTGCTCACAAAAAGTTTTGCATTATCTCGCAAAAAGGTGTTTAGCCCTGCAGCTGTGTGAGCGACAGTGAGCTGAGCTGGAGTCGTCACGGCTGCTGTCAGATGGTTCGTAGCCAACGCTGCTGATTTTAAAAGAATACACTTCATAGTTAGTTAGTGAGAAGATCAATAGTTCACATGTTACAAGATTATTCATCTTTTCACTGACTAAAGTGTCCTACAGACAGTCTTGAGAAATGACATCACAGGCATGAAGAAATCAAACTTAGAATAAGTGAATGCAGGTAGAAGGTCTCGACACGATCAGCGATGTGTTTGTCACACAGCCTGACCATCATCAAAGCAGCCGCAACACTAACGACGTAGATTATGAATCATTCCACACACAAATTCTGGATTCATTCCCAAACACAGACAAAACATCTTTATTTGCATCCTTTATAATAACTTTATTCATATAATTATTAATGTAAAAATGTAAAAAGTTATTCATACGAACAGTCGCAACAGCTGAGAAAACAACAAATGGGTCCAGCTGTTTAAAGACGGAGTTGAGGTAGTACCCTGAAAGATCCTGCAGAGATAGCAGGTCTGGTTTAGTTTTAGTGTTTTTGTCAGTTTTAGTAAACTATTATAACCTTGGTCTGTGTCAGCTACAGTTTGCAGATGTGTAGTTTTCATTTCTGTCATAAACACCTAAAACAAACAAAAATATGTGAGGCAGCTTTGATAAACACACATAATTAAAAGCAGGTACATTTTAGTGTAACTCATGCAAACCCAGCGCTGACGGTGGTGTGTGGATGGTACTCAGGGTTCCTTATTCTCACTAATCCACAGACACAGTTGTAATTATCAGGATTTATGAACTGGTTTCGTATAAAAATGTGTCTGACTTAGCTGAAGCAGTCACGCTGCTTCAATGGAGATCTGAGGAATACAGTTCAGTATGGGTCAGAGGGCACTAAAAAGCTGATTACTAAGTAGCTTCAGAACTCAATTATTCACAAGATGATTGTACAGAAGCGAACTGCCTTCACCTGAAAAATAACGCTGTTCTGTTTTTCTGAATTAACAAGATCATTTTTACAAATAAATGAGGTTTATTGATGCGTCCATCTCGTTTCAAACAGCTGATCTAGTTGATATGAACAACATCGACGGGATCCAGGTCCTCCATCACTGGAGATCTTTATTTTCAGAAACTGTAGCAGATACGCAGCCTGGAGTTAATTCAGAAAAAATACAGCATTTTTAAAAATTCTTTTTAATTATCTTGTTAATGAGGAAAAACAGTTTCACTTATTTTTGTAAAAATGATCTCATTAATTCAAAAAAAAAAAAGCTGACAATTTTAATTAATTTATTTATTTTGAATATCTTGTTCAATCAAAAAAATAAAGCTTTATTTATTTTTGTAAAAATTATCTCAATTCAGAAAAAAACTTTTTTACTGACTTATTTTAATTATCTTAATTGAGAAAAACAAAACATTTTAATTACCTGCATCATAATTTTCCAAAACAATGTTTTTATTTCTTTTTGTAAAAACTGTATCATTAATTTAAAAAAATATTTATTTATTCATTTATTTTAAATATCTTGTTAAGTCAGAAAAAACAATGGTTATTTTTCAAAAAATGATCTCATTAATTCTGAAAAACAAAACATTTTGTTTATTTATTTTTGTAAAAAATTGTCTCATTAATTAAAATAAATATCAAAATATATTGAACAGAATTTACTAGATTTATATTTATACCAGATTTAACAAGGACTTGTTGTGAGTGCAGCAGCTCATGTTTGATGTCATGGTTCTCAACAAAACACACATTTCCAGAGATTTCCAAACACTTTAATCTTTAATCAGTTAGTTATGGTGATCAGTAGTCTTTAATCAGTTAGTTATGGTGATCAGTCGTCTTTAATCAGTTAGTTATGGTAATCAGTCGTCTTTAATCAGTTCGTTATGGTAATCAGTCGTCTTTAATCAGTTCGTTATGGTAATCAGTCGTCTTTAATCAGTTAGTTATGGTAATCAGTCGTCTTGAATCAGTTAGTTATGGTAATCAGTCGTCTTTAATCAGTTAGTAATGGTAATCAGTCGTCTTGAATCAGTTAGTTATGGTAATCAGTCGTCTTTAATCAGTTAGTTATGGTAAACTTTCTTCAACAGACCGTCTGACTTCCAGCTTCTTTTAGAAATCAGAAGTACATGTAGAACCTGCTCAGAAACTCAGTAGAAGTGGACAGATTGTTTCCACTGGTCTCCATCAGCGTCGTTGTAACGACACGTTTAGTGCTCGTTGTTTGCGGTTTTCTGAGGAATGTGTGTCCGTTCTGGCTGGATCAAGGTTTCAGCTGCTTCCTGGTGGGCTCCTGGATCTCCTCATGATTCTAGTTTTCAGAGATGTGGACTGCAGACCAGACAAACACACAGACCATCATCACAGGAAAAGACTGAACCGTGATGCTAGCAGGTCTCTCCAAAGTTCCAGCTTCCACATCAGCGGCGCCGTCACACATGAGGTCCTCACGAACACTGATGATGTCATCACAGTGTTCTGATTCCGGCTGGATGTTTCCCATCTTTGACACGTAGAAAGAAAAACAGCTGAAATGTGGTCTCATGTGACCACGTCCACCATCTAGTAATCTCCTAGATATTCTCTGAAATATTCTCCTAAATATTCTCTACGTTTTCTCAAAGTATTCTCCTAAATATTCTCTTAAATATTCTCCTAAATTTTCTCTACATATCCTCCCGGTATTCTCCCAGTATTCTCCCAGTATTCTCCCAGTATTCTCCCAGAATTCTCCCCAGTATTCTCCCAGAATTCTCCCGGTATTCTCCCAGTATTCTCCTAGTATTCTCCCAGAATTCTCCTAGTATTCTCCCAGTATTCTCCCAGTCCCAGTATTCTCCCAGTATTCTCCCAGTATTCTCCCAGCCAATATTCTCCTAGTATTCTCCCAGTATTCTCCCAGTATTCTCCCAGAATTCTCCTAGTATTCTCACAGTATTCTCCCAGTATTCTCACAGTATTCTCCTAGTATTCTCCTAGTATTCTCCCAGTATTCTCCCAGTATTCTCCTAGTATTCTCCCAGTATTTTCTTTTCTCCCATATTCTCCCATCTTCTCCCATATTCTCTCACTCCCATATTTTCCTAGTATTCTCCCAGTATTCTCCTAGTATTCTCCCAGTATTCTCACAGTATTCTCCCAGTATTCTCCCTAGTAATCTCTCATTCCCAGTATTCTCCCAGTATTCTCCTAGTATTCTCCAAGTATTCTCCCAGTATTCTCTTCCTCTCCCCCTTTCTTTTCTCTATTTTTTCTCATTTTCCCCCACCATTTTCCCCCATATTATCCTATATTCTCCCCCCAGTATTTTTCCAGTATTCTCCCAGTATTCTGCCCTGCAGATGCTGACAGATCAAACTATAACCTGTCAATAAGAAATACTTGTTGATCTGATGGCGTTTGGACCAAATTAGTGAACTAGGACCCATCCTTTATTGGAAAGACTGCACCTTTGATGGACGTCTCTTTTATACCCAATCTTGACACCCTTGCTGGTCACCAGTCTGCTGACTAGAGAATCTTCCAGAATGGTTTTACTTGATACTGTAGAAGCTTTTCTGTCTTAATTTGACTCTAGAACATCTTTGGCGAGTGTGTTGCTGCAGCTTTGACTCTACATATGATGAGGTTGGTGACTGAAGATCGCTTATTTTCACTTAAATGAGTTTAGTAAGTAGTTTAATGTATAACCTCCAGTCCGACAACTCTCAGTTTGAAGAATCAGAAGCTTTCCTGACTAATGAGTTATAAAAACCTGCATCACCTCCCTGCCGTGCTGATGTTTACACGTTCTCAGCATCCGCTAGCATCACAGCCTGTAGTGTGTTTAGCACTAGTATTAGTTTGGTAGTTGCTGGAGATAAATGGCTCTGGTCTGAGCAGCTTAGCTTTACCTCACCTGCCAGGAACGTCTCTGATCTCCGAACAGACACTGACAGCAACACATCACTACACAGCCCAACTTCAACAAATAACAAACTTCAAACTTTTCATTTCCAGCTTTTTGGAAATGTGGTGTGTAAAATACCCAAATCATTTAGGATTAATCAGTTAGCTGTGTTGTTGACTGAAAATTTAAATCCTTGTAGAGTCATAAGAGTCGTAGATGTGCCAGATCGGTTTCCAGCGACCCCTCATCAAACCATACAATCATGTGCCATCACCCTGATTACAAAATGTGCAACGAGAGGCCGGATAATAATGTTAGCAGCATCTCAGGGAGCCATTTACGAACATGTGGTCCTTCAGTAACGTAGACAGACTAGTTAGACTTCGATAGGGTGAGGTTTTAATAAGTTTTCCATTCACGGCTGGGCTTTGATAGCACTTTATGAAATCTCAATTCTGTGTTGAGGGAGCCTTTTTGATAGGAATAATTTAAATGTGTTCTCAAATCAAACTAGTCCAGCTTAGCTAAAAACAGCAGCCTCTTCATGTTGGTGTCAGTAATATTACCCCTGATCCCTGTTACAGCTGCCTTTAAACATGTTGCTACGTGGTGATTAAACTACAAACCTGTTATGACTACAGGCAAAAAATGTTCCTGTTTGTGGCTACGAGCCTAAAACGATGTCACAGTCAAACATGTCTATGGTAGAATGTGAACCTTCGTTGTCTTGTTTTTACAGTTTCAAGTTTTTATGAGATAAATCTCATCATGTCTGCAGTTCTGCTGACAGACTCAGTGTCACGGCTGGACAGAGACAGATTTTAATGTTGTGTTGGGAAGCTAACTTTCGTTGATAAGGTACCGTTTTTATGACAGTTTTAGTACGAAGTGGATCTAGGCCCAATCTCAATTCTCCCCCTTACACCTTACACTCTTTTTTGCACATTCACGTGTAGGGGTGTCTCAGTCCTGCTAGGACAGAGGGGTAGGGGTGTCTCAGTCCTGCTAGGACAGAGGGGTAGGGGTGTCTCAGTTCTGCTAGGACAGAGGGGGTAGGGGTGTCTCAGTCCTGCTAGGACAGAGGGGTAGGGGTGTCTCAGTCCTGCTAGGACAGAGGGGTAGGGGGTGTCTCAGTCCTGTTAGGACAGAGGGGTAGGGGTGTCTCAGTTCTGCTAGGACAGAGGAGTAGGGGTGTCTCAGTCCTGCTAGGACAGAGGGGTAGGGGTGTCTCAGTGCTGCTAGGACAGAGGGGTAGGGGTGTCTCAGTCCTGTTAGGACAGAGGGGTAGGGGTGTCTCAGTCCTGTTAGGACAGAGGGGTAGGGGTGTCTCAGTTCTGCTAGGACAGAGGGGTAGGGGTGTCTCAGTTCTGCTAGGACAGAGGGGTAGGGGTGTCTCAGTCCTGTTAGGACAGAGGGGTAGGGGTGTCTCAGTTCTGCTGGGACTGAGGGGTAGGGGTGTCTCAGTCCTGCTAGGACAGAGGGGTAGGGGTGTCTCAGTCCTGCTAGGACAGAGGGGTAGGGGTGTCTCAATCCTGCTAGGACAGAGGGGTAGGGGTGTCTCAATCCTGCTAGGACAGAGGGGTAGGGGTGTCTCAGTCCTGCTAGGACAGAGGGGTAGGGGTGTCTCAGTTCTGCTAGGACAGAGGGGTAGGGGTGTCTCAGTCCTGTTAGGACAGAGGGGTAGGGGTGTCTCAATCCTGCTAGGACAGAGGGGTAGGGGTGTCTCAGTTCTGCTAGGACAGAGGAGTAGGTAGGGGTGTCTCAGTTCTGCTAGGACAGAGGGGTAGGGTTCATCATTTGAATGTTTCCGGAATGCATCATGTTGGTCTTAAATTTAATTCATAAAGGTCTGAAAAGGTCATTAAATTGTCTTAACTTTAACTTGCTGAAACCTGCAAGAACCCTGAACAAAGCCTCTCTGAGGATGCAGCAACGTCGCACAGGGCAGGATTGCTTGCAACATATTTTTTTTCCTTTTGGCTCGAAGTTTTAGACAGTGATGCCAGCATGAAGAGGCTGATTTATTTTTATTAGTTTTGTGTTTTTTTGCTAATAAGGCGAAAGATTCGATCAAACATTTTGAAATTTATCAACTATAATCTGCTATCAGAACCCAACTCCATCTCTGGTTATAAAAACATATCTACACTTGATACTGATTATTCCAACTAAGCAGGTTTAGCATAGCAACGTACATGCTAATGCTATTTAAGAGCTGACTGTGGATAAATCTGACCATTCCAGCTGTTTATATCCTGTCTATCTTAAGCGTTAAGAATCTCTGCTTTTGACAGCTGTGGGAGGACTCCCGTTTCCAGCTAACAGCCACTGTGTTCATGTAGAAATGCTGTGAACCTGGCGGTGTTAAAGTTGAACGAGCAGGGGCTGCTGGACAAACTGAAAAACAAGTGGTGGTATGACAAGGGAGAATGCGGCAGCGGAGGAGGGGAGAGCAAGGTTAATACACACTCTCTCTCTCACACACACACAAACACACACAGGCATACAACACAAAACACAAAGGTACCTGTAACTGGGTTGGTCTGTTAAATGTATGAAACGTTAAAAGCAGCACAGATACAACACCACATGTGAACACTGAACTGCCCCTAATATATATCAAGTTGAAGCCTCCCACAGAAATACAACTATGAAAACCCCCAAAACTGACATACTTCACCCCAAAAACAGATTGAAACAACCAAAATATTTGTTCAATTTGACCTGTCTGGTTGGAAGTTATGTGTCAGACCAATCTTTTGGTTAAAATAACCAAAATATTGGTTAGATTAACCAATTTCAGTCAGTTTGACCAAAATATTGGTTAATCTAACCAACATTTTGCTCAAAGTTGGTCACTTGGACCAAAATATAGATTAATCTAACCTGTATTTTGGTCAAAGTCGGTCAATTGGACCAAAATGTTGCTTAATCTAACCAACATGTTGGTCAAAGTGACTGACTTTGGTCAGTCTTGCCAACATTTTGATCAAAGTTGGTCACTTGGACCAAAATATTGGTTAATCTCACCAACATTTTGGTCAAAGTGACTGGCTTTAGTTAATCTAACCAAAATTTTGGTCAAAGTTGGTCACTTGGACCAAAATATTGGTTAATCTAATTAATATTGGTTTAACCAACTAGACGGGTTAGAAAAACAACCAATCTATTGTTAGAGTGTGGATTTAGCCAATCATCATGAGTGCCAACCCACAGGTTGTATTGTCATCTGTGCTGCTTTCCCTGTTGCACCTGTTTGGTTGAGGTCGGGTTTGGCTTGGACTAGAAGGCCAGATCAGGGTCAGGTGACCTCATACCAGATGGCAGCAATATAAGAGCAGTTGATAGAGAGTTTGTCCAAGCTCTGTGTATCAGCGGCTCTGGCCTGGCAGGGTACTGCGGGTGAAAAAGCACTGAAGCTTTTCATTGCAGCGCCTCTCACTTCCTGTCTCAGGGGCCAAACTGAGGGGCCCCGACCACACAAAGATACACCATTTGATCAACCTTTGCTCACTGCGAGATGAGCCGATGACACACGCAGACATTCTACATTCATAGCGATGTGTCGCAGTATTTAAAAGTAGCACAAATAAGAGCGCATCATTGGCGGGCCCCGTCTTTGGCTGCGAGAACAGTGTGAGAATCGCTGCCTCATTAATAACATAAGATAACATTGATAATGATGTTATTTATGTTATTCCCATTGAAGAGTGCCAGTAAACCTTGCCGTATTGAAACTGAATGAGCAAGGAACCCTAGACAAGCTGAAAAACAAGTGGTGGTACGATAAAGGAGAGTGTGGCTTCAAGGACTCCACCAATAAGGTTAGTTTTATGTTTGTGGGTCAGTCAAACACATCGTTCACACATTAAGCATGCATGGTGAGCTGTCACAGTAAAGCTGTAGAGACACACAGGGTGAACCGTCTGATGCTGACCAGGAGATGTCTGTTGAGTGCTGAATCTGTTCATTTGTCTCTGTGTGAAAGCTTGGCCGGAGAGTCCAGACAGTTGTTTTCTCTGCAGGCACAGAGCTGGGGGTTTCTGCTTTGCACCCATTAACCTTTAGGCTGTTTGCACTGCACTTCCCAGAAGGCTTTATGTTGACTAGAATCTGTTATTTCATTCATCCTTCTGTTCGGCCTCAAGCCTTTCCTCATAACACCGAGGAGGCAAGCAAGAAGATGACACATTTACTGTGGTACTGAAATTACATATGTGGATGGAGATAAAGAGATGGAGTGAGAATGAAGAGGACAGGAAAGGTTTTAGCTTTGATTTTTCTCAGATACAGAGAAATCATGACTGTGGTGGAGTCAGAATCTCAAGATGTTACAGATTCATTTAAGTGATAGATTGAGTAACTAACCAGTTGTTAGTATTTGATAATGCAGTTAAAACAGTTCTAGTTATATTAGTAATTACAATTTTTCCAGATTGTCATCTTATTCCAAAGGATTTTCAGTCCAGCCATCCGTCCATTGCAGATTTCAACCCAGACATCCCTTTCTGGAGCAACACTCAAGCAGCTTTGGGCCATCCTGAGCTGTATCCCGATCAAAAGACAATCCTAATTCCTCCAGCAAGTCTTTCCCAACGTCCCCTTCCCTCCAGAAAAAGGGAAGAACCATTTCAGGAACCACCTCTGCTGACTCTTCAGTGAGGAGGAGAAGCGTCTTTTCTCAGGGCCACCCTCAGATGCACGAGTTCTTTATCCTGTCTGGAAAATTGAGCCCTGCCACCCTATAAAGGAAATCCTCAGACTTGGACTACTTTATAGTTCATTTCATTCTCAAAATGGGAATTTCTCTGTTCAACCATATGTGAATGCAAACCGTATGAGGAATGGAACATAGTTTAACCAGGAGAATCGAAAGATGTTGGCTCCTTATCCCACAACGGACCAGTGCAGCACCAGTCTTTCTGTTCATCTACTGCTCCTCTCTACCATTACTCACGAACAAAGTCTCAAGATACTTTAACTCCTCCAAGTGAGGCAAAGACCAGTTCCCAACTCAGAGGAAGCACTCCACCCTTTTTTAATTGAGAACTTTGGCCTCAGATTTGGAGGGATTGACTTTCGTCACTGGTCCAAACTGCTCTAGTATGTTCTAAAAGCCAAGAGCTGCTTATGATGCTTTTGAAGCCATGTTTCTCTTCTTCACATTTTCTAGCGGGTACCGGGCTTCTACGTAGGCGGCGTCATTACATCTTCCTCACCTGGGTGAATAACGAAACCCCTTCATGCCAACAACCGTTGCAGACCACCTCTGGAGGTGGATCTGGGTACTGTGATGCGGCCATCCGTCACCAAAGTTTAAACGTGAAGCATGTTACCCCCCCTACGGCTCTACGCAAGCAAAACACATCACGGGCAGACGCATGAGTATGACATCAACATGTAAACACGAAGTTCATTTCACTGCTACTCGGACTAGTGAAGTAATGGCTGCGTAGAGAAAACAAGATGTTTAGTTTGGACTGAGTAACATCTGTAAGAGTGACAGATGACAAAATGTTGACTGGGAGTCGTCGCAAATAAAGTATGGAGACATTCTTGGACAGTTCCTCGAGTCTTAAAGGGATAGTACACCCACAGAATAATGGTCCTTCATCTTCTCCTCATCCTCATGGTGAGCAAGACTCTGGAGCACTTTTTTAATTTCTCAAATGCAGCCAGAGATCCGGGGTGGGGGGGTCGTTATCTACCAACTTTCATATGATGGAGTTCACTGGGGCTGAACCAAAAAGATCCATAAAAGTCCACAAAAACTTGTCAATATTCCTCCATACTGCTCGTCCAATGAAATCCAAGTGTCCTGAGTGGGCAGCGTCCAGAAATTACTGGAAACCACATCATTTACTACATTTTTATATCCTAAACAGTACTACATGTAGCTGCTGCAGTTTCGTTGTGTCGTGCAATTTCACGACACTACATCTTGTGCAGATCAGGGGTCCATCCACCATGAAAGGAAAACACAAGAACTCAAGTGCAGTTTAACCCTAAAACGTGCCTGCAGGCATCTTATTCTTAACACAGCAGGGCGAATGTGCGTCCCTGATGATGATCAGATGAAACTGAACCAGAACCAGAAACAACTGATTTTATAACAAAGATGGAGAGCAGAAACAACAGACGGCTGCAGTGACTTCATGTTAAAGAGATGTTCCGCAGAGTAAAACTAAAGCACCAAGAGCGTAAACGATCAGACAGAGAACAAGTCCTCTCCTAGCTCACTCCTGACCTCCTCCTACCTGCACTGATGCACTCTCCGTCATCTGCTGGTATGCTGACATTTAGATGGCTTTAAACCGAGAACCAGGACTTTAGCCGCATTAAACGTGAGTGCTGTTTTCTTCTGGTAACTTTGGTTTGCATCAAAGTTTCTGCTAAATTAAATGGAAGTGTGAGAGGGTAACTCGACTCTGACAGCAGCTGCTGTCACTGCTTTTGCATTTTCAGTTCTTTTCAACTTTACTAAGGCCACATTCACAAAGCATTTTTGATTTGAATCCGATTCCGTTTGCTCAGAAAGTCCGCCTCGTTTGGGGGAGTTATGAATGCGCAAGCTAGCTTTGATCCGGAACAAAAGCGGACTCAGTCCACCTACAAAGCAGGACTCGGTCCGATTCAAGTGAACCAAATACAGAAGTGGACTACAAACTGCATTGGCATCGTGGGTAAACGCTACAACAACAAACACGTGTGGGACTGCAGTACTTATAAAGATGACTCGTGGTGGAGTTACGAGGAAGTAAAAGCTTTCATGGATATGTGGTCTGATGGAATCAGATCCAGCTCCTCGTAAGTACGAACAACAATAACGTGGTTTTGTGGAGGAAACGGAAGTTGTGAGAACTTCTTCTTTGTTGTTCGTCTTGTCCTCGCCTGAACCTGAATGCAGCGCCACCTCTGGAGAGATTGGGAACATTATTCAGAAGGTTTGGCCAGTTTGGCTACTGTGCAACATGAACACCATCTCGGTCCAAAAGACCCCCCCCACCCCCAGCCGAGCCGAGGTCCCCAGTCGGACCGAGACTTCCGGACTAGGCTTTCTGAATTCGTCCTTAATCATCTCCAGTCACTTTAACACATTCAGTCGTCCTCGAAATTATTCCTACCCTCCAATCAAAGAAGGAAAAAATCAGCTGTCAGTGAAATAAGATGAAATTGACAGAAGTGATAATAAATAAACCTTCTATGAAAATCATGACTGATTTTGAATTGTGGTTCAACAGAAATATTAACATAAACACACAAAAAAAACAAGCATGATGGGGCTCCGAAGCTAAAATGAGCAACACTTCGGCTGTGTCTCAATCTGCACACTTTGAGTGTGTAGTGTGTTCATGGTGTCATTTAAGCTAAAAATTCAGTGCTCTGAAAATACCCGGAGGCCCTATTAACAGCCAAAAACGAAGCGCACTACTCGCACTAAATGGACGCCATCTTGCTTGCTGGACATTCGAACTGGTTTCAGAGCTGAATAACGGCGGTGAACAAAGCGGGGGCGCCCCCTGCTGCAGCGGAGGCGGTATGGTACTGATTTAAGTATTGTTTTTGAAATTATTTAGACATAATTACTAGGGCTGTAAAGGTACACAGATCACGGTTCGCTATTTCCTCGGTACAGTAGGTTCATAACCCTGATTCTGGTTTTCTATCCAGCACTGCCTGCAGGGTCAGGTTCATAACCCTGATCTGGTTTTCTATCCAGCACTGCCTGCAGGGTCAGGTTCATAACCCTGATTCTGGTTTTCTATCCAGCACCGCCTGCAGGGTCAGGTTCATAACCCTGATCTGGTTTTCTATCCAGCACTGCCTGCAGGGTCAGGTTCATAACCCTGATTCTGGTTTTCTATCCAGCACCGCCTGCAGGGTCAGGTTCATAACCCTGATCTGGTTTTCTATCCAGCACCGCCTGCAGGGTCAGGTTCATAACCCTGATTCTGGTTTTCTATCCAGCACCGCCTGCAGGGTCAGGTTCATAACCCTGATCTGGTTTTCTATCCAGCCCCGCCTGCAGGGTCAGGTTCATTATCCTGATTCTGGTTTTCTATCCAGCACCGCCTGCAGGGTCAGGTTCATTATCCTGATCCTGGTTTTCTATCCAGCACCGCCTGCAGGGTCAGGTTCATAATCCTGATTCTGGTTTTCCTATCCAGCACAGCCTGCAGGGTCAGGTTCATAACCCTGATTCTGGTTTTCTATCCAGCACAGCCTGCAGGGTCAGGTTCATTATCCTGATTCCGGTTTTCTATCCAGCCCCGCCTGCAGGGTCAGGTTCATAACCCTGATTCTGGTTATCTATCCAGCCCCGCCTGCAGGGTTAGGTTCATTATCCTGATCTGGTTTTTCTATCCAGCACCGCCTGCAGGGTCAGGTTCATAACCCTGATCTGGTTTTCTATCCATCCCCGCCTGCAGGGTCAGGTTCATAACCCTGATCTGGTTTTCTTTCCAGCACCGCCTGCAGGGTCAGGTTCATAATCCTGATCTGGTTTTCTATCCAGCACCGCCTGCAGGGTCAGGTTCATTATCCTGATTCTGGTTTTCTATCCAGCACCAGCTCACAAACTGGTTTCAGGTCTCATTTCCTCAGGAACAGGTTTATGTTCAGCTCTTGGATTAAAAACTAACTAGTTATCAGGTTTACAGCATGTCATAGCTGTTCTGAGTTTCTGTGATGCAACCACCCACAGACCCATGAGCGTGCACGGCGCCTCAGACAGCGCACGTTCCCCGGGATGAGCGTGCACGGCGCCTCAGACAGTGCATGTTCCCCGGGATGAGCGTGCACGGGGCCTCAGACAGTGCACGTTCCCCGGGATGAGCGTGCACGGCGCCTCAGACAGTGCACGTTCCCCGGGATGAGCGTGCACAGTGCCTCAGACAGTGCACGTTCCCCGGGATGAGCGTGAACGGCGCCTCAGACAGTGCACGTCCCCGGGATGAGCATGCACGGCGCCTCAGACAGTGCACGTTCCATGGGATGAGCGTGCACAGTGCCTCAGACAGTGCACGTTCCATGGGATGAGCGTGCACGGCGCCTCAGACAGTGCACATCCCCGGGATGAGCATGCACGGCGCCTCAGACAGTGCACGTTCCATGGGATGAGCGTGCGCAGTGCCTCAGACAGTGCACGTTCCATGGGATGAGCGTGCACAGCGCCTCAGACAGTGCACGTCCCCGGGATGAGCATGCACGGCGCCTCAGACAGTGCACGTTCCATGGGATGAGCGTGCACAGTGCCTCAGACAGTGCACGTTCCATGGGATGAGCGTGCACAGTGCCTCAGACAGTGCACGTTCCATGGGATGAGCGTGCACAGTGCCTCCAGACAGTGCACGTTCCATGGGATGAGCGTGCACAGCGCCTCAGACAGTGCACGTTCCATGGGATGAGCGTGCACAGCGCCTCAGACAGTGCACGTCCCCGGGATGAGCATGCATGGCGCCTCAGACAGTGCACGTTCCATGGGATGAGCGTGCACGGCGCCTCAGACAGTGCACGTTCCATGGGATGAGCGTGCACAGTGCCTCAGACAGTGCACGTTCCATGGGATGAGCGTGCACAGTGCCTCAGACAGTGCACGTTCCATGGGATGAGCGTGCACGGCGCCTCAGACAGTGCACATTCCATGGGATGAGCGTGCACGGCGCCTCAGACAGTGCACGTTCCATGGGATGAGCGTGCACGGCGCCTCAGACAGTGCACGTTCCATGGGATGAGCGTGCACGGCGCCTCAGACAGTGCACGTTCCATGGGATGAGCGTGCACGGCGCCTAAGACAGTGCACGTTCCATGGGATGAGCGAGCACGGTGCCTGCGTGCGCGTGCGTCTGAAAACACGTCAACCAGCTGAAACTCAGAAACAGATATGAGTTTAAACTCTACTGACTCTAGGACCTGAGAGAGCTTCCTGTAGCTCAACATCTCACATCCATGTTGTTACGGGGTGTTAGAAACAGGATGGTGATGCTGCGCCGGTCCGTTATGTCCGGTGGCAGCAAGAACTTAATGAAACAATAAAGAGCTAAATGAACAAATCCTGCGTTCGGTACAGGGTCGTGCCGAACTGAGTAGTGCACCGAACGGTTCCACACAGATACACGTACCGTTACAGCCCTGATAATTACTAATGCATATGTAGCATGCTACCAAGCTGTTCACTCCCTGATGACAGTTTGAGACCTGTTATAGCGGCTCAGTAGAGTTAGCTCAGGTTAGCGGGCAATGCTAGTCCGTCACTTCCTGTTAGTGCAGCGCTCTGTCCGGGTCAGCATTTAGTGACAATAAAGTGCACTACAGACGAAGTACACAGTGTGCACTATGCACTGAATTCCAGTGCACTCGAGCGAGTGTGCGGTTTGAGACACGGCCTTTGAGACAATCACAGCAATCAGGTGTTTCTGTAACGTCCAATCAGACGGCTGCACCTGTTGACAGGTATGTTGGTCCATGTTTATGGGAAAGGAGCTCTAATGTATCTGGGACAGTTTTGTTTTTTATTATTTATTATTTCCAACTACTAAATCAAAATGTTGTCATTTTAATTTATTTATTCGTTTTTTTAGTTTCTTGTTATTTGAACTACTATTGATGGTTTAGCCTTGTCTTTAGTTGGAGGGAATGAATAATTCTGAGGACGTATGTGCAGACGTCACTACGCAGTCGCTTACGTGCCCGAACATGAATGCAGCAAGATGTCCCAATTCCCAGGAAAGACTTCAGTTTGAGGGTGTGGTGGTTGTAGGTAGGGGGGACGTTGGGATTGGACGCAAGTCTGAAAGGGCCGTGAGAACTAAAGTAAAACTTAAGTCTCAGGGAATTTGTCCCCCCCCCCCCACAGCGAGCGGTTGTTGTAACTGCCTGATGTTGTCCAGGTCCGCTCTGGCAAAGCGAGGCCTCAGGACCCCCCTGGTGCAAATGCACCATCAGATCCACTGGAGCAGCACGAGTTTCTGACTGAGGAGAAGAACTTTAACTTTTCTTCTGGATTGCTTCGTCCTCCATGTGATGAATCAGCTGGCGGCTCCTCTGAGCTCCGGCCGACTTTCGCTGAATCAGCATCCAGCCTGCACGTGATGTCATCTGGAAGATGCTTCACACCATGCAGAACCTTCTGCTTTGATCAGGATCACAGCAGCCGGTGTTCCTGCTGCAGGATCATCCCTCTGTGCCCACTGCTGCTGGTGCTCAGAGATGTCCTAACTCAGCACAGACAGGCTTCAGTTCAAGGATTCCCTGCTTTTGATCCTGGTAGCATGTTGTTATCGAAGGATGTGAGCGTGCAGATGTATGAATGTCCAGCTCTGCAGAGCATCACAGGTTAGGGTTGCACCTAGTTATCGGTTCAGATGAGTCTGATTCTTATCCTGCTGATAAAAGCTTTTATCTTTCTATTCTTCATTTTTACACTGCAAAAACTCAAATCTTACCAAGTAGATTTTTGCCTTGATAAGTTTTCCTGAAATAAGATGCATTTCCATAAAACAAGTTCCTTTATCTCACTAGAATGTTTCTCTTTAGGTGATTTTGTCTTATTTTGAGTGTGATGAGATGCAGGTGTTTGGACTAGAAATTAGAAAAATATACTTGGTAAGATTTGAGTTTTTGCAGTCTATCCTGGATTTATATATATATATATATATATATATATATATATATATATATATATATATAGTATATATACAGCTGTGTGAAAAAGTTTTTGCCTCCTTCCTGATTTCTTATTTTTTTGCATGTTTGTCACACTTAAATGTTTCAAATCATCAAACAAATTTAAATGTGAGACAAATATAACACAAGTAAACACAAAATGCAGTTTTTAAATAAATATTTTTATTAGTAAGGGGGGGGGGGGGGGGGGATCCAAACCTCCATGTCCCTGTGTGAAAAAGTGATCTTCCCCTAAACCTAATAACTGGTTGTTCCACCTTAGCAGCAACAACTGCATCAAGCGTTTGTGATAACTGGCAGTGAGTCTTCTACAGCGCTGTGGAGGAATTTTGTTCCACTCATCTTTGCAGAATTGTTGTAATTCAGCCACATTGGAGGCTTTTCCAGCATGAACCGCCTTTTTAAGGTCATGCCACAGCATCTCAATGGGATTCAGGTGGGGGCTTTGACTAGGCCACTCCAAAGTCTTCATGTTGTTGTTCTTAAGCCATTCAGAGGTGGACTTGCTGGTGTGTTCTGGATCATTGTTCTGCTGCAGAACCCAAGTGCGCTTCAGCTTGAGGTCACCAACAGATGGCCGGACGTTCTCCTTCAGGATTTTTTGGTAGAAGCAGAATTCATGGTTCCATTTACCACAGCAAGTCTTCCAGGTCCCGAAGCAGCAAAACAGCCCCAGACCATCACACTACCACCACCATATTTTACTGTTGCTATGATGTTCCTTTTCTGAAATGCCGTGTTACTTTTACGCCAGATGTAATGGGACCTCCACCTTCCAGAAAGTTCCACTTTTGTCTCGTCAGTCCACAGAGTATTTTCCCAAAAGTCTTGGGGATCATCAAGATGCTTTCTGGCTAAACTGAGACGAGCCTTTATGTTCTTTTTGCTCAGCAGTGGTTTTGGTCTTGGAACTCTGCCATGCAGCCATTTTTGCCCCCCAGTCTCTTTCTGATGGGGGAGTCATGAACACTGACCTTCATTGAGGCAAGTGAGGCCTGCAGTTCTTGGATGTTGTTCTGGGGTCTTTTGTGACCTCTTGGATGAGTCGTCGCTGTGCTCTTGGGGTCATTTTGGTCGGCCGGCCCCTCCTGGGAAGGTTCACCACTGTTCCATGTTTTCACCATTTGTGGATAATGGTTCTCACTGTGGTTCTCTGGAGTCCCAAAGCTTTAGAAATGGCTTTGGAACCTTTTCCAGACTGATAGATCTCAATGACTTTGTTTCTCATTTGTTCCTGAATTTCTTTGGATGGCAGCATGATGTCTAGCTTTGGAGGATCTTTTGGTCTGCTTCACTTTGTCAGGCAGGTCCTATTTAAGGGATTTCTGATGGAGAACAGGTGTGGCAGTAATCAGGCCTGGATGTGGATAGAGAAACTGAACTCAGCTTTCTAAAGATGTGATAAACCACAGTTCATTTATGTTTTAACGGGGGGGGGGGGGGGGGGGGGGTCACTTTTTCACACAGGACCATGGAGGTTTGGATCCCCCCCCCCCCCCTACATGAAAATCTTCATTCAAAAACTGCATTTTGTGTTTACTTGTATTATCTTTGTCTAATATTTAAATTTGCTTGATGATCTGAAACATTTAAGTGACAAACATGGAAAAAAGTAAGAAATCAGGAAGGAGGAAACACTTTTTCACACAGCTGTATATATATATATATATATATATATATATATATATATATATAAAATGTACACACACATATATACAGTATATACTGTATATATATAAACAGAAGTGTGTTAAGGGCTTTAGAAAAACATCTGATACAAACTGTTTGATCACACGCTGACTTGTACACTGACACACTGGGGAAGTTTAATGATGTTTTAACGTGTGCATGTTAGATTTAGTTTAGCTGACGTGTTCCTGAGTTACCAGCATGGTTTCATTATTGTGCTGCAGGATCATAAATGAAATGTTTTCAATAGTTTGTAAGAAAAGCAGCCGTTAACACCCGTGTGTTACCTGTGTGTGTGTGTCAGGAAAAGACCAGCGCTTTGTCGCTCAGCAACGTCGCCGGAGTCTTCTACATCCTGGTGGGAGGGCTGGGTCTGGCCATGATGGTCGCTCTGGTGGAGTTCTGCTACAAGAGCCGCGCTGAAGCCAAGAAGATGAAGGTGAGTCCGGTCATGAGAAGCTGGTTGGGAGTGTGACTGCTGCTCTGAGTCTGTTGTTCCCAGAGAGGTCCGTTTCTGCATGAACAGATGTAGATGTAGCGGGATGGGATAGATCGTAATGGAGCTGCAGGTTTATGCATCACCACAGAAAACAAGCAGGAGTCTGTTCCAGAGAGGAGGTTCAGTTACCTCTGAGTGGAGACGGGAACTCTGGGTTCGCTACGATCACAGTTTCAGTCCCAGATCAGCTGCTTAACTCTGAGCATCTTCATTTCCACGACAAAGCCATCATCAGTGGAGCCCCGATACCTGGAGTCACCATGGCAACTGCTTACAAAAACCTCATTATTTCGGTCAAGGAGGTTTACTTCATAGAGGCAGTTACCATAGCAACAGAGTCAGGGTGAGTCAGAAAACCCCGAGTTTCCCCAGACTCAGGGTTGACAGACTGAGGCCCTGATTTACTGAGGTCTCAAATTAAGAGCAATAATGTTCATGCGGAACAAATAGACGGCGTGCTGTGTCCCGTCGTTCGCAGGATCTAAGATCGCTCGCACGGCTGATAACAGCAGCATGTAAATGGAGATGTAGCGCGTTTCACGGAGGCTTGGAGAGCATGTCGGAACAGAAAACATTTGACCCGATGGAGACAGAGATATTAGTGGAAGAGGAAAATAGAATGTATGAAATAATAAGGACATTAAATACTAGATAAAATATTACAACAGGTCATGGATAATCATATATAATATCATCATATATCACACCATATATCATATCATATATAATTTCACATCATTTCATCATATATATGAAGAGTTCATTTGCAAAAACAGTTAACCACTATTTAAAAAAACAGAGTTAACTGCTTCTGCAAATAAACTCATTTACTTTTTGAACATTTTTTGTCAAATCACACTCACATGAAGTAGAGGGTACTAACGATGTTAAATGGAGAGAGGACGTTGTACCCGACAGCGACAAAAAGCAGTTAACTCAGTTTTTTCTAAATGGTGGTGAACTGTTTGTGCAAATGAACTCTTCATATATATCATATTATATATCATGATATATCATATATATCATCATATATCGCACCATGTATCATATTATATACTGTACATTATCATATTCACACCATGTATCATCGTATATAATATATATATCATATCGTATATATCATATATATGATAGCATTTCATTTTTGTTATATAGTTCTTTTTTTGTTTGTTTTGTTATTTTTGTTATACTTGTATGATCCCCGAGAGAAAATTAGGGCTCTGCATGTCACCATCTCTGTACTGTAAGTCTCAGAGAGCAGTGGGCTGCTACTTAAAGCGCCCGGGGAGCAGTTGGTGGGGGTTAAGGACCTTGCTCAGGGGTCCACAGTGGTAAACCCAGGAGTCATGTCAGGGACTCAAACCTGGATCCTCTACGCCAAAGACCACGACACACACACACACACCAATATATATATATATATATGTATATGTGTGTATATATATATATATATATATATATATATATATATATATATATATATATACATGCTGTATGTATTGCTGTATTTTATCATATATCATATATATCCTATCATATATCATATATTATATTATATATCATATATATCACCATATATCACATCATGTATCATTTCATATATTATATACTGTACATTATCATATATCACCCATATATCATGTCATATATCATATCCTATAGCATATCATACCATACATATACCTTTCTAAAGCACTTCAAAAAAACAATTTTGACCAAAGTGCTGTACATTGCAGATATGAGAATAAAATAAAAAGGTCAAAGTGTAGCAGAATAAGAAGAATATAAGTAAAAACATACAAAAGAGCTCTACAAACCATTTTTGAAAAACAAAAGACATGAGCACAATTTAAAAAAGAAACAAAACCCAAAACAGATAAGACAAAAACACCATCAGACAACTTTTACCGTCACACCTTCCCCCTTGGTTAAAAGCCAAAGTGAGATTTAAAAACAGCGATGGAAGGAGCCTGCCTGATGCATTCTGGGAGATCTTTCTCCCAGCCTCGTGAGACCATCCTGATCTGACGAACTTCCGGTTTTCACTCGCAGATCAGTCTGGCTGCAGAATTGGAGCAGTTCACCAAACGAACGTCCAATCAGCGTTGGCTTTGAGGCGGGGTGAGGTGTGACGCAACGAGAAGCGACGGTTCAGTCTAAACAACATGGCGGCTTCAACTAGTGAAACTAGCGTCAGCGTGGCTATCGCTCACGTTTTATGGGAGTTACTGCCGACATGTTTCCTGTTTGCTGAGCGAAGGAGCCGTTGCCGGCAGCAGCAGCAGTAGCCTGGCTCGTGCTCGTGTTTTCGTCGTCGCTTTGATAGTACGTCATATGCTTCGTTGATCTGATTGGTTGATTTGGCCCGTCTATCACCAGCATAGGTCGTGGCAGACAGATGCCTTATCCAATCAGCTAACCAGTATTTTCGACCCTTCCCAAAACTACTCTAACGGATGATTCCCAGATGGATATGCGGAGTCAGGTTATCGTTCTCCCGCTTCGGACATAAAATGGAAAAGGCTCAATCACCTCTGAGCTGCCTTTCAGGAGTCCTGAAGATGGTCCATCCATTAGCAGGAGGTGGTCCTGTGACGGGGCTGTAGACGAGGAGCGCGCTGTATCCAAGCTAAAAATGTGACGTTGGCAAAAAAGGAAAATAAAGATGTAATTAATGTCAGCTTTAACGACATTAATTACTGCAAATGTTCTCATTCCTTTGTCTAGAATAAATCTGTGATGAATAGTGATGTTTGCTGTGTTTATAGTTATTAAATGAAGTAATGAACACTGAATGCATTGGCCTCGCTGCTCATGAGAAGTGATTTTGAACCAGTGCTGCACGTCTGCAGTCCTGCAGCATTAAGGTGTTGCTCCTCATCCAGACGCTGCAGCCGTGAGTGTGCTTTTCACACATGTTTAATATTGACACGAAAGCAGCCGTGACCTGCTTCATGTTTGATAAATCACATTACGTGTGCAAAACTGGTCTGTTTGCACATTCTCCTCCCAATGTTTTGCACATTTGGGCAGAAACACCCTCATTGCGTATCCATGAAAGGCAGACATGCTAAATGGATTGTGGGTAATTTTCTACCCGTTTAACAGCCTCGTTGCTCCTGGTCGTAAATCAGCTGCATGAGTGTGCACTGGTTTTAATACAAGCAAAGCTTTGGGAAATGAGGGCCTTAGAGTTTCAGCATAAGCCCCTCTCTGGAACAGGCTCCTGTATGTGCAGATGTGGCTTTCAAATCTGCTGTCAGGAGAAGAAGAAGGATGGAAGAGTCAGGAGAAGGAGAGAGAAGTAAAACCATTTACAGATTCAATTTTGTTTATTTCATTTTCATTTACAGCAAAGCTGTGAAAAATTAGAAGATAGAAACACATGCAGCGACACTAAAATCAGCTGGATGTTCAGCTGTCACTGCTGCAAAATACCGAGTCATGGACCTAAATCTGCTCGTTTTTCTGCTCTAAGACAGAATCAGTGTAGTCCAGGCAGAGACGTGGCATGAACTGGAATAGCAGCAGGTTAAAGTGTCTGCAGAGGAGCTTCATGTGAGGACGGCTGAGCTGCAGATTCATGAGTAGAGCTGTTTGTTGCTGAGTCATGATTAACTGCTGGTTTAAGCTGAAGCCGAATGGAAACCTCATCCTCCTGCAGGCAGAAAACACGTCTTCATGCAGAGCTGGAGTTGGTTCATGACCACATGTTCCTCATCTTCATCCATTTATCACGTCTAAGCAGCTCAGATCTCACCATGTGACCCGGTAATAATAATAGTTCAATAATTGATCAATGACAGTACTCATGATAACTGACGGGATCCTGCTTCTTCAGGACTCCAGGCTTTCTAGATGCTGCAAAGGGACACTGTGTAACTTTTGTCCACTCGGGGCGCGAAACCTGCAACTCCCCACACAACTGTCGCAACATGAAAGCGTCTCTCTCCGTTCTGGATGCGTTTTCAGACCACGTTGATCAGCTGATAGCGAAGTTCCAGGTCACATGATCGATGAGGGACGGATCCGCTCCTGCAGAGTTCCCATGGAAAGGAAGCCGTCACAGCCGTTGGATCTGCAGTTGCTTGTTTGATGATGTCCCATTTCAGCAGTGTGCAGATGCAACATGAGACACAGCTGAGGTCTGGTTTCAGAGGAGGCAGCCCCCCTCAGAGCCCCCCCATGAGTCAGTGCTGGATACTGACCCAGAAATCATCTGTTACTGACATTAATACATACATTTATATTAGAATTAGGAGTGCAGCTTTAACACGTTAATTACAATGAATCAATCATGAGAAAATTAACGCATTCAATTAATGAACACATTTAACTGCAGTTTGCCAGCAAAGCAGAACCTTTGTTCCAGCCGATTTTTTGGTGATTTTTCAGACCCCTCTGATAACTTTTTTATGAAGCACCGACTGCAGACGGTAGCTGGTGTCTTCAGGAAGCAGCAGCTTTCTTTCCCCAATCACAATATCTCAGCAAGAAAAGCTGAAAACTGGGATATTTAACACAGAAGTTAAACGCGGGCAAAATATGCTAAATGAAAGTTATTTAGCATAAGGGATGAAGTTTTGGTATGTAACTGCATTCCAGATACCAGTTTGATCCTGTGTGTGTGGTGGTGATCAGGTAGGTCTTTGTTTAGAGGAGAACTTTCTTTTTTTCCAACCTTGACCTTATTTGTAGGAGTTTGTTCGTGCATTTACTCACCGGTAAAGTTTCTGCATCACTTTGAGTCCTTCAGAAGATATTACGCTGAGTTGTCCTTAAGTGAGAGACGGGGCAGCCTCTGTTAGACATTATCTCAGGGTTCTTGCAGGTTTCAGCAAGTTAAATTAAAGACCAACATGATGCATTATCACAAACATTCAAATCATCCCAGAAATTCAAAACCTTTTATTTTTGATTAATTTAGTAATGAAAAATTTCCCTGCATTAACAAAGAGAGTAAAACAATTCAGTACTCAAACTGATATCAGAACTGAGCCTTCTTTATCAAAGTTACAGTATCTTCCCAACATAACACTGAGACTGTCAGACATGAGATTTTTAGAAAAAAAACTGAGAAAAAAAACGTAAAAACAAGAAGTTGTCAAAGGATCTCTAGTTTAATTATCCCATACAAACACTCGTACAGCAGCCTCTTAGAAAGACGGACGCCATCAACTTCTGATTTCTGCGTTTTATTTAGCGCCAACGCTTTTCCAGAATAGATAAAAGTAAAAGATTAAAGATTGAATCTGGAACACGAACAGAACAGCGACATCACGTGTGTCTAGGTTGTAGTTGCAACGGCAGAAAAACAACTCCAGCCGCTGGGATGCCAGAATCTGCCGATACGACAGTGTCCAACAGTCTGCAGCATGTCCAACAGTCTGCAGCATGTCCAACAGTCTGCAGCATGTCCCACAGTCTGCAGCATGTCCAACAGTCTGCAGCACGTCCAACAGTCTGCAGCGTGTCCAACAGTCTGCAGCATGTCCAACAGTCTGCTGCATGTCCAACAGTCTGCAGCATGTCCAACAGTCTGCTGCATGTCCAACAGTCTGCAGCACGTCCAACAGTCTGCTGCATGTCCAACAGTCTGCAGCATGTCCAACAGTCTGCTGCATGTCCAACAGTCTGCTGCATGTCCAACAGTCTGCTGCATGTCCAACAGTCTGCAGCATGTCCAACAGTCTGCAGCATGTCCAACAGTCTGCAGCATGTCCAACAGTCTGATGCATGTCCAACAGTCTGCAGCATGTCCAACAGTCTGCAGCATGTCCAACGGTCTGCAGCATGTCCAACAGTCTGCTGCATGTCCAACAGTCTGCTGCATGTCCAACAGTCTGCAGCATGTCCCACAGTCTGCAGCATGTCCAACAGTCTGCAGCATGTCCAACGGTCTGCAGCATGTCCAACAGTCTGCAGCACGTCCAACAGTCTGCAGCATGTCCAACAGTCTGCAGCATGTCCAACAGTCTGCAGCACGTCCAACAGTCTGCAACATGTCCTACAGTCTGCAGCATGTCCAACAGTCTGCAGCATGTCCAACAGTCTGCAGCATGTCTAACAGTCTGCAGCACGTCCAACAGTCTGCAGCATGTCCTACAGTCTGCAGCATGTCTAACAGTCTGCAGCATGTCCAACAGTCTGCAGCATGTCCAACAGTCTGCAGCATGTCCAACAGTCTGCAACATGTCCTACAGTCTGCAGCATGTCCAACAGTCTGCAGCATGTCCAACAGTCTGCAGCATGTCCAACAGTCTGCAGCATGTCCAACAGTCTGCTGCATGTCCAACAGTCTGCTGCATGTCCAACAGTCTGCTGCATGTCCAACAGTCTGCTGCATGTCCAACAGTCTGCAGCATGTCCAACAGTCTGCAGCATGTCCAACAAGTAACACAGAGGAGTTTATAACTGACAGCTAACGTTAGCCATGTTAGCAAACAAGCTAGCTTACCGATCCAGGAGGAAAGTCGCCATTTCCGTGTTTTACTCTGTGGAAAACGTTTATGTGGGTCCATTTAGTGAAGTCTTCACCTAAATTTACTCCAGGTTTTGCTTCTCAGGTCACTCCTCCTCAGAAACAGATAACATCTCCAGGTTATGAAGCAGCTGCTTCACTCGCCGTCTCCACGGTTTTCCCCTGTAGCAGCCTGACTGTGTCCATCATGCTGTTGCCACACAGAGATCCTATTTAACAACCCGCAATGGCGGCGTGTATCGGCTTATAGACGTAAATATAATGCCATTATCGAACTTGTTAAGGCCAAACGACCTGTGGAGGTAGTTTTTTTTAAATATCCGTACCGTACCGTCTTCTTCCGCTTATCCGGGATCGGGTCGGGGGGGCAGCTGCCTAAGCAGGGAAGCCCAGACTTCCCTCACCCCGGCCACAGCCGCCAGCTCATCCTGGGGGATCCCGAGGCGTTCCCAGGCCAGCCGGGAGACGTAGTCCCTCCAGCGTGTCCTGGGTCCCCCCGGGGTCTGGTCCCGGTGGGACGTGCCTGGATCACCTCACCAGGGAGTCCAGGAGGCATCCTGACCAGATGCCCGAGCCTCCTCATCTGGCTCCTCTCTATACGGAGGAGCAGCGGCTCTACTTTGAGTCCCTCCCGGATGACCGAGCTCCTCACCCTATCTCTAAGGGAGAGCCCGGCCCCCCTGCGGAGGAAACTCATTTCGGCCGCTTGTACCCGCGATCTGGTTCTTTGGGTCATGACCCACAGCTCATGGCCATAGGTGATGGACGGTAAATCGAGAGCTTCACCTTCTGGCTCAGCTCCTTCTTCACCACGACGGACCGATGCAGAGTCTTCATCACTGCAGACGCCGCACCGATCCGTCTGTCCATCTCCCGCTCCATTTTTCCCTCACTCATGAACAAGACCCCGAGATACTTGAACTCCTCCACCTAGGGCAGGACCTCACCCCGACCCGGAGAGGACACTCCCCACTTTTCCGGGCGAGGACCATGGTCTCGGATTTGGAGGTGCTGATTCTCATCTCGGCCGCTTCACACTCGGCTGCAAATCGCCCCAGTGAGAGCTGGAGATCACGGCCCGATGACGCCAACAGAACCACATCATCTGCAAACAGCAGAGACCCGATCCTGAGGCCACCAAACCGGATCCCCTCAACACCTCGGCTGGACTAGAAATCCTGTCCATAAAGGTTCTGAACTGGATCGGCGATAAAGGGCAGCCTTGGTGGAGTCCAACTCTCACCGGGAATGGATCCGACCTACAGCCGGAAATGCGGACCAAGCTCTGGCACCGGTCGTACAGGGACCGGACAGCTCGAACAAGGGGGTCCGGCACCCCGTACTCCCAGAGCACCCCCCACAGGAATCCCCGGGGGACACGATCGAACACCTTCTCCAAGTCCACAAAGCACATGTAGACTGGTTGGGCGAACTCCCAACCCCCTCCAGGACCCTGAAGAGGGTGTAGAGCTGGTCCACTGTTCCACGACCAGGACCAGAACCACACTGTTCCTCCTCAATCCGAAGTTCAACTATCCGATGGACCCTCTTCCCAGTACCCCTGAATAGACTTTACCAGGGAGGCTGAGAAGTGTGACCCCCCTGAAGTTGGAACACACCCTCCCACCCTCCTTTTTGAAGAGGGGGACCACCACCCCAGTCTGCCAGTCCAGAGGCACTGCCCCCGATGTCCGAAGCTATATATAGCTTTTAATAAAAATGTTCCATATTCAACCTTTCAGACTAGTATAGATAGTTAGCTGGTTGTGTTTAAGACATTTTGAGGCCAACACTCGACGTAGCCTGTCGAGTGTTGTGAACTCCCCAATAACTAACAGAGAGTTAACTCTGAACTCACAGGACAGTAGTACTCGATCGTTCGTTTGGTCATTCTAGGTCACAGAATGTCTCAAGTCCCACCTCTAATTATAACAGAATATATGAGAATGTTCAGGTCTAAAGTTACGGAGTGTCCCTTTAATGCAATTAAAACGATGTGATTCATTCTGTACATTATGATCTCAAACCCACAGAACTATGATGGAGGTCATCATCATCATCATCGTCATCTAAACATCATGGTAGATGATGTTTCTTCTTTAGGAAGAATGTTCCAACAGTACCTGACTAAAAACCTTCATATCAGTTTTATTTTTCTAGTTTATTTCCTAATAATCAACTAAATGAAATCTGCTTTAAAAGTCAGCAGGGGATCTCCTCTTCCCCCCTATTTTGTTGATGTAGGAAAAAGAGAGAAAAACCCAACGGAGCCAAGGTGTTTCAGAGGTCCCCGAGTGCCGTAGTTTCCTTCTTTCTTTATTTTTCTAGAAATCCCCAAACCTTCCTTGAGTTGTGTTTTCTCCCATACAACACCTCCTCTTCTCCTCCGAACCCCCAGAGGGGGGGGGGAGCCCCCCCTCCCCCCCCAGAGAAAGAGGGGGGGGGGGCTCTGCAGAGAGAGACTGTTAGCATGATGAGGAGAATCTTAGCTTTTCCCGCAGTGGCTGGTACATGAATGCAGCACAGGGCTCAGTATCGGATCGACCGATACGGGGATTTTCTATCAGCCTCAGCCGGTGGCCGATACAACCTGCCGATATTTGGAGCCGATAGCTCCAAATATCCCCAAAATGAATGTAACAAAGGACACAATGAAAACTAATTTTGAAAACTAATCTAAGATAAAAGAAGAAACAAAGTACCTCAGATAGAAATATGATAAAGGAACATTAGACGTAATAGACAGTTGTACTCAAAATTATTCATAACCTCCAATTAAAAGACTAAATTCACAACAGTAATACAAATAACAAGAAATTAAGAAACTAATGATAAATAAAAATTTACAAAATTATAATTTAGTGAAATAAAGTAATGCATTTTTACAGAAGATGATGAGGGCCACTGAAAAAAAGTCTGAGAAAAAGATTTATAAAATCTTCCCTTTTTTTTTTTTTTTTTGTAATGTTCTGAGAAAAAAAGTCAGAATTATATCTTTTTTTTTTTAGAATTTTTTTTCTTCAGTGGCCCTAATCTTCCGTACTTCCCAGACCAATTAAATTAATTAACATCTTTAA
Source organism: Atherinomorus stipes (assembly GCA_023101725.1). Lineage (NCBI taxonomy): Eukaryota > Metazoa > Chordata > Actinopteri > Atheriniformes > Atherinidae > Atherinomorus > Atherinomorus stipes. Next base: position 196,828 of record JALJCO010014413.1, on the reverse strand, counting down.
TTGGTGGGTATGCATGATTATGAGGATGACTGTTTATATGTATATATATATAAATATATATATATATATATATATATATATATATATATATATATATATATATATATATATATATATGTATATGTATGTATATATATATATATATATATATATATATATATATACAGGGCATATATATGTTGAGGATTGGAACAGTCACCCTCGAAATTATTCATCCCATCCAATTAAAGAAAAGGCTAAATTCACAATAATAATTCACATAACAAGAAACTAGAAAAACTAATAATAAATTAGAAAAAAATACTACATTATTATTAGTGAAATAAAATATTGCTTTTAAATTGTTGTTGGAAAATATATTAAAAAATAACTAAATAAACAAAACTGTCCCAGACACATCAGAGCATCTTTCCCATGAACATGGACCAACATACCTGTGGGTGCAGACGTCTGATTGGACGATACAGAAACACCTGATTGCAGTGATTGAATCAAAGTGTTGCTCAACAACATTTTAGCTTCAAAGCCCCATCATTCTTGTTTGTGTGTTTTATTTTGTGTGTGTTTGGTTTTAATTTTTCTTTGAACCACAATTCAAAATCAATCTCATGATTTTCATAGAATTTTTATTCATTATTACTTTTGTCAATTTCAACTTATTTCACTGACAGCTGATTTTTTCCTTCTTTTATTGGAGGATGTGACACAAGATTTTTTTTTAAAAAACTTTATTTACATAAGCAGACTGTACAAACTCTCATGAGGGGAGTAACAAGGAGTTTTATTCAATACGGTACGGTTACATCAAGAACAAACGCATTGAAAGGTTTGAACAATACAAAAGGGTTTAAATAAAATAAAATAAAATAAGATATTTAGTGCACAATATACATAAATTATAGTTACAAAGCGATGTAAACACAAAGTTAATCATCATGACTGGGCTTTCAGAGAATGGGGGAAAAATAGAACAGATGGGTAGGAAACTTTTTTTACAGATCTTTTTTGCAATTCTACTTGACATTTTTTTAAGTGATGAGAAATATTGTAAAAATCCATGTAGCTATAAAGAAGGAAAGAAAGTAAAGAGTTTTGGCTCAGAAAATCCACTCTTTTTTATACTATTCATGGGTTAACAAGGGGTTAATGAGGTGTTCATGTTCAGGTAACGACAGATTAAAGAAAACGAATAAAATGCACGGTTCCATATTAGTTTTTCTTTTTTTTCTACGTATCTGAAGGAATAAGCAGAAATAAAGCCGTCACCAGACAGCTGTGGAGTCTGCAGTTGCTAGGCAACGGGACTGCAGCACTATGGGAAACTTTCGTCTCCTAGGATGTCCCATTTCAACAGCTACCGTTTCAGGAGGCTGCTTCGCAGTGTGCGGACTACGTAGCCTACGTAGTCCGCACACTTTGAAGTTTGCAGATGCAACATGAGACACAGGTGGTGTTTTGTCCATTTGGAGACACCGTAGTAAAACTTTTGAAACAAATATGGCAGCCTCCATATATGCACCCCCCAACAAGTAGATATAAATGACTTATTCTAAGAAAGTTAATATAACAGCTGTTCTAGTGCAGCGATGACACATCAATAGAAACAGTTTTGAATTCTACATCACATTTTTCTGCCATTGACCTTTGATTTTTTACACAATGCACCTTTAAAATTCTCCAGTGTCTGTTCTCCTGGTGTCCACCATCAGGTGGAAATCAGCTGATCGTCCACCCTGATCACAGAACGTGTCTCATAGTCAGACATCATCATCCTCCATGATCAGCACAGATCTTCCTGCCTGGGATGAAGAGACGTGATCATTCACACATCCGTGGACTGTATCATTCCCGTCTCATCCGTGGGAGCTTGTGGTTGGATGTGAGTGACGGTGGGGCAGCTCCCTGCTGCAGTAACCATGACTGTATCATTCCCGTCTCATCTGTGGGAGCTTGTGGTTGGATGTGAGTGACGGTGGGGCAGCTCCCTGCTGGAGTAACCATGACTGTATCATTCCCGTCTCATCCGTGGGAGCTTGTGGTTGGATGTGAGTGACGGTGGGGCAGCTCTCTGCTGGAGTAACCATGACTGTATCATTCCCGTCTCATCCGTGGGAGCTTGTGGTTGGATGTGAGTGACGGTGGGGCAGCTCTCTGCTGGAGTAACCATGACTGTATCATTCCCGTCTCATCCGTGGGAGCTTGTGGTTGGATGTGAGGGCTGCTGAGTGACGGTGGGGCAGCTCTCTGCTGGAGTAACCATGACTGTATCATTCCCGTCTCATCCGTGGGAGCTTGTGGTTGGATGTGAGTGACGGTGGGGCAGCTCTCTGCTGGAGTAACCATGACTGTATCATTCCCGTCTCATCCGTGGGAGCTTGTGGTTGGATGTGAGTGACGGTGGGGCAGCTCCCTGCTGGAGTAACCATGACTGTATCATTCCCGTCTCATCCGTGGGAGCTTGTGGTTGGATGTGAGTGACGGTGGGGCAGCTCGCTGCTGGAGTAACCATGACTGTATCTTTGTCATCATGAAGGTGGCAGCCAACACCTTGTCGTCACCCCAGCACACGGGGAACTACACACACACTCTGACTTCTCCGCAACACGCCCCCAACTTCAACGTGCTGTCTCCCAGCCACCAGCCCAACTACGCCACCTATAAAGAGGGCTACAACGTTTACGGCATTGAGAGTGTCAAGATCTAGCACGGGTAGGAGAGCGATGATTGATAGCTACACTGTTCTGACCTCACAGCCATAGACCATGATTGGACGTAGCCAAAAGAAGGAGCGGGTGGATTTATCCTGAGCGGGTGCGGCAGCTTCAGAGGCAAACGTCACGTCTTCATCGCTGCTTTTACGGTGAGAAAGTTGCAGGTTGAGATCCCTGGTTTCTCTGGGGGTGAGGCCAGAAGCTGTGGAGCTGGGAGGACGTTGCCTCTGAGGCTGAGAAGCACCTGACCTGATGAATCCGTGAGGTGAAAACTCACCTGCTCACCTCTGTGTATGGCTGTGATCCTCCTTTCCTCTGTTAACTCATCCCTCTCCATCTCCCTCACCTCCTCCATCCCTTCTTCCTGCTTTCCTCTCTTCAGTTCTGTCCTTCCTCCCCTTCTCCTTCGTCCCTCCAGCTTCTCGTTCCTCACAGCTTTCCTTGTTTTTCCTGCACTTCTCTTAGTTTCCAGCCAATCATCCTCTTCACTAAGCGGACATACTTCTCACTCAGCCTCAGATGTCTGAATGCCAGATTGTTTGTATTTCAACCTTTGTTATGTGTCCAACCAATGTTTTGGTTGTTTTAACCAAAATAAATAAATAAAGATAGATTGATGAAAAAAATAGAATAAAATAAAATGAAATAAAATTATATAAAATAAACTGAGTGGATATTTAAAAAAGTAATATGGTCCATATATTTGTGGACGACCTACTATGGGTGTGATTTTTTTGGAGGACTTGTTGATTTTGCATTGCACAGTCTTGCTCTCGGTTCCTGGTGTCTGTGAAGTCTTGGTCTCAGTTCCTGGTCTCTGTGAACTCTTGGTCGCAGTTCCTGGTCTCGGTAACGTCTTGGTCTTGGTTCCTGGTCTTGGTAACCTCTTGGTCTTGTCTTGGCTCCTGGTCTCCGTAGCATCTTGGTCTTGTCTTGGTTCCTAGTCTCGGTAACGTATTGGTCTCAGTTCCTGGTCTTGGTAACATCTTGGTCTCGGTAAAGTCTTCATCTTGCCTTGGTTCCTGGTCTCAACAAAGTCTTGGTCTTGGTTCCTGGTCTTAGTAACATCCTGGACTCAGTGACATCTTGTCTTGGTTCCTGGTCTTGGTAAAGTCTTGGTCTCTGTTCCTGGTCTCGGTAAAGTCTTGGTCTTGGTTCCTGAGCTTGGTAACGTCTTGGTCTCGGTTTGTGGTCTTGGTCACATCTTGGTCTTGTCTTGGTTCGTGGTCTTGGTAACCTCTTGGTCTTGTCTTGGTTCCTGGTCTCTGAAACCTCTTGGTCTTGTCTTGGCTCCTGGTCTCGGTAGCATCTTGGTCTTCTCTTGGTTCCTAGTCTCGGTAACGTATTGGTCTCAGTTCCTGGTCTTGGTAACGTCTTGGTCTCAGTAAAGTCTTCATCTTGTCTTGGTTCCTGGTCTCGACAAAGTCTTGGTCTTGGTTCCTGGTCTTAGTAACGTCCTGGTCTCAGTGACATCGTGTCTTGGTTCCCGGTCTCTGTAAAGTCTTGGTCTCCGTTCCTGGTCTCGGTAAAGTCTCGGTCTTGGTTCCTGATCTTGGTAACGTCTTAGTCTCGGTTCGTGGTCTTGATAACGTCTTGGTCATGGCTTGGTCTAGGTTCCTGGTCTTGGTAACACTTTGGTCTCAGCTCCTTGTCTCTGTAACATCTTCGTCTTGGTTCCTGATCTTGGAACCAAGGGTGACCTTGGTAACTTTGGTAACGCTTTGGTCTCGGATCCTTGTCTCTGCAACGTCTTTGTCTTGGTTTCTGGTCTCGGGAAAGTCATGGTCTCGGTAACATCTTGGTCTCGGTTCCTGGTCTCTGTAAAATCTTGGTCTCGGCTCCTGTTCTCGGTAACGTCTTGGTCTTGGTTCCTGGTCTCAGTTCCTGGTCTTGGTAACATCTTTGTTTTGTCTTGGTTCCTGGTCTCAGTATCGTCTTGGTCTTCGTTTCTGGTCTTGGTAACGTCATGGTCTCGGTAACATCTTGGTCTCGGTTCCTGTTCTTGGTAACTTCTTGGTCTCAGTTCCTGGTCTTGGTAACGTCTTGGTCTCAGCTCCTGGTCTCTATGACCTCTTGGTCCCGGTTCCTGGTCTCTGTAAAATCTTGGTCTCGGCTCCTGCTCTCGGTAACATCTTGGTCTTGGTTCCTGGTCTCAGTTCCTAGTCTTGGTAACATCTTTGTTTTGTCTTGGTTCCTGGTCTCAGTATCGTCTTGGTCTTCGTTTCTGGTCTTGGTAATGTCTTGGTCTCAGTTCCTGGTCTCAGTAATGTCTTTGTCTTGGTTTCTGGTCTCTGTAAAGTATTGGTCTCAGTTCCTGGTCATGGTAGCGTTTTGGTCTACGTTCATGGTCTCTGTAACCTCTTTTGTTCTTGTCTTGGTTTCCTGGTCATGGAAACGTCTTGGTCTTGTCTTGGTTCCCTGGTCTCTGTAACATCTTGTTCCTATCTTAGATCCTGGTTTCGGTAACGTATTGGTCTCAATTCCTGGTTCCTGGTCTCTGTAACGTCTTGTACTTGGTTCCTGGTCTCGGTAAAGTCTTCTTCTTGTCTTTTTTCCTGGTCTCTGCAAAATCTTGGTCTTGGTTCCTAGTCTCATTGAAGTCTTGGTCCTGGTTCCTGGTCTAAGGAACGTCCTGGGCTCAATTCTTGGTCTCTGTAACGTCTTGTCTCGGTTCCTGGTCTCGGTAAAGTCTCGGTCTCGGTTCCTGGTCTTGGTAACGTCTTGGTCTCTGTGACATCTCTGTCTCATCTTGGATCCTGGTCTCGGTAATGTCTTGGTCTCTGTTCTTGGTCTTGTTAACGTCTTGGTCTCGGTGAAGTCTTTGTCTTGTCTTGGCTCCTGGTCTCTGTAACCTCTTGGTCTTGGTTTCTGGCCTTGATAATGTCTTCGTCTCAGTTACTGGTCTCGGTTCCTGGTCTTGGTAATGTCTTGGTCTTGGTTCCCGGTCTTGGTAAAGTCCTTTTCTTGGTTCCTGGTCTCTGTAATATCTGGGTCTCGGTTCCTGGTCTTAGTAACATCTTGGTCTCTGTAAAGTCTTTGTCTTGTCTTGGTTCCTGGTCTCGGTAACGTCCTCATCTTGGTTCCTGGTCTCGGTAATGTCTAAGTCTTGGTTCCTAGTCTCAGTGAAGTCTTGGTCCTGGTTCCTGGTCTAAGGAACGTCCTGGGCTCAATTCTTGGTCTCTGTAACGTCTTGTCTCGGTTCCTGGTCTAGGTAAAGTCTCGGTCTCGGTTCCTGGTCTTGGTAACGTCTTGGTCCCTGTGACATCTCTGTCTCATCTTGGATCCTGGTCTCGGTAATGTCTTGGTCTGTGTTCTTGGTCTTGTTAACGTCTTGGTCTCGGTGAAGTCTTTGTCTTGTCTCGGTTCCTGGTATCTGTAATGTCTTGGTCTCGGTTTCTGGTCTCGGTAAAGTCTCGGTCTCCGTTCCTGGTCTTGGTAACGTCTTGGTCTCTGTGACATCTCTGTCTCATCTTGGATCATGGTCTCGGTAATGTCTTGGTCTCTGTTCTTGGTCTTGTTAACGTCTTGGTCTCGGTGAAGTCTTTGTCTTGTCTTGGTTCCTGGTCTCTGTAAAGTCTTGGTCTTGGTTTCTGGTCTTGATAATGTCTTCGTCTCAGTTCCTGGTCTCGGTTCCTGGTCTTGGTAATGTCTTGGTCTTGGTTCCCGGTCTTGGTAATGTCCTTTTCTTGGTTCCTGGTCTCTGTAATATCTGGGTCTCGGTTCCTGGTCTTGGTAATGCTATGGTCTTGGCTCCCTTGTCTCTGTTACGTCTTCTTCTTGGTTCCTGGTCTCCGTAATGTCTTGGTCTGGGTTCCTGATCTTGGTAACCTCATGGTCTGGGTTCCTGGTCATGGTAATGTCTTGGTCTCGGCTCCTGGTCTCTATAACGTCTTGGTCTCGGTTTTTGGCCTTGGTAACGTCTTGGTCTCAGCTCCTGTTCTAGATAACGCCTTTTTTTTTTCCTTGTCTAAGTTCCTGGTCTTGGTAACTCTTGGTCTTCTTTTTCGGTTCCTGGTCTTGGTAATGTCTTGGTCTCGGTTCCTGGTGTCGGTGAAGTCTTGGTCTTGTCTTGGTTCCTGGTCTCAGTAACGTCTTGGTTTGTGGTCTTGGTAAATTCTTGGTCTTAGTTCTCGGTTTCTTCAACATCTTTGTCTTAGTTCCTGGTCTTGGTAACGTCTCCGTCTCGGTTCTTAGTTTAAGCAATGTCTTAGTCTCAGTTCCTGGTCTTTGTAATGTCCTGGTCTCGGTTCCTGGTCTCGATAACGTCTTGGTCTCAGTACCTGGTCTTGGTAACATCTTGGTCTCGGCTCCTGGTCATGGAAACATCTTGGTCTCAGTTTCTGGTCTCAGAAACATATAGGTCCCAGCTCCTATTCTTGAAACATCTTGGTCTTGGTTCCTCGTCTCGGTTCCTGGTCTTAATAACATCTTGGTCTTGGCTCCATGTCTTGTTAAAGTCTTGGTCTTGACTTGGTTCCTAGTTCCTGGTTTATGTAATGTTTTGGTCTTGGTTCCTGGTCTCGGTAAAGTCTTGGTCTTGTCTTGGTTCCTGGTCTTAGTAGCGTCTTGGTCTTGGTTTCTGGTCTTTGTAATGTCTTGGTCCTGGGACCTGGTCTTGGTTACGTCATGGTCACAGCTCCTGGTCTTGGTAACGTCCTGGTCTTGCTTTCTGGTCTCTGTAATATCTAGGTCTTGGTTCCTGGTCTAAGTTTCTGGTTTCCGTAATGCCTTGGTCTCAGTTTCTGGTCTTGGTAATGTCTTGGTCTCAGTTCCTGGTCTCAGTAACATCTTGGTCTTTGGTCTTTGTCTTGGTAACGTCTCGGTCTTGGTTCCTAGTCTGTAACGTCTGTGTTACGGTCCCAGCTCTGCTAGGGGTTAGGGACGCAAACAAAAGGACTGGTTTCAAGATGGAAAAGGTGGAGTGAAGATGTTGTATTGTTCAGGGGTGAATTAAAGCATAAACAAAAACCTGGAAAACTGTAACTGAAAAAGGAGATGGGGTTAGCGATGCTGCTCAAAGGAACAAATAAAAAGACAGACAAAGCCTAACACTGAAAGGGAACAAATGGGGAAAAATACAAACCTAGGCTAGGAACCAAAAAGGGAACGAGCAGCACCATAAACTAAGACTCTGTAACTGAACCCGGTAAACTACAACAAAAGACCTTAGCTATCCCAACTCCAAACTATCAGTGAAAATGAAAATGGGGATCTAGCAACTAAACCATGGTAACCAAACTAAAACACCTGGAAATCAAAACCTAAAGACAAAGTTACTCAAACTAAAGACACCAAAAACATAAACTAAGGACAACTGGCTTTGCCATGGCCAAGCAGTTCCATGAATGACTTGGTGTGGTTTCTGGTCTTGTGTAACTGCCTGGCCAGCAGCTCCAGGTGTGTCTGATCAGCAATCAGCACCGAAGGAGGGAGGAGATGATTGTGGGGGGCCAGGCCTAGGGGAACAGAGGGATCGAGCAGGATGATTTGGATGTAAAAATGAAAGACTATAAGGGTTATTGTCTGGGTTCCTGGTCTGTAACAGTCTGGTTCTTCGTTCCTGGCCTCGGTAACGTCATGGTCTCCGTTCCTGGTCTTTGTAAAGTCTTGGTCTCAGTTCGTGGTGGTAGTAATGTCTTGGTCTTGGTTTCTGGTCTTGGTAACATCTTGGTCTCGGCTCCTGTTCTCTGTAACATCCGGTGTAACACCTGGTCTTGGTAACGTCTTGGTCTTGGCTCCTGTCTCTGTAAAGCTTGGCTTGTCTTGTCCTGTCTCTAACATCTTTGCTTGTCCTGGTCTTGGTAACGTCTTGGTCTCGGTTCCTGGTCTTGGTAACGTCTTGGTCTCGGTTCCTGTGTCGGTGAAGTCTTGGTCTTGTCTTGGTTCCTGGTCTCAGTAACGTCTTGGTTTGTGGTCTTGGTAAATTCTTGGTCTTAGTTCTCGGTTTCTTCAACATCTTTGTCTTAGTTCCTGGTCTTGGTAACGTCTCCGTCTCGGTTCTTAGTCTTAGCAATGTCTTAGTCTCAGTTCCTGGTCTTTGTAATGTCCTGGTCTCGGTTCCTGGTCTCGATAACGTCTTGGTCTCAGTACCTGGTCTTGGTAGCGTCTTGGTCTCGGCTCCTGGTCATGGAAACATCTTGGTCTCAGTTTCTGGTCTCAGAAAAACATATAGGTCCCAGCTCCTATTCTCGAAACATCTTGGTCTTGGTTCCTCGTCTCGGTTCCTGGTCTTAATAACATCTTGGTCTTGGCTCCATGTCTTGTTAAAGTCTTGGTCTTGACTTGGTTCCTAGTTCCTGGTTTATGTAATGTTTTGGTCTTGGTTCCTGGTCTCTGTAAAGTCTTGGTCTTGTCTTGGTTCCTGGTCTCAGTAACGTCTTGGTCTTGGTTTCTGGTCTTTGTAATGTCTTGGTCTTGGGACCTGGTCTTGGTTACGTCATGGTCACAGCTCCTGGTCTTGGTAACGTCCTGGTCTTGCTTTCTGGTCTCTGTAATATCTAGGTCTTGGTTCCTGGTCTAAGTTTCTGGTTTCCGTAATGCCTTGGTCTCAGTTTCTGGTCTTGGTAATGTCTTGGTCTCAGTTCCTGGTCTCAGTAACATCTTGGTCTTTGTTCTTTGTCTTGGTAACGTCTCGGTCTTGGTTCCTAGTCTTGGTATTGTCTAGGTTCCTGGTCTGTAACGTCTGGTTCTTCGTTCCTGGCCTCGGTAACGTCATGGTCTCCGTTCCTGGTCTTTGTAAAGTCTTGGTCTCAGTTCGTGGTGGTAGTAATGTCTTGGTCTTGGTTTCTGGTCTTGGTAACATCTTGGTCTCGGCTCCTGTTCTCTGTAACATCCGGTGTAACACCTGGTCTTGGTAACGTCTTGGTCTTGGCTCCATGTCTCTGTAAAGTCTTGGTCTTGTCTTGGTTCCTGGTCTCGGTAACATCTTTGTCTTGGTTCCTGGTCTTGGTAACGTCTTGGTCTCGGCTCCTGGTCTCAGTGTCTTGGTTTGTCTTGGTTCCTTGTCTCGGTAACATCTTGGTCTTGGTTCTCGGTTCCTGGTTTCGGTAATGCCTTGGTCCTGGTCTCGGTAACGTCTTGGTCTCGGTACCTGGTCTTAGTAACGTCTTGGTCACGGCTCCTGGTGTCAGTAACGTCTTGGTCTTGTTTTCTGGTCGCTGTAATATCTAGGTCTTGGTTCCTGGTCTTGGTTACGTCTTGGTCTTCGTTCCTGGTCTCGGTAACATCTTAGGTCTTTGTTCCTGGTTTCTTAATGTCTTGGTTCCCTGTCTCAGTTCCTGGTTTCGGTTCCTGGTCTCTGTAATGTCTTTGTCTTGGTTCCTGGTCTTTGTAATGTCTTGGGATTGGTTCCTGGTCTCAGTTCCTGGTCTTGGTAACGTTTTGGTCTTGGTTCCTTGACTTGGTAACATCTTGGTATGTGTTCCAGGTCTCTGTAACATTTTGGTCTCAGTTTCTGGTCTTGGTAACGTCTTGGTCTCAGTAATGTCTCAGTCTCGATTTCTGGTCTTAGTAATGTCTTGGTTTTGGTCCCTGGTCTCAGTTCCTGGTCTCGGTAATGTCATGATCTCGGTTCCTGGTCTATGTCACGTCTTGGTCTTGGTTCCTGGACCCTGTAAAGTCTTGGTCTTGGTTCCTGGTCTCAGTTCCTGGTCTTTGTTATGTCTTGGTCTCAGCTCCTGGTCTCAGCAGCATCTTGGTCTCGGCTCCTGGTCTCGGTATAGTCTCGATCTTGTCTTGGTTCCTGATCTAACTAACGTCTTGGTTTCTGGTCTTGGTAAGGTCTTGGTCTCGGTTCCTGGTCTTGGTGACGTCTTAGTCTCGGCTACTGGTCTCGGTAACATCTTGGTCTCAGTTTCTGGTTTCGGTAATGTGATTGTCTCGGTTCTTGGTCTTGGTAACATCTCGTCTTGATTCCTGGTCTCAGTAACATCTCGGTCTCGGTTCCCTTGTCTTGGTAACGTCTTGGTCTTGTCTTGGTTCCTGGTTTCAGTAACTTCTTGGTCTTGGTTTCTGGTCTCTGTGATGTCTTGGTGATGTCTGTGTTCCTGGTCTTGGTAACATGTTGGTCTTGGTTCCTGGTCTCAGTTCCTGGTTGTGGTAATGTCTTGGTCTTGGTTCCTGGTCTCAGACACATCTTGGTCATGGCTCCTGGTCTCGGTAATGTCTTGATCTCGGTTCCTGGTCTCAGGAAAGTCTTGGTCTTGTCTTGATTCCTGGTCTCGCTAATGTCTTGGACTTCGTTTCTGGTAACGTCTTGGTAACGTCTTGGTCTCAGTTCCTGGTCTTGGTAATGTCTTGGTCTTAGTTCGTGGTGGTAGTAATGTCTTGGTCTTGGTTTCTGGTCTTGGTAACATCTTGGTCTCGGCTCCTGTTCTCTGTAACATCCGGTGTAACACCTGGTCTTGGTAACGTCTTGGTCTTGGCTCCATGTCTCTGTAAAGTCTTGGTCTTGTCTTGGTTCCTGGTCTCGGTAACATCTTTGTCTTGGTTCCTGGTCTTGGTAACGTCTTGGTCTCGGCTCCTGGTCTCAGTGTCTTGGTTTGTCTTGGTTCCTTGTCTCGGTAACATCTTGGTCTTGGTTCTCGGTTCCTGGTTTCGGTAATGCCTTGGTCCTGGTCTCGGTAACGTCTTGGTCTCGGTACCTGGTCTTAGTAACGTCTTGGTCACGGCTCCTGGTGTCAGTAACGTCTTGGTCTTGTTTTCTGGTCGCTGTAATATCTAGGTCTTGGTTCCTGGTCTTGGTTCCGTCTTGGTCTTCGTTCCTGGTCTCGGTAACATCTTAGTCTTTGTTCCTGGTTTCTTAATGTCTTGGTTCCCTGTCTCAGTTCCTGGTTTCGGTTCCTGGTCTCTGTAATGTCTTTGTCTTGGTTCCTGGTCTTTGTAATGTCTTGGGATTGGTTCCTGGTCTCAGTTCCTGGTCTTGGTAACGTTTTGGTCTTGGTTCCTTGACTTGGTAACATCTTGGTATGTGTTCCAGGTCTCTGTAACATTTTGGTCTCAGTTTCTGGTCTTGGTAACGTCTTGGTCTCAGTAATGTCTCAGTCTCGATTTCTGGTCTTAGTAATGTCTTGGTTTTGGTCCCTGGTCTCAGTTCCTGGTCTCGGTAATGTCATGATCTCGGTTCCTGGTCTATGTCACGTCTTGGTCTTGGTTCCTGGACCCTGTAAAGTCTTGGTCTTGGTTCCTGGTCTCAGTTCCTGGTCTTTGTTATGTCTTGGTCTCAGCTCCTGGTCTCAGCAACATCTTGGTCTCGGCTCCTGGTCTCGGTATAGTCTCGATCTTGTCTTGGTTCCTGATCTAACTAACATCTTGGTTTCTGGTCTTGGTAAGGTCTTGGTCTCGGTTCCTGGTCTCAGACACATCTTGGTCATGGCTCCTGGTCTCGGTAATGTCTTGATCTCGGTTCCTGGTCTCAGGTAAAGTCTTGGTCTTGGTTCTTGGTCTCAGTTCCTGGTCTTGGTAACGTCTTGGTCTTGGTTCCTTGTCTTGGTAACGTCTTGGTCTGTGTTCCTGGTCTCTGTAACATTCTTGGTCTCAGTTTCTGGTCTTGGTAACGTCTTGGTCTCAGTAATGTCTCAGTCTCGATTTCTGGTCTTAGTAATGTCTTGGTTTTATTTCGGGTCTTGGTCTTGGTTCCTGGTCTCTGTAATGTCTTGATCTCAGTTCCTGGTGTCGGTAATGTTTTGATCTTGGTTCTGGGTCTCTGTAATGTCTTGGTCTTGTCTTTGGTCCTGGTCTCGGTAATGTCTTGATCTCAGTTTGTGTTCTCGGTAGCGTCTTTATCTTGGTTCCTGGTATCGGTTCCTGGCCTCTGTAATGTTTTGATCTTGGTTCCAGGTCTCTGTAATGTCTTGGTCTTTGTCTTTGATCCTGGTCTCGGTAATGTCTTGATCTTGGTTCCTGGTATCGGTTCCTGGCCTCTGTAATGTTTTGATCTTGGTTCCAGGTCTCTGTAATGTCTTGGTCTTGTCTTTGATCCTGGTCTCGGTAATGTCTTGATCTCGGTTCCTGGTATCGGTTCCTGGCCTCGGTCTTGGCCTGTGGTTTGTGGTCTTGACTGCAAAATTACACAAAAGTGGAATTCACCAAATGGGTCCAGACCTTTAATCTCTCCAAGCTGATCTTGAAGTGGTTTCTGCTGCTGGTAATGTCTTGATCTCGGCTTATTTACATATTTCCCACCATGCTCTGCAGCAACCCTGTTCTGTTCTGCACCATGAGTTAAATGTTCATGTAATGACTCCCTCCCCTGACTGGTGGAATGTGCCAATGCTTATTATCCAGCTCTCACTGCTGATGAGACATGATTAAATATCCTGACGGGGTCCAGGCCATTTAGGGTCTGATGTACTAGACTTACTCTGGAGAGTAGTCTGAGGTTTCCAGAGATCAGTTGGTTCTGTTCCTCTAGAATTTTGCGGTGATGGTACTGGAATGGATTTTTATTTGCTTGTTTGTATTGTGATTCCAGAGATGTGATGTAAGGAGAAGGTGATACAGTGGGAGACATGTAGAATATTAAAGCATGCAGAAATATCATGCCGATGAGTTGTTGCAGGACAAATGTGGTTATGACTTCATCCCAGATAAATGTCAGTGAGACGTGGAGGGTTGATGGTCTGAGGATGAGTCATGTCAGCAGTAAACGGCAGATAACTGGGGGTGATATCGTGTTTATACACAGTAGTCCAGTCATTTCGGTTCTGCAGCGTTTCTATGGAGACGCATCACAGCATATGCCATGACAGGGGCAGGGTTCACTCTGAGGCCGAGAGGGAACGGCAAGAACTGGGCCATCAGCAACCAGAACCGGCTCAGATTGCCGGCCCAGGTCTGATCCTTAGAGGACCAGACCAGATAAATGCACCCATTCTGTTCTAGGCTGACGACAGATACAGCGAAGTTCCTCCATTTCTTTGTCTGTACCTACATAATTCAGTCAATTTCAGGGCCTTTGCAGATGCGTACCCTGTCCTAGTAAAGGAAGTAGTACTATCGGACACCGTGGTTAGTAGAGCAGTAGTAGAACTGTAGAGCAGCGTCAGTGCTCTGTGCGCTGTTCTGTGCACACAAACATGCCTAACGGACTGCTAACTGCTGCTGCGCGGAGAAAGAAGGAAAAACAAAGCAGAGAAGGATTAAGCCTTGGAGGTGTTGATGTTTGCAGCGTGGACTTTTTAACCCGCAGAGTGAGTTGGAGGTGAGCAGATTAAGGCTTTGAGAAACATGGTTCCTCAGCTGTTTACTAGCAATCTAACAAGCTATCCACTCAGCTGTTATCTTCACCAACCTGCTGTAAACTATCAGCTCTGAAGGCGTGGTTTCAGGCGGCTGTATGGCATGTTTTCTCGTTTGTTTTTCAAAACGTAGCTTGTTCACTCTGTTTTTCCAAGATTGCCAACACTAAATTTAGGATTGTAAATTTACACAAATTTATGACTTTATTCTCGTAAACTTATGATTTTATTGTCGTTAATTTACACCTTTTTTTTCTTGTAGATTTACAACTTGATTCTCGTCGGTCAAATTACGACTTTTTTTCTTGTGGATTTACAACTTTATTCTTGTAAATTTGCTATTTTATTCTCATTAAATACTACTTTTATTTTTGTAATTTTACAACTTTATTCTCATTTAATTACGACTTTATTCTAACTAATGAATCCATCCATATTCCAGATGTGAGAGCTGCCCTGTCCAATATGGAAAAATGTAACCAGGTTATCCCCAGAAAATTTGGTTATTCCTGTAGCTCGTGATGTTTTCTGGACACCAGTCGACAAAGTTAAACACTGTTGTGATTTTATGATGTAAATGATGGTAACGTTGGGTCCCTGAGTGAAGGAAATGAAATGCAGACTGGCTGGTGGTCTGCTCAGGGTCTGCCATGCACACATTTCATCCCCCATCATGCATGGATGGACATAGTGGTTGACAGGAGAGTTTTCCTCAGTGTAAAACAATTAGAGCCAAGCAGGACAGAACTGGACGTAGTAACAGGTCTGACAGCAGAAATGATCTTTGGGACCTTCAAGGACACAACCTGGAGGACAACCCAGTCCAGTAGCTGCTGGACAGCTTTTTGGGGACATGTTAATGATGTAAATCCAAATATTTAGGTTCTACAACGGCATAAACAGTCATGCAACTATGAAATTTGTCAGAGTATCTGGACACATAAGAGGAGGCAGAAAAACTGGTCCTGAATCTTGCTCCCAGTCTGTTTTAATTTTCCCCCCCAACATCCCCAAAAAGACAAAAAAGTCACGTTGGCCTGAAAATTCTCATAAAAAGGTTTATTTTTCCTCATTTATGGAGAAAATCTATGTCTAACCTGGACCAGATCCAGATCCAGCCCTTTTTATCAGCTACGGGACCACACCCAGATCCAGATCCAGT
Source organism: Atherinomorus stipes (assembly GCA_023101725.1). Classification (NCBI taxonomy): domain Eukaryota; kingdom Metazoa; phylum Chordata; class Actinopteri; order Atheriniformes; family Atherinidae; genus Atherinomorus; species Atherinomorus stipes. The sequence goes on along the minus strand of JALJCO010014413.1, from coordinate 181,718 downwards.
CCTCTCTACCGGCTACAGGACCAGGTCCATATCCATATTCAGTCCTTTCTACCAGCTATGGGGGGCTCCACACAACACAACCCCTTGTTGAGAATAACTACTAATAACTAAAATTAGCATAAAGGCTAACAAATGCTGTCTCTCTGTATATTATATTAACGTAAATTCTTCAATATTTTATGAAGAAATAAAATTTTAAGTATATTTATTTATTCATTTTGAACAGCAACCAATTTAGGAAACCACACATGGACTGCCTGTTGACTTTGGGGAGACCAGAACTAGTAGGAATTGGAGCCCCTGTAGCTTTCCTGTAGCTGGTAGGAAGCTTGTCATATGAATGAAGTTTTCTATCTACGTGTTAGGCATAAACATTCTCCTTAAATGATGAAAAATATAATTTTTTATGAAAATTTGTCAAGTGAGTATGATGTTTTTTGTTTTTGGGGGGATGTTGGGGGTGATAGCTTAAAGGATAACTTTTTTTTTTTTTTTTCAACCTTCACCTTAGTTCTATACAGGGGGTGGACAATGAAACAGAAACACTTGGTTTTAGACCACAATCATTTATTAGTATGGTGTGGGGCCTCCTTTTGCAGCCAATACAGCGACACTTCGTCTTGGAAATGACATATACAAGTCCTGAACAGTGGTCAGAGGGATTTTAAGCATACTTCTTGCAGGATAGTGGCCAGGTCACTACGTGATGCTGGTGGAGGAAAACGTTTCTTGATTCGCTCCTCCAAAACTCCCCAAAGTGGCTCAATAATATTTAGATCTGGTGACAGGCCATGTGCAGGCCATGGGAGATGTTCAACTTCACTTTCATGTTCATCAAACCAATCTTTCACCAGTCTTGCTGTGTGTATTTGTGCATTGTCATCCTGATACACTGCACCGCCTTCAGGATACAATGTTTGAACCTTTGGATGCACATGGTCCTCCAGAATGGTTCAGTAGTCCTTGGCAGTGACACGCCCATTTAGCACAAGTATTGGGCCAAGCGAATGCCATGATATGGCCGCCCAAACCATCACTGATCCACCCCCATGCTTCACTCTGGCCATGCAACAATCTGGGTGGTACGCTTCTCTGGGGCTTCTCCACACTGTGACTCTCCCTGATGTGGGGAAAACAGTAAAGGTGGACTCATCAGAGAACAATACATGTTTCACATTGTCCACAGCCCAAGATTTGTGCTCCTTGCACCATTGAAACCGACGTTTGGCATTGGCACGAGTGACCAAAGGTTTGGCTATAGCAGCCCGGCCGTGTATTTTACCCTGTGGAGCTCGCGACAGACAGTTCTGGTGGAAACAGGAGAGCTGAGGTGCACATTTAATTCTGCCGTGATTTGGGCAGCTGTGGTTTTATGTTTTTTTTTGGATACAATCCGGGTTAGCACCCGAACATCCCGTTCAGACAGCTTCCTCTTGCGTCCACAGTTAATCCTGTTGGATGTGGTTCGTCCTTCTTGGTGGTATGCTGACATTACCCTGGATACTGTGGCTCTTCATACATCACAAAGACTTGCTGTCTTGGTCACAGATGCGCCGGCAAGACGTGCACCAACAATTTGTCCTCTTTTGAACTCTGATATGTCACCCATAATGTTGTATGCATTGCAATGTTTTGAGCAAAACTGTGCTTTTTACCTGCTAATTGAACCTTCACACTCTGCTCTTACTGGTGCAATGTACAATTAATGAATATTTGCCACCAGGCTGGTCCAATTTAGCCATGAAACCTCCCACACTAAAATGACAGCTGTTTCAGTTTCATTGTCCACCCCTGTAAGTCTATATGTTCATTTACTCACCGGCAAAATTTCTGTATCACTTTGACTCCTTAGGACAATATGTTGTTGAGTGGTCATCCAGCGTATTTAATATGAGTGAAGAGTAGCGAATGAAAAGGCCTCTATAAGGAATTATCTGCAGCAAAACTCCTTCATTTCACCAATACTTTAAGCAGAATGAAGAAAGGATCGGTACAATTGTCCTGTGAGTTCAGATTTAGCTTTCCATTTGTTATAGGGGGTGTTCTCTACATCCTACAGGCCGCGCATGCTGCCATATTACAGCTGAGAAAAGCAGCTCGCTACCCAGACAACAACAAACAGCAATCCATGAAACTCTGAACTCACAGAACAATAGTACTCATTCAGTTTTTTATTCTACTGAAAGTATTGGTGAAATAATGGAGTTTTGCTGCAGGTAATGTCTTATAGAGAGGCTGCCCCGTCTCTCTCATTATATGGATGCACACCGAAGGGAGACTCAACATAATATCTTCCAAAGGACTCAAAGTGTTACAGAAATGAGTAAATGCTCGAATAAACTCCTAGCAATAAGGTCCAGGTTGAAATAAAAGAAAGTCATCGTTAAAATCAGACTTGGAGCAAGGCTCAGAATCTTTTTTCATGTGTCAAGATACTCTGACAAACGTCATAAATGTATGACTGTTTATGCACACTAAAAACTCCTGGGTCAAACTGCTGGATTAAAAAGGGACCAACTAATTTCTGGTTTATGTCAACCATTACATTTTGGTTGTTGTTTTAGACCTAGCTTCTTGGTTGAATACTTGACCCAACTTCTGGGTTGAAATGACCCAACACTGTAGTCAATATAACCCAACTTCTGGGTGAATAACCCAACATTGTAGTCAACATAACCCAACTTCTGAGTTAAAAAAAAGCCAACATTGTAGTCATAAAACCCAACTTCTGGGTTAAAATAACCCAACATTGTAGTCAATATAACCAAACTTCGTGATTAAAATAACCCAACATTGTAGTCAATATAACCCAACTTCTGGGTTAAAAACCCAACATTGTAGTCAAAATAACCTAACTTCTGGGTTAATAACCCAACATTGTAGTCAACATAACCCAACTTCTGAGTTAAAATAACCCAACAATGTTGTCAATATAACCCAACTTCTGGGTTAATAACCTAACATTGTAGTCTATATAACCCAACTTCTGGGTTAAAAACCCAACATTGTAGTCAATATAACCCAACTTCTGAGTTAAAATAACCAAACTTTGTAGTCAATATAACCCACGTTCTGGGTTGATAAACCTAACAGTGTAGTCAATATAACCCAACTTCTGGGTTAATAACCTAACATTGTAGTCAATTTAACCCAACTTCTGGGTTAATAACCCAACATTGTAGTCATTATGACCCAACTTCTGGGTTAAAATAACCCAAAATTGTAGTCAATATAACCCAACTTCTGAGTTAAAATAACCCAACATTGTAGTCAATATAACCCATTTTCTGGGTTAATAACCAAACATTGTAGTCAACATCATCCAACTTCTGGGTTCGAAATAACCCAACATTGTAGTCAATACAACCAAACTTCTGAATTAATACTGCAACACTGTCGTCAATATAACCCAACTTCTGGGTTAATAACCTAACATTGTAGTCAATATAACCCAACTTCTGGGTTAATAACCCAACATTGTAGTCATTATGACCCAACTTCTGGGTTAAAATAACCCAACATTGTAGTCAATATAACCCAACTTCTGAGTTAAAATAACCCAACATTGTAGTCAATATAACCCATTTTCTGGGTTAATAACCCAACATTGTAGTCAACATAACCCAACTTCTGGGTTAAAATAACCCAACATTGTAGTCAATATAACCCAACATCTGGGTTAAAATAACCCATCATTGTAGTCAACATAACCCAACTTCTGGGTTAAAATGACCCAACATTGTAGTCAATATAACCCATTTTCTGGGTTAATAACCAAACATTGTAGTCAACATTATCCAACCTCTGGGTTGAAATAACCCAACATTGTAGTCAATACAACCAAACTTCTAAATTAATACTGCAACAGTGTAGTCAATATAACCCAACTTCTGAGTTAAAATAACCCAACATTGTAGTCAATATAACCCATTTTCTGGGTTAATAGCCAAACATTGTAGTCAACATCATCCAACTTCTGGGTTGAAATAACCCAACATTGTAGTCAATACAACCAAACTTCTGAATTAATACTGCAACAGTGTAGTCAATATAACCCAACTTCTGAGTAAAAATAACCCAACATTGTAGTCAACATAACCCAACTTCTGGGTTAAAATAACCCAACATTGAAGTCAATATAACCAAACCTCTGAGTTAAAATATCCCAACATTGTGGTCAATATAACCCAACTTCTGGGTTAATCACCCAACATTGTAGTAAATATAACCCAACTTCTGCATTCATAACCCAACATTGTAGTCAATATAACCCAACGTCTGGGTTAATAACCCAACATTGTGGTCAATATGACCCAACTTTTGGGTTAAAAACCTAACATTGTAGTCAATGTAACTCAACTTCTGGGTTCAAATAACCCAACATTGTAGTCAATATAATCCCACTTCTGGGTTAATAAACCCAACATTGTAGTCAATATAACCCAACTTCTGGGTTCAAATAACCCAACATTGTAGTCAATATAACCAAACCTCTGGGTTAAAATAACCCAACATTGTAGTCAATATAACCCAACTTCTCGGTTAATAACCCAACATTGTAGTCAATATAATCCAACTTCTGGGTTAAAATAACTCAAAATTGTAGTCAATATAACTCAACTTCTGGGTTAAAATAACCCAACATTGTAGTCAATATAATCCCACTTCTGGGTTAATAAACCCAACATTGTAGACAATATAATCCCAACTTCTGGGTTAATAAACCCAACATTGTAGTCAATATAACTCAACTTCTGGGTTGAAATAACCAATATTGTAGTCAGTGTAACCCAACATCTGGGTTAAAATAACCCAACATTGTAGTCAATATAACCCAACATCTGGGTTTGAAATAACCCAACATTGTAGTCAATATTACCCAACATCTGGGTTAAAATAACCCAACATTGTAGTCAATATAACCCAACATCTGGGTTGAAATAACCCAACATTGTAGTCAATATTACCCAACATCTGGGTTAAAATAACCCAACATTGTAGTAAATATAACCCAACTTCTGGGTTAAAATAACCCAACATTGTAGTCACTATAACCAAACCTCTGATTTAAAATAACCCAACATTGTAGTCAATATAACCCAACTTCTGGGTTAATAACCCAACATTGTGGTCAATATAACCCAACTTCTGGGTTAAGAACCCAACATTATAGTCAATATAACCCAACTTCTGGGTTAATAAACCCAACATTGTAGTCAACATAACCCAACTTCTGGGTTGAAATAACCAACATTGTAGTCAACATAACCCAACTTCTGGGTTAATAACCCAACATTATAGTCAATATAACTCAACTTCTGGGTTGAAATAACCAACATTGTAGTCAATATAACCCATTTTCTGGGTTAATAACCAAACATTGTAGTCAACATTATCCCACCTCTGGGTTGAAATAACCCAACATTGTAGTCAATACAACCAAACTTCTAAATTAATACTGCAACAGTGTAGTCAATATAACCCAACTTCTGAGTTAAAATAACCCAACATTGTAGTCAATATAACCCATTTTCTGGGTTAATAGCCAAACATTGTAGTCAACATCATCCAACTTCTGGGTTGAAATAACCCAACATTGTAGTCAATATAACCAAACTTCTGAATTAATACTGCAACATTGTAGTCAATATAACCCAACTTCTGAGTAAAAATAACCCAACATTGTAGTCAATATAACCCAACTTCTGGGTTAAAATAACCCAACATTGAAGTCAATATAACCAAACCTCTGAGTTAAAATATCCCAACATTGTGGTCAATATAACCCAACTTCTGGGTTAATCACCCAACATTGTAGTAAATATAACCCAACTTCTGCATTCATAACCCAACATTGTAGTCAATATAACCCAACGTCTGGGTTAATAACCCAACATTGTGGTCAATATGACCCAACTTTTGGGTTAAAAACCTAACATTGTAGTCAATGTAACTCAACTTCTGGGTTCAAATAACCCAACATTGTAGTCAATTTAACCCAACTTCTGGGTTAATAACCCAACATTGTAGTCAATATAATCCCACTTCTGGGTTAATAAACCCAACATTGTAGTCAATATAACCCAACTTCTGGGTTCAAATAACCCAACATTGTAGTCAATATAACCAAACCTCTGGGTTAAAATAACCCAACATTGTAGTCAATATAACCCAACTTCTCGGTTAATAACCCAACATTGTAGTCAATATAATCCAACTTCTGGGTTAAAATAACTCAAAATTGTAGTCAATATAACTCAACTTCTGGGTTAAAATAACCCAACATTGTAGTCAATATAATCCCACTTCTGGGTTAATAAACCCAACATTGTAGACAATATAATCCCACTTCTGGGTTAATAAACCCAACATTGTAGTCAATATAACTCAACTTCTGGGTTGAAATAACCAATATTGTAGTCAGTGTAACCCAACATCTGGGTTAAAATAACCCAACATTGTAGTCAATATAACCCAACATCTGGGTTTGAAATAACCCAACATTGTAGTCAATATTACCCAACATCTGGGTTAAAATAACCCAACATTGTAGTCAATATAACCCAACATCTGGGTTGAAATAACCCAACATTGTAGTCAATATTACCCAACATCTGGGTTAAAATAACCCAACATTGTAGTAAATATAACCCAACTTCTGGGTTAAAATAACCCAACATTGTAGTCACTATAACCAAACCTCTGATTTAAAATAACCCAACATTGTAGTCAATATAACCCAACGTCTGGGTTAATAACCCAACATTGTGGTCAATATAACCCAACTTCTGGGTTAAGAACCCAACATTATAGTCAATACAACCCAACTTCTGGGTTAATAAACCCAACATTGTAGTCAACATAACCCAACTTCTGGGTTGAAATAACCAACATTGTAGTCAACATAACCCAACTTCTGGGTTAATAACCCAACATTATAGTCAATATAACTCAACTTCTGGGTTGAAATAACCAACATTGTAGTCAATGTAACCCAACATCTGGGTTAAAATAACCCATCATTGTAGTCAACATAACCCAACTTCTGGGTCAAAATAACCCAAAAATGTAGTCAATATAACCCAACTTCTGGGTTATTAACCCAACATTGTCGTCAATATAACTCAACTGCTGGGTTAACTTTTCAACCTGAAAGTCGGGTCAACCCAGAAAATTACTGAGTTACTTCAACCTAGCCTGGTACACCAGCCTGACTAGCGCCATGTATGAGATACACGGCAAGTCAGTCTGGGTACCCTCCATTGGAGAATGATTCCACTCCGGTAAATAATTGACTGGACCAATCACAGCACAGCAGTAGAATTATTAACAGATGAACGTTAAACTCCTCCGACATCTCCACCACTGTTTCTGCTCTGTTTTGGTGCGTAACTAACAGCTTCCGGGTCATAGTCACATGATGTTCGACACAAACGCTTTCTCATATTAGTAGTTCAGCTATAAACAATGCTGACATGTAACAGAGTATTTATGATAATAAAACCAAACTTCTATGTTAATATACACAAGAAAACTACATTGAATAGAGGGGAAAAACAACGTGTAAACGCTTACTTCCGGCGTCGCCATAGAAACGTAGCAACAGAGTGCCGAGCTACGCCAGCTACAGTCACTTCTGATTGGTTCTCTCTGGTTCACTTTCCCCCTGTTAGTCCCGCTTCTCATCTCGCATTGGAAATCAGTCTCCAACGGAGGGAATCCAGACTGACCTGCCGTGTATCTCATACATGGCGTTAGTCAGGCTGGTGGACCAGGCTAACTTCAACCCAGTCATAACCCATTATGGCGTTATTTTTGGCCCAGGAGTTTTTAGTGTGTAACAGATATGCTTGTTTCAGAAATTTTAACCATACTGTTGCTTTCCTTTGAATTAGTGGGCAAATACAAAAGAATGTCATTTTAGTACCTAAATCTTTGGATTTACATTTTGTCCCCCTGTAGCTGTCCAGCAGCTTCTGGACCAGGTTGTCCACCATGTTGTATCCTTGAAGGTCCTAGAGTTGATTTCTGCTGTTACAACATCCAGATCTGGTTTCCAACACAGTGGGGGTTTGCCCCCTGGGTAAACATTGGTTTCCAACCTTTTCCCCAGAGGATCCCTTCACCCCTTTCCTGCTCTCATTTGCTCGGTTCTCCACATTCTGGTTCATTTCTTCTCCATGATGATGAAAAACTACGCAGATACACCTGAACTCATCTCTGTGTGGACTTAACATTCATTTAATCACGTTGGCTGTAAACGGCGGAAGCTTCGGAGACCCCCACCCCCAGGCTGGGAACTGCTGTTTCATGAGATAAGGATTGACCATTGTCTCTGATCCAGCCTCGGTTTCTATCTCAGTGATGATGTTGCTGTTTTTGTCCTTTCAGATGAAGTTCACCGATGCGATGCGTTCCAAAGCTCGTCTGTCCATCACCGGGTCAACCGGTGAGAATGGTCGTGTCCCGGTGGCTTACCTTCGTCCAGGATTACCCATGAGCCTCAGCATGACGGATCTCTCCTGACCACGCCAACATCAGTGCCTTACAGCCATCTGACACACTTTCATCCCCCCACTCTGTAAGTTACGTGGACGGAAACGCTCGACCACCAGTTACCACGGGCGACCTGGCCGGACCTCTCCTCAGGAGTCCAGCCGTCCAAACTCTGAGAAATCCCCAGCTCACTATTTAGCATCTAGCTTAGAGAAACAAGACAGACATCCTCCCAATACTCAGCTGTCAGGCTTCAGAAAAAGCCCTGCCAGTCAGTCACATGACAAATCAGCGAGAGAGCCGGAGAGCCAAGCTGCTCCTACATAACTCCACCAACAACAATCAAGCACACTGGACAGTTTTTTAATCAGAAACGACTCGTTTTGTAGATTTTTGCTCCTCTTGTACAGATAAACAAGGACAATGGTGACGCTCGTGCAATAACAACATTAATCAGGGATGTGATCGGGAAGCGTGACGACGAGGGCAGAATCGCGTTTAAAATGAGTGAGAAGTACTGTGAAGAAGAAAAACTGATGTCCGAATAATCACATCGATAAAGTTATAAATATTGTGATAGCAGATATGATGTTGATAATGTTATTGTTCCTTATTGTTTTCCTCTTTCTGCCTGAAAGTCCATCATTATAGACATTTACAGAACAAGAGATGCATGGACTGGCACACACACACACACACACACACACACACGTCATGTTCTCCGAACTTTGTGAGGACACTCGTTGACATAATGCATTCCCCATCCCCTTACCCTAATCCTAACCGCCACAACTGATTGACTAACCCTAACCAAAACCGTATTCTAACCTAGACTCTAAAACCAAATCTTGACCCTCAAAAATGGGTTTTTCTTTGTGAGGACCAGCCAAAATGTCCTCACAAGATCAGTTTTTGGTCCACACAACGATATAAAGACACACACACACACACACACTCACACACACACACACACACACACACACACAGGGAAGGGAAATTCAGGTTAAATGAGATTTTAATAAATCTCATTTATTAAACCACTTTTCTGTGGTCATCACAGAAAAGAGTTTAGGTCGTCTAAGAACAGAAATATAATTATTACTGAAGATGAAGCAATATTCTGTCGTATAGTAGGGATGCACAATAATGGAATTTTGGATGATTTTGGATGTTTGGTTGTTTTGTTTTTTTAAGACTTTAGAAACAGCGGGCTGACAGGTTAAATATCGGTGGGGTGGCCGATGTCCGGTTCTCAGTTTTAAGGCCGATATAGGCTGATACCTATAAAAGGGGCGATTATATCGTGCCGATGTATTATAGTATTTATTACTTGATTTTTGGTCAGTATTCTTGTAAATGTATGAATATTTATCTAAAATCACACTGAGTGTGTGTGAACCTCATCTTAGTTTGGTTGTTGACGTGGACTGTTCAGTTTTTACTCGGTGGGATCGTCTCAGCAGGAGGAGGAAATAAAGGAGGCAGCAGATACACTGTATTGCCAAAAGTATTCACTCCCCATCCAGATGATGGAATCAGGTGTTCCATCACTTCCATGTCCACAGGTGTATAAATGAAGCAGCTCGGCATGCAGACTGTTTCTACAAACGTGTGAAAGAATGTGTCGCTCTCAGGAATCAGTGAATTCCAGCGTGGAACTGTGATAGGATGCCACCTGTGCAACAATCCAGAGGTGAAATTTTCTCGCTCCAAAATATTCCACAGTCAACTGACAGCTGTGTTATAAGAACATGGAAGTGTTTGGGAACGACAGCATCTCAGCCATGAAGTGTTCGTCCACGTAAACTGATGGAGCGGGTCAGTGATGCTGAAGCTCATAGTGAGAAGAGGAGGCCAACTTTCTGTAGAGTCAATCACTACAGACCTCCAAACTTCATGTGGCCTTCAGATCAGCTCAAGAACAGTGACAGAGAGCTTCATGGAATGGGTTTCCATGGCGACCAGCTGCATCCATCCATACATCACCAATGCAAAGTGTGGATGCAGTGGTGGAAAGCAGCCGCCACTGGACTCTAGAGCAGTGGAGGCGTTCTCTGGAGGACCAATCACGCTTCTCCATCTGCAATCTGATGGAGGAGTCTGGGTTTGGTGGTTGCCAGGACAACGGTACTTGTCTGACTGCATTGTGCCAAGTGTAAAGTTTGGTGGAGGGAGGATTATGGTGTGGGGGTGTTTCAGGAGCTGGGCTTGGCCCCTTAGTTCCAGTGAAAGGAACTCTGAATGCTTCAGCATACCAAGACATTCTGGACAATTCCATGTCCCAACTTTGTGGGAACAGTTTGGAGCTGGCCCCTTCCTCTTCCAACATGACTGTGCACCACAAAGCAGGTCTAGAAAGACCTGGATGCAGAGTCTGGTGTGGAGGAACTGGACTGGCCTGCACAGAGTCCTGACCTCAACCCCATAGAACAGCTTTGGGATGAATCAGAGCGGAGACTGAGAGCCAGGCCTTCTGGTCCAACATCAGTGTGACCTCACAAATGTGCTTCTGGAAGATGGTCAAAGATTCCCAGAAACACTCCTAAACCTTGTGGACAGCCTTCCCAGAAGATGAAGCTGTTCTAGCTGCAAAGGTGGACCAACGTCATCCTGAACCCGACGGATCAGGAATGGATGTTACTGAAGCTCAGATGTGAGTCACGACAGGTGGGACGATACTTTTGGCAGTATGGTGTAACTGAGCTGGTTTAATGTAACATAACGAAGCTGCACAGAAACATCCTTATCAGCATTTAGGTGATGGGCTGAAGTGGTTTCTCAGCTTCATGATGCTGTTGGGCAAACATGGCTCCAGGAACGTACATTCCGTACTTTCGGACTACAAGTCGCACTTTTTTTCAAAGTTTGACTGTGCGACTTATAGTTACAGTGTGACTTATATATCAAAATATATACAATTTAACAAATTTCTAAGTGTTAATTCATATTGACTGACATGAGCCAAGAAATAAACATTACCATCTACTGTCACTACTTCTAGACTTGTGACAACTATATTCTGCTCCAAGGGTAAAAATCCCAAAATCTCAGCGAGAGGAGTTCATTTTGAACATGTGGCTGTACTGCCTGGAACAAATCCTCAAAAATCATGATTATCCTTCTTAATTATGATGTTTATGATCATTTACAGGCATTAACTTTGGAATCGAAGTGACTGGGAAGTTTTACCAGTCACAAATGGGATATGAAAAATCCAAAAAGCGCCCTACTTTGCAGTTATTTACAGCAAATGACCACAACTTATAGTCCAGTGTGAATTATATATGTGTTTTCCTCTTCATGACGCGTTATTTAACTGGTGTGACTTATAGTCCGGAAAATACGGTAACACACTGCCTGACCAAAAACATTCACCACCTGGATTTAAAAAAGCAAACAGGTCGGAGCCTCCTATTGGATAATTACTGCATGGGCGATTATCTTTCAGCTGCAACAAGTTATTTAAGCCGAACTGGTTGCTTCTCATTTCCTAAACAAGCATGTGGAAAGACACATCCGTGGTCGTGGAAAAGATGCTAGTCTGTCTGAGAAGGTCAGATCATTGGCAGCATCAAGCTGAGAAAACATCGAAGGGTGGAGACACACCGGGCCGATCTTCGTCCGTCTGGTGTCATCACGGAGTCGTCTGAAGTCGGTCGTGAGTCAGTTTGGTGTGTTCTGTGTCGTCGGCCGTCGTCCGATGATTTCGTCCATCGTCTGCGTCGATACGTGTGTAATTTGGGGTGTTTTCAAGGGGTTTGTTGGTCCGACACTCGACGTAGAAGACAGAGCAATACCACCGGAAACCGCGGGGTCAGTGTTGAGCTGTGGAGCTGATATACAAGAACAAACCAGAGAAGAAGAACAGGAACCGGAAAAATAACAACACAAAACCTGCTGGCGCCAAATAGCCCAATAAAAGCACCTGAGAAAGAAGATGCCAAACAGGGAGCATCTGTAGACATGGATGGAGTTGTTGAGGAGTGGCTGTGCGAGCGTGTCCAAGAATACACTCATATCTACCTTACCGACACTAAGCGGTGTAAACTGACATTAAAACAGAGAAATTAAAGGTAGAGTCCGGAGTTCCCCCCCTGAAAATAAACGCTAGACTTGTGCAAGTGAAATTCATCTCAACCTTTGGGCCTCTACTCTCGTGTGGTGATGACTTTGTTTGCAACTCCCTCTCCTCCTGTCTGTAATTCGCCGTTTCCCTTTGTTTTGGTGCGTTCGGGACGTTTCTGAGTGGAGATTTCTGTTTATATCAGCAGCCAATGGCAGACCTAAGGGCGTGACGCTGTGTGGGAATAAGCTCATGATTGGAGCAGATGCCAGTCACTCAAACTCTCGAAGGAAAAAAAACGGCGGACGCAGCAAAGAAAAGGAAGTTCTCTGCAGTGAAAGGAACTCTAGATAGTACACGCTGAAAAACCAGGGTTAATATTGGTTTAGCATTCGCCCACTTTCTAGCTTTGAAGGAGAGGATTGAGGCTGAATAGGCTGAGGAGCGATGCAGCATTAGCCTGAGAGGAGGAGCGTTCAGTTTGAATAGTGTTCACAAACAGAAACGGGGAAACAACTCCGGACTCTACCTTTAACTGTGAACTCAGCACTGCCGCCTAGTGGACAAACTGATTTAGGAAACATGGAAGTAGGAAGGCAGCGACGCATGGAACGGATGTCACCATTTACGTACGTCAGGTAGCATAAATGGGCCTTAATCAGTGGGAATAACCGGGAAAAAAGGCTTCAGCTTGCTAGGAAGCATAAAGATTGGACTCTGGAGCAATGGAAGAAGGTCCGAGTCCAGACCTGAACCCCACTGAAAATGTTTGGGATGTGCTGGAGAAGGCTGTGGTCAGACTCTACCATCATCATCAAGATCTTGGTGAGAAATTAATGCAACTCCGACCCTGTTTACACGGGAGTTTTAATCCCGAGTTCAAGTTAATCCTGCTTTAGGAAGACTATGTAAACCCGTAATTCCCAGTGAAAATGAAAAATCCGAACAAAACTTAATTCCGAACTAAGTGGTTGGTGTATTTTAATTCTGAATCAGATAATGCCCCCGTTATGTAAAACTATTCCCCTAATCTCTCCCCCCTTTTGGCTTTCGAGTCTGGGAAGCTGGCTCTGCGCGACAATACAATACTACAATACTGCTACAAAACTACAATACAAAGAAAATCGGTATTATGTGGTTTTCATGTTGTAGTCTAAACAAAAAGGAGCAGGAACCGGTTTTTGTGTACTTTCGGGTAGATGTAAATGGACATAGAACCGTCACGCCTGCGGGATTTCATAAAATCTCACGAGATTTCCTGACAAAATGATGAAATCTTGCAAGATTTCTTCAATCTGTGACAAAATATTGCAGGATTTTGTAAAATCTCACGAGATTCCGTAACAAAATGATGAAATCTCGCGAGATTTCTTTGTTCTGAAACAAAATATTGCAGTTTTTCGTAAAATCTTGTGAGATTTTGTAACAAAATTATGAAGTCTTGCGAAATTTCTTCATTCTGTCACAAAATATCGCAGAAATTCATCAAATTTCACGAGATTTCGTAACAAAATGATGAAATCTTGCCAGATTTCTTCAATCTGTAACAAAATATTGCAGGATTTTGTAAAATCTCACGAGATTTCGTAACAAAATGATGAAATCTCGCGAGATTTCTTTGTTCTGAAACAAAATATTGCAGTTTTTCTTAAAATCTTGTGAGATTTTGTAACAAAATTATGAAGTCTTGTGAAATTTCTTCATTCTGTCACAAAATATCGCAGAAATTCATCAAATTTCACGAGATTTCGTAACAAAATGATGAAATCTTGTGAGATTTCTTTAGCAAAATAGATCAATGCTGCGTTTTTGAATGTAGATATATTGGCATATGAAAATTTGTGATATTTCAATGTATCAATATTTTTCCCACCCCTAACTGAAACTAATGAAAAACTAAACTAAAACTGAGCATTTTCCAAACTGATAAAAACTAGCAAACCTGCTCAAAAAACTAACTAAAACTAACTGAATTGAACAAAAAAAAATTTTAACTAAATAAAAACTGAAACTAATTAAAAATCCAAAACTGTTATAACCTTGGAGTGTATGACCTTTGTTTTTTTGGCCAGGCGGTGTAAATGTGGCTGCAGCGACAGCAGGAATCAGACACGCGTTCGTAAGTTAGATGGAGCTGCTTTAAGGTGAGGTTCAGCCGTCACACGGACGTGATGATGTCACCGTTTACAGACGACATCAGACCCCTGAGTTTCCCTCCCCGGTCCACATGTACAGAGCAGACACTCACCAACACCCCTACATCTGCACGTGCACACTGCATTGTCATGAGTTCTGATGCCAACGGGATGACGTGCCAAACAGACTGAGAACCAATCAGAGCTCTCGATGCTCAGCCAATGGCAGCTGCTGATACTGAACCTGAGCCAGGAGGAGCTAACGCTGCTGCGAGTGGGACAAAACAAAAACTGTGAACAACCTTCCTCCCGGACGAGCGCCGGAGGTGGTAACCAAGGCAACGAGGACGACGAGGATGAGGAGAACGTTTGCATGTCACTTTGAATTTTTTCTCTCAGACGAACTTGTCAGTCTGACCTGACGACTGGCTGCATAGTAGTGTTTAATGACGATAGCAGTTAGAGTACTATAAACATATTAATTGCAGTATTAATGTGGTTCTTGTTATGTACAGTGTATGCTTTGAAGAACTTGTTTTATTTCTCCGGAAAACAGGTTTTTTTCTTCTTGATTTTTTCTTATCTTATGGTTTGCTAGTTTGAAGCTAATAAAGCTGAGAAGCTTCTCCAACACAACGAATGCCCGAGATGAGCTCAGCACTGAGTCACTGGAGCTGAAATATATTTATCTGCTTCCATTTCTTCTATTGAACTCATTTGTGCCATAACCACACGTGGTAGGTTTGTCATTCTGAGATGTTCATGGTCTTATCAACCACTGAGAAATGTGAAAACGATCACTCTTCACTCTGACTTTGTCTCTGGTTTATCTTCTTTTTCTATTAAACATCAATTTTGAAAAGAAAAATGCTGTCAGTCATTTTCAGCAGGTACACGTGTGACGCAGACTTAGGGCTGGGCGATATGGACCAAATATCATATCACAATATATTTATTTTAGATGACGATATGCGATACATCCTGGTATTTTTACCCTTATTCAGGGATTAAAGTTTTCCGTTAGTTGGGAAGTGAGAGGGAAAAAAACTGATCAACCTGGTTTTGTTGCATGTACATTTTTTAAATTCGTGTCGTTAACATGATGCTGCTCTGAACCAATGAAACCTGGTAAAGCCGTAACGTTAGCCAATCAGAAACAGAAGAGTCTTGACATGTAAAACGAAGTCGGGACGGTTGGAGTACGAGACCTGTCGTTTAAAACACCTGAGATGAAGGAACGTCAGCGTGGGTGGAATAATGCAGCTGCAGGTCCGATGTCATCTGTGGATTCATGTTTCCATCTCCAAACGGATCGTTGGTAACGTCAGACAGCAGCTTTGCTGCTTATTAACACCATTAATGATGATCTGCTGAGGTCAGAGTTCATGTGAACGTGCTGAAAGTTCAGCGTTATCTCCGTGTTACTACATCCGTCACCGCTCTGCGCTTTTCCTGCTTCGGCAGCGCCGTAGAGAAGCTTGTTCTACGGTAACGTTGCAGCGTTTGTGGAGCTCCTCGTTGCAGCGGTGCAGACCTGCATCATGTAAGATCATGAACTGAATATTGATGATTATTTTTTTTTTTTTTCTTTTTCTTCTTCTTCTTTTTTTTTTTCTTTTCTTCTTCATTCTTCTTCCCTTTTGTTCTTTTTTATTTTGTATTTTTCTCTTTTCTTCTTTTTTTCTCTTCTTTTTTTATTGCTTTCTTTTTTTTTTTTTTTTCTTATTTTACTTTTTTTTCTTTTTTTTTTATTTTTTTTTTTTTCGTTTTTCCTTCTTTTTTTTTTGTTTTTTTTTCTTTTTTATTTTTTTTTCTCTTTTTTTCTTTTTTTCGTTTTTTTTTTTTTTTTTCCTTCTTCCTTTTTTATTATTTTTTTTTTTCTGTCCCCTATTCTTTCTCTTTTCTTTACTGATTTTTTTTTTTTTTTTTTTTTCTTCTTTCCTTTTTTTTTCTTTTTTTTTCTTTTTTTTCTTTTTCTTTTTTTTTTTCTCTCTCTTTCTTTCTGTTTCATTTTTTCTTTTCCTTTCTGTTATTCTCGCCTGATTTTTTTTTATTTTCTTCCTTTTTTTTTTTTCTTTTCTCTTTTTTTGTTTTTTTCTTTTTTTTTTTCTTATTTTTTTTTCCTTTTTTTTTTTTATTTTATTTTTCTTTTTTTTTTTTTTTCTATTTATTTTTTTTTATTTTTTATTTTTTTATTTTAAGTTATTTTAATTTATTATTATATACTATCACAGTACATATATATATATATGTACTGTGTGTATATATATATATATATATATATATATATATATATATATATATATATATATATATAGTACATATATAGATATATATATATATCATATATATATATATATATATATATATATATATATATATATATATATATATATATATATGTACATATACATATATATATATCGTATTTAGTCTAACCATTGGTGAATCACATCGTATCGGCAGGAGGCTTCACTGTATCGTGAACGTATCGTATCGTGGCAGCGTATCGAATCGGCCTCCTTGGTGGGGCTTCACATCCGTCTCTAACATCTGCCTGACAGACTTTAATAACTAGTTTAACTCTTTTGTTTGTTATGACTCCAGCAGTGAAATGAGGACTCATAGTTTTATAGACTAATCCAGCCAAACACCACAACTGGACCGTCCGCCATTGCCGGGGGGAGCGTTTCTGTCCATGTGTAATTAAAACAGAGGAGAATCTGACTTTTTCTTAAAGGCCGTGCACCTGATTTTATTCTAGTCTCTCTAAGACTAAGAAAATTGCTCTCTACACAGTATAATATGAGGTAACGGAGGTAATTTCATGAAAATAAATCCCTCATTGATTGCGTACCTGCATGAATCCAGGCCTTTTTAGTTCAGGTTTTAACGCTGGCGTGATGCTCTCCTCATGCCAATGCGGTTCGTTCTACAGAAGTTCCGGTTTCCAATCAGCCACTCACAGCGTTTCCTAACGAGGAGCGCCCCCCCCCCCCCCCCCCCCCCCCCCTCTCATGTGCACGGCAGCACTAACAGATCAGCATGGCGTCTATCGAAGGGAAAGTGGTGCTGCTGTGTCTGTTCATACAGCAGAACGGCCTGAAAGCATCGAAACTGAGGAGCAGAGACAGGGAGAGAAACAGGAGAGACCAGAGAAGGAATAAAGTTGCTGTAAATCTGGGTGGATTGTACTGAAGGTGGAGCAGCTGGACGGACTGAATGTGGACTGGAAACGTGCTGGAATCCAACTACACAGGTATTTTTCAATAACTTTCTTCTTAGTAACATTTTATATGTCCTCGGGTGCTGGCGCTGCCGAGCCTTACATCACCTTCACTCGCAGTGGCCGGTTAGATACTTTATCAGGCTGTCATGTTGTAACGTCGCCTATGACATCATAACTCGTCATAACTGTGCATCTGTGTACATAACTGTAGTTACGGTAAACTACCGGTTATGGTAGAAAATGTCATTTAGCTGATCCGCAGCTGTTTACTGCAACCAGAACAGGAATTTCACTGGAAGATGCAAGTTTTCTCTGGAGAGTTTCTTTGTGCACGAGTATGAAACGTGCACGTTATTTCATGCATGTCAAGTGGGAGGAAGAGAAGGAGCGTTTCTCACGGGGAGAAGCAGTTAGGGGCGGGGCTTACAGTTCAAACTACACTGTTCACCTCACTCACGGTTCAAAAATGTGCAAAATCAGGTGCAGCGGCTTTAACAACATGGAGGAAATGTGGAAGGACGTCACATTCCTGGTTGTTGGAACATCAGAGGAAAACTTTAATGTGGTAATAAGTGAAGAAGAAGATTATGGACATTTATTTCATGTAGATTTCTGCTGTCTGAGACAAAAGTGGACGGTGCTGCTCAGTTCACTGATGTCAGTGTGTTCGTATTGGAGAGGAATATCGGCCAATCAGAGCAGAGGAGGAATAACTTGCTGCCACGGTGGAGAAAACACTGGATTAAAACCAGTTCAGTCAGAAACACAAACAGATCAGGAAGACGGTGTCCTGCAGCCTTTAGTTTCATCTGCAGGACATGTGAAGCTACGTGGTCTGTACAGTCCTGAAACAATACCAAAAGCCAGATATGGGAGAAAATAGAAAAGGAACCACCTTTGAAAGAGTTTAGTTTTTAAACTTTGATAAGTAATCAGAGATGTGTGTGTTATTCCAGTCATAGGCGCCGGTTCTGTGGGTGCTTCAGGGCCCGAGCACCCATGTGGGATTGCTGGCAAAGTCGACCTCATCCAGCATCCACCGCAGTGTTCCCCTACACTGACTCAGTCATGGCGGACTTCCTCGGCTATTTTATCAGCGCCATGCCTTCAGAATGATCAGAATAAAATCTTTTCACACGGACAAGGTCCAAATTTCATAACTGAAGCTGGATTAATGCTTCTAGAGGCCAGCAGCAGTAGAACTCTGCTGTCAGACATGACATTTGGACGTGAACGCAGCATGGAGACCGGTAGGATGGAAACAGCGCAGCCAGAACATGGCACGCAGACCTGATGTGCATCAGCCAGAAGGATTTCATTATATCATAAACTTCATAAATGAGGATAAAGGTTTTTTTGGTGGCTTCGGTTGTTCTTTGAATCAAACCACCTGGCAGCCTACGGTCTGAAAATCAGCCTCGTTTAAGGAGAAAATAGTACTGACCGTTACTACGGCATGGTCCTGGATGTCATCAGCAGGAAAAGCAGCATCAGTCCCTCACACACAGTTTGCATGTTTGGTCTCTGAAAACATGGAGGAAGGACCGCATGGAAGCTCTGGACATGTTTTCCTTCTAAAAGGACAAAGACGGAAGTTTGTCCCTCCTGTCCAGCTTCATGTCAGATATGAGACTATTGATACTCTGGGATCAATACTGACATCTAGTGTCTGGATTTAATACTTTTTAAATACGAGTTGACTGTGCTGTCAGAAAACAGCTATTTGTTTTTACTTATGGGTTGTAGGCACAGGCCTAAGTATCGGCGGTGCAGCTGCACCAGGACCCAGACGCATTCAGGGGCCCATGAAGGAAGGGGAAAAATAAGCAAAGCAGCTGTCCATCAGATTTAGGGGGATGGTAAATAAAAAAAAATGCCTGTGTCCATGTAGCATTACCTCATGCACACCGCTTTACCTTTTCTTTATCTGAAAAACACATAAAACTCTCTGTAAACCGAACAAAGCTGTTGGTGTCTGATGCGCTTTGATGGGCGCCCACGCAGAGAATGCCCACGCATGAAGCCGCTGTACGCACTCTGAGTTTTTGAGAATGGAATACCTCAGGTGGGTCGGTAAAATGACAGTAAACCATGGGCCCATTTTTTACTGAGCTGGTTCTGGTTCTGGTTCAGAGCCGCGCGCTCGTCGCTCTCAAACTGCTTTCAAACAGGCTCCAGTTCTTTGCTGGACCAGAGTAAAGAACCGTTTTACAAAACCTGATTCAGCAGGTGGAGGACGAGCACCTGCCGACATGAGAGGGTTTAAATATGGACGTGATCTTCAAGCCAGCGGCGCAACGGATTATAAAACTGGTTAGAGGAGGAAACCTGGTGGTTAGGATTCATCAAGACGGTGGGATGTTCTCCACCATGCTGGTTTCAGCTGTTCTGCTCCTGCGTCACCTGCGCAGCACAAACGTCACTGCTGGACGCTGGTGATGCGCGACGCAAAAAGTCACACCCACACCAAGTAAAACACTCATGTCCACAAAGAATTAAATAACATTTCTGTTCCCCGCGACCTGCACGCAGCATTTTTGGTAGAACAGGAATCCATCACGGTGACAACAGCTGTTCTCTGTGTGTACGCGCGTGCGTGTTTGTGTTTACAGGTGAGGCACAAAAAAATAATTGCACCATCATCATCATGTTACGCTACTGGTTGTAGGCATGAAATGTAGTTTATGCCTTCATGTCCTGGGGCCTGTACGACGAAGCCGGATTAACATGCCCGGGATTTCTCTCTGTTACCTGGTTGACTTAACCAGACATCTGCGGTCTTGATAATCGGTACTATGAAGCTGGTTATCAACTCGGTAATTCAACCCAGGGTTTTCCAATCTTAATCAGTGCGCGCTCACATAAAAGAGGCGGCGTTGGAAGCATCTGACCAATCACAGACATGGAGAAACAGAGAGCGACATATTTCACCATGGAGGAGCAGACGATGATACTTAACAAATATGAAGAATTCAGGATCATCATTCCTGAATGATAACACAACATTATCATTCAGGAATGATAATAAATGGCTCCATTTATGCTGCGGCAACACAGTCGCCGCAGCAAAAGCCAGGAATTAATGCTGGCTGTCAATGCGCAGCAAGTCCGTGCGATTGTACAATCATGGAACAATATCGGACTCTGATCATTTAGTGTTCATCACACACAGCGCTTCCTCAGTATATTTGCTTCTCATACTGTGCATAGGCTATAGATATTTCAGGCTCATATCCTGCACGTGTTGTAACCCTTCACCATGACGGCATGGGGGGGTGTGCGCTCCATAAATTCATGTTTTCTACATGTGTGACCTCTTAATCACATTATTTCAGATGCAACCCCGCAGCGCAAGACGATCATGGGAACAAGTAAAGAACAAATACAAATATATAATCCAAACCGGCCATTGACGAGATTCTATGCTGCCACACTCTTTCATGAATGAATGGAATTTCATTTAATATTTGTGCAGCCCACAGGGGAAAAGCGGGTATTACATGACATGTTTTTATACGTTTTCAGTGTCGCCAACGGTGTGCATCAAACTACCAGTGAATGAATGAATGAATGAATAAATAAATGAATGACGTTTTACTGAGTGGGACCGTGAGCATAATTCGGCTACAAAAAAGCTACATCAGTACAGCACTAATTTTTTTTCACTGGAGGTGAGGCGTTGGTTTATATCAAAATTAATTCAATTAGTCTAACATTAATAAAACCTCAGTGTGATGCAGAGCATCTGTGGTGTTGTCGGTGTCCGGCTGCGATGCGTTACATTAGTGATGTACGGCTCTAACAGCTGACAGATGTAACGGAGTCCAGCAGAGGAAAACCTACATCTTTCATATAAAGTGTCATGTGGCAAATCAAAAGGGTTGCACCATCTCTGAATATTCTCTCTCTTCTAAGAACTCCTCTCACGATCTGCGCACCGGCATCGACAGGATCTTCTAAAAATAGGCAGGCCATTTTCCAAGAGTGCTGATTGGTCAGGGAGTGGTGCTTTTATAGTCGGAGATCTCTTATCCAGAACTTAACCTGGTCCAGACCAGGTTAGGCGTTCAGCATAAGTTACCGGGGAGATAGAACCCGATCAGAAGTGAACCAGCGTCATAGGACGAAAAACCCAGGGTTAACCCTGAAGTTACCTCGATAAGAGAAAATCTGGCTTCGTCGTACAGGCCCCTGGTTACTGCAGCTGTCAGACGTCATCATGAGGCTGTTTTATGGTTTCATGCAGGTTCTTCAGGGTTTCAAAAGTCTAATTTCATACCAACGTCTGGAGTCAATTTTTATCATCCCTTCAAGAATATCTATCATTTTTATTTACACACAACAACAGCTGTGCTGAAAGTTTCCATCCACCTTTTAACTACAGACAGAAAAAAATCAGCCGTCAGTGAAATAACATGGAATTTATTTATTAGTAATAATAAATAAAAATTCTATGAAAATCATGACATGATTTTGAATTGTGGTTAAACCAAAATATTAAAAACAAACAGAACAAGTAAACAAGCATGATGGGGCTCCGAGCAGCATTCTGAGCCAATCACTGCAACCAGGTGTTTTCTGTAACGTCCAATCAGACGCCTGCACCTGTTAACAGGTATGTGGGTCCATGTTCATGGGAAAGAAGCTCGAATCTTTTTAAATTACTTATAAATCCAGAATTCAAAATCAATACTTTATTTCACTAAATCATAATTTCGTACTTTTCTTCCCCAGTTTTGATGTTATTTGAATTACTATTATGAATTTAGCGTTTTCTGTAAGGGGAGGGGATGTAAATGTTTAAGCACACCTGTACGCGTTAACAGCATTTGTTTTGTGTAAATGACTTTTATTCATATTTCATATTATTGTCCTTGCATAAAAACATTAACCCTTTACAATCATGTTACTTTTCCTGTAAGGGGCTAAATTCACAATAGCAATTCAAATAACAGGAAACAAACAAAAGCAGTAGTAAATAAAATTTACTAAATTATAATTTAGTGAAATTAAATATTGATTCTGAATTGTGGTTGAAAATAATATAACGGAAACTGTCACAGACATGTAGTGAATCTGGGTGTGACAGTTAAGGTTAATCGTTTTTATCTTTACACATGTTTACTTCTGTTACTAAAAACCATCACTGAGCTCATCATACGGCAGCATGAGATTTAAAATAGGTTCTGTGATGATGACATCACTTTCTGGGTGATGATGACATCACTTTCTGGGGGCGTGGCTCACTATTTCAACTGCAGCGAAACAAGATGGCGGGTAAAATGAGAGCGTTTTGGGGTGAACAACGTTAGAGTTCTAGAAATAAGAAAACTGGTGGATAGTTTCTGATTGTGATATTTTTGTTAAAGGGCGTAATGTTGATTCATAATTTTTAAAAACTACATCCATCTGGGTCTTACTGGCAAACTGGGACAATCTAAAGGTGGAAATAAGTTCTCTTTGATCTTTCAACCGGCGGGTCGGGGGATCGATTCCAGGCTTCCCCAGACTACATGCCGAAGTGTCGTTGGGCAAGACACTGAACCCCAAGTTGCCTCCCGGTGCCCCCATCGGGGTGTGAATGTGTGTGTGACTGGGTGAATGTGATATGTAGTGTAAAGCGCTTTGAGCGGTTAGTGTGACTGGAAAAGCGCCATATAAGTACAGTCCATTTACCATTTAAATGGCATAAATCAAGCGTGCTACTCTGTAATTGATGACCGTGATGCTTTGCCCGTCTATGCTAGCTAGCTCTTGTCCCGCCACCCCTCATGTCTTGCAGACTCTTTAAATTGATGTAAAATAAAAACTGTTTGCTCTTTCATTTCTCCAGAGGATTACAGAAACATTTACCTTTGTTCTCCAGCCTTTTTTCGTTCTTTTATCGTCCAAAATCGGCTATTTTGAAGTGACGTTTAGTTTCTGAATCATAGCCGACGATTTTCTTCTAATTTTTCAGGGAATGAACTCGTGTCTTCTTGTCCCGTTCTCTTTACGTCCATGACAGTTATTAATATTTATATTAATCAGAAATTAATTGTTCTTATTATTGTGTTTGCATTAAAATGGAACGTGGTCCAGTGTCCCGGTTTGTCCGTATGTGGCGTCCCACTTTACCACTAATGCCTGGAAATGTTGGTGTTAGGTGAAGGGTCATCCATGCAGTGTTCAATATTTCTTTATTTCTTCTACATAGTATCGTAGAGATCTGAGGCTGTTTAGGACGGTATCATATGATGGGAGAAGATACTTCTATCTATCCACCCTATTTGACCAGCATACCTGTCCCATCATGCTTGTTTTACTTTTGATTTTAATATTTCTGTTGAACCACAATTCAAAATCAATGCCATGATTTTCATTAAATTGGATTACTTAAAAATAAAAAAAAAAAAAAACTTATTACACTGAGCTGATTTTTTCCTTCTTATATTCACATAAAATATTAACTCGTGTTTTGTGCTGGAAGTGAGCGTGTTTTCCTCCCCCAGCCTTATTCTTTGAACATTTGTTTTGTGAGACTGATTTCTTACCGTCAAACCTGCAGACTGATGATGAGACGACAGCGATAACCCTGGAGAACATTGTTTTAACGTTCCCCCTGAGCCCGGAGTTAAACTGCTGGACGAGGATCATGCAGATGTGTAGCTGAGAGGATGCAGAGCAGCAGCTGCTTCTCCGAAGACGTTCAATAAAACAAATGTGTTGAGAACATTTTATTAATAAGCTTGTAATAAAGCCAACATGTCCCATCCTCCACAATCTGCGTATTTTTGCTCCAGCGGCAGTGATGGGGGTGGAGATCAGAGTCTGCACGGCTGGAAACGTCCAGACTGATGATGACAGGAAACCTGAAGCAGATGGTGATGCAACACGAGGGAAAGTCCTGTATAGGGCCAGTTAGGGAGACCAGACCAGTCTGGACCAGTCTGCTGGTCTGACTGGACCAGGATGAGCTCTGCTGCTGGTTTCACCTCAGTGAGCGACAGAAACTCCGCACAGAATAAAAAAAACATTTAAACTAATTTAAACAAATAAACAGTAATGAAGAAGCTGCTATGGTCCTCAAAATTATTCATCCCTCCAACTAAATTCACAATAATTCAAATCACAAGAAAATAAAAAAACTAACTATAAATAAAAATTTACAAAATTACAATTTAGTGAAATAAAATATTGCTTTTGAAATTGTGGTTGGAAATAATAATAATAAAAAACAAAGCTGCCCCAGACACATTTGCTCCGAATCATCATGCTTGTTTACTGGTTTTATTTTTTGTGTTTATTTCTCATATTTCTTTCAAACCACAATTCAAAATCAATGTCTTGATTTTCATCAAATTTTTATTTATCATAGCTTTTGTCAGTTTCATCTTATTTGATGCAATCAGATTTGTTCCTCCTGTAACGGGGGGATGAGTAACTTCCAGGACTGTGTCCTGCACATGAGCAGAGGGATGAAACACCTCCCTCCAACACGATCACATGACATCCTGAGGTTCCTCCGAACAGCGCAGGACCACCGAGCGGACCTCCCCTCATCATCCTCCATCTTCTATCTTCTCTTGGTTCCTCCGAAGCCTGGAAAGCAAGCACACCGTCGCCTGGATCAGGATCAAACTCACTTCCATCCGGAAACAATCTCAGTGTCATTTCTCACCCAGATCCTCCTTTTCTCTGCCTTTATCATCGTTCATCTGTCCGAACGCAGACACACTTTTGAACCCCTGTCCCTCGGACCCAAAGACGTCACATCTAAGTTTAGACCGAAATTCCCCCGACTATTCACCTTATTTTGCATCATTTAGCAACATCATTTAGCGACTTCTGGAGACTTTCAGGTCAACCAATAGCAACTTCTCTCGCTGAAGAGTTAACAGGTTCAGGCGATACCAACGTTTTTCATGTTAATATGATACCAGGCACTATGGCACTTTATCAGCGATACCGATATTGATACCAATACTTTAAGTCCTTTAAGAGAAAATCACAAGATTGTACATTTTGCTTTAATTCCTTGAATGAAAGAGCAATACTAGATAAAAGTAAAACCTGAGAACAGAAGTACTTGAAAGAAATGCTTTTAAAACAATAATAAATTATAGTGATGACAAAATCAAACAAAAATAGATTAAAAACATCTTTCAGTTATCAAATAACACAATATATACGAACTGAAATATTCAAATTCATAAAGTGGAAAATGTTAAAATAGAAAATGTAATAGTAATATTACATATTTACCAAAACATAATGAACAATAACCTGCATTAAACAACTGAAAGACAACAAAACATCATCAGCATCACTAGCAGTACAAACATCTGATAGGCTACCACCATCATGTGATACAGAAGCTACAATCTGATAGGCTACCACCATCATGTGATACAGAAGCTAGAATCTGATAGGCTACCACCATCATGTGATAAAGAAGCTAGAATCTGATAGGCTACCACCATCATGTGATACAGAAGCTAGAATCTGATAGGCTACCACCATCATGTGACACAGAAGCTAGAATCTGATAGGCTACCACCATCATGTGATACAGGAGCTAGAATCTGATAGGCTACCACCATCATGTGATACAGAAGCTAGAATCTGATAGGCTACCACCATCATGTGATACAGGAGCTAGAATCTGATAGGCTACCACCATCATGTGATACAGAAGCTAGAATCTGATAGGTTACCACCATCATGTGATACAGAAGCTAGAATCTGATAGGCTACCACCATCATGTGATACAGAAGCTAGCATCTGATAGGCTACCACCATCATGTGATACAAGCACTCAAGGCACCACCATCATTAACAAAGCTAGAATCTGATAGGCTACCACCATCATGTGATACAGAAGCCAGAATCTGATAGGCTACCACCATCATGTGATACAGAAGCTAGAATCTGATAGGCTACCACCATCATGTGATACAGAAGCTAGAATCTGATAGGCTACCACCATCATGTGATACAGGAGCTAAAATCTGATAGGCTACCACCATCATGTGATACAGAAGCTAGAATCTGATAGGCTACCACCATCATGTGATACAGAAGCTACAATCTGATAGGCTACCACCATCATGTGATACAGAAGCTAGAATCTGATAGGTTACCACCATCATGTGATACAGAAGCTAGAATCTGATAGGCTACCACCATCATGTGATACAGAAGCTAAAATCTGATAGGCTACCACCATTATGTGACACAGAAGCTAGAATCTGATAGGCTACCACCATCATGTGACACAGAAGCTAGAATCTGATAGGCTACCACCATTATGTGATACAGAAGCTAGAATCTGATAGGCTACCACCATCATGTGATACAGAAGCTAGAATCTGATAGGCTACCACCATCATGTGATACAGAAGCTAGAATCTGATAGGCTACCACCATCATGTGATACAGGAGCTAGAATCTGATAGGCTACCACCATCATGTGATACAGAAGCTTTAATCTGATAGGCTACCACCATCATGTGATACAGAAGCTTTAATCTGATAGGCTACCACCATCATGTGATACAGAAGCTTTAATCTGATAGGCTACCACCATCATGTGATACAAAAGCTAGAATCTGATAGGCTACCACCATCATGTGATACAGAAGCTTTAATCTGATAGGCTACCACCATCATGTGACACAGAAGCTAGAATCTGATAGGCTACCACCATCATGTGACACAGAAGCTAGAATCTGATAGGCTACCACCATCATGTGACACAGAAGCTAGAATCTGATAGGCTACCACCATCATGTGATACAGAAGCTAGAATCTGATAGGCTACCACCATCATGTGATACAGAAGCTAGAATCTGATAGGCTACCACCATCATGTGACACAGAAGCTAGAATCTGATAGGCTAGGAAATTTTTTTTAATATTCTTATTTTTCTCAAAAATTAATTAAAATATAAATTTAAAAAAACAACAAACCATATATTAAAAAAATATAAAAAATAATATTCTTTCACAAATCTTTTTTATTCATTTCTTTGCAGATCATATTTATTCTTTAACATTAGGGGGAAACAACAACAATTTTTTTTTAGAGACTTAAAAAATCTTCGAAGAATAAAAACTTATTTTGATAAGCTCATATTAAAAATGTTTCATAATTGTTGTGGTAGAATTGAGATTGCATGTATTTGTGAATTGAGATCACATCTTTTAACATTAATTTTTCACCCCTAATATGCTACCACCATCATGTGATACAGAAGCTAGAATCTGATAGGCTACCACCATCATGTGATACAGAAGCTAGAATCTGATAGGCTACCACCATCATGTGACACAGAAGCTAGAATCTGATAGGCTACCACCATCATGTGATACAGAAGCTAGAATCTGATAGGCTACCACCATCATATGATACAGAAGCTAGAATCTGATAGGCTACCACCATCATGTGATACAGAAGCTAGAATCTGATAGGCTACCACCATCGTGTGACACAAAAACTAGAATCTGGCTGCTTTCATCATTTCTTTTTCTAAAACTCTCAGACGTAGAAACAAATTGCATGTTTTGTATCTGTACAGTTGTATCACAATACTCAAAAAAGAATTGATTCCGATACTTTGCCTGGCTGGTATCGAAGTATCAAATCCAAGGTATCGATATGCCCATTCCTAGTTGGCAACAGTGCTTCTGGAATATGTTGATACTCCTGGTCACTAGCTGCATCTCGTCATTTACATTAAAAACACGGTTGCTCACGTAGCAAGATGCAGTAGCTTATTTGGGACAAAACTAAACAAACTATTTTGAAAAATTCACATGGAGGTTAATAAAGTCCCCCGAGTGGGAGGATGGGTGCAGGTTTGGAATATGAAGAGTGAAAAACGTGATACTCTGCTGTAAACGTGATTAGCATGTGGTGCTCTGTAGTGAACATCACAAACAGATCAGAAGAGAGATGAGATGTGATCTGTCTTTCATTACTGTCAAGTATGTGGCGTTAAATCTGTGCAGGTTAGAAGATGTCAGTAATGTGCGTCAGTATTAAAGACATCACCCCTGTAGTTTATGCTTCATATCGTAGCATAATCATAAAATCATAATCAATAATTCTCTGCCCTGATGCTAAAATGTACTGAGCATGAAAGTATTACTTCAGATTCTGGGTTATAATATACGTGATAAAATAAATAAATGCTACAAAATAAGTTTGCATGAGTTCTGCTGGAGGTGTGAGTATGAACATGATAACATGTCGCTGAGATCAGCTGATGTCATGTCAGCAGACTGAGATCAGGAGGCTGCAGAGACGTTACTCAGACCAGCTGCCTTTAACATGTTCAGGACTCAGTCAGAGACACTGAGATTTGATAAGATAAACAATTCAGGCAGGAGGGGGGGAGAGGATGGGGGGTCCTTACACACTCAAAAATAGAGGTACCAGTTTGAACTTAAAAGGGTCCAAAGCTTGTTGGATATTAGGCCAAACACATATATAATTATACATATAATTATTACCATTACTATGATTATTATGAAAATCATAATATAATAACTATAATTATACTACTGTTTAGAAGTACTGCTATTTATAGATGGGTTTCCGGTTTACAAACATTGGCAGTTGCTAGGCAACCAGGGAGCAAAAAGCCTGTTTGTACTGCATCTACGGCCAAACACTCATATCATTCATAAAAATGTAAAGTAACCTGACAAAACAAACGGATGTTGTATTTTAATTATATTGTATAAATTTGTATTTTGATGAAGAAAAAAAAACAGACTACATCGTTGACTTATGCTTCTATCACCATCACACTAACTTGGTAAGGGAGTCATCACCTGGAAACGGCATTTCTCTTGTTAAAACATGAATATGATTCGTGTTGGACCTCATTTGAAATCTGCCTGAAAAACCTGAGTTAGAAAGCGGCTTAAACTTTGGTTTCAACTCTTTGTTCAAACCAAAATGGTCCCAACAGTCTGCAGCAGGTTCAGTTCCGCTCCGTGTCGTCCTCACCTCCTCCATACAGGAGCAACTTTCACTAGTTTGGGATTAAACCAGGCAAAGACGACATCATCACTACGTTTGGGAAGGAGCTGATTCCAGCTGTTAGGGACTAACACGCATTGCTGTCGGTAAGTTTCGCTGCTTGTGGAACGTTCTGCTTTATTGTGGATGAAATCCTGGTAGACAGCAGACAGACTAGCTAACTGCTAACAAGCTAACGGTAGAACCTCAAACGCCATCTGATTTACGACCCCGTACTTCGTACTAAATCTCCGGGATGCGTTGTTATGTGACATGAACATCTGTAAACGGCTCCACCATCAGTTTCTTCTTCTTTTTATTCTCCGTGTGTGAGCAGAGGACGGCTGTCACTCACAGCTACAGTGTTGGAATGCAGCCATGAACTGATCAATAACTGGTCGCGGCCGTGATACTGGAATTGTTCCAGTAGGGCTGGACGATATGGAAAAAAAGATTATCGATAAAAAAAAAATCTGTAACGATCGCTATCGATATTTATCAAAAAAAAAAAAAAAAAAGGCCATAATCAAATTCAAAGCTATTTTAGGTGCAGCCCTGGCCATTTAAAGGCCTCCTTCCACTGAAAACCCGTTTAACTTGCTCCTTCTGAAATATGGAGGGTTTCCCCTTGTTTACTTACACATGCTGACTTGCTAGCGTTGCGTTCCCCCCAGTCGGCTGTGCTTTCTCATCAGAGAAACAAAACAAAGAAAAGAGCGAATCGGGAACAGCCTTGCACTTCTACGTCACATTGCAAATAGCGTATCCCACGTGGGGTTTCTATCTGTCCATTGGAAGGCAGGTAACCCTCCACTACACACTAGAAGTAAAGACGGCACGACGGTAGCTTCGGAGTTGAGAAGCTAATTAGCTAACTGTTTGTTAGCATGACGGAACAAACTTGTTTGTCGGCTCTATTTCCTGTCTGTAACAAAATAAGAGCGGAGGGCGGAGCTTCCTTCATACACTGATGGGAGGCAGCCAATCAGACGGAAATTCATGAGAAGGACCCGGAAAAGCTGCCGTTGGACCACAAGCCTCTCTTCTAGTATACAAATACAGCTGGATACAAAGATACCAGAAGGTTTTTTTAAACAGAAACGATGCAGAATGCATTCAATAATAATGGAGAACACAGAAATATTAATGACATCACCATGGAAGTACAACTTTAAGCTTTTTCTGAATGACCTACTTATAATAAAGATCAGACTTAAGCCGTTTTCAGACCTGCATTGTGGAACATGAGCGGTAAAGTCCATTTGCTCTTTAAATGGACTCGTCTTTTCAAACATGCTGCTTCCTTGCAGACTTATCGCGTCCCGGCGCTTTCATACATCAGGAAATGTTGCAGAAAACTCAGCACAGCCCCCCCGCTCTCCCTTCAACTCTGTCCAGACGTGCTGCAACATTTCTGCTCTTGTGACATGTAGAGCAGCCGGTACATGTCCGCTACATCTCTGAGGTAAAAGAGCGGTACGCATGTCTGAATGCAGCGTTATAAAGGACAGAGTCTGCAATATTACCGCTTTCCAGAGCAAGTCTGAAAGCAGCATAACACTGAATTCCAGTTCAGCCTTTGCCTGGTCTGTGTTTGTGATTGGTTTGGATGAAGGAGTGACTGTAGTATCATGCTACCTGATAGGCTACAGCAGAAAACTGTGCTTCTATATTGAACTTTTATTGACTCTTTTTTTTTTATATTGAAAACACCTCTATGGATCGATATATATTGATATGTTCCAGTACCAGTCTCCCCACTACAACACGGGAATCATTTCTGCCACCGTGGTGGTTTAATCTGACATGGTTACCATGGTGACCATGGTGAAAGACTAAATAAATCATGGATCTGAACCTGCAGAAGTTATCAGAGGGTTTCTGAAGACGGTCACTCCTGCTGTCCTGTTATCACCATGGTAACCGTTTACATGCATTAACGTTTTGATATTTGCAACCAAACAAACACCAGGACTCAAACATTATATTTCCCGACACTGTCACGTCATCATGACCTCATCTGCATTAAAAGTCTAATCTTGCATGCAAACACGTCTTCTTATAGTTCATTAATGCTTTTTACTGAGTTTTCTTGCCTCCTGGTTGCGGCGCACATCCTATCTGTGACGTTGCTCAGAAACCATCCATAGTTAATGTACAAGCTACACACATTTTTCAATGCTGCAGGTACCCTTAGGGTTGAAATGGTACAAATGTGTACTTTATATTACTTTGGACCCTTTTTTCATAGTATATAGGTACTTCTGGCCTCATAAAGACCAACATAAGTAGCAGTACTTCTAAACAGTAGTATAATTATAGTTATGATTTTCATAATAATCATAGTAATAATTATATGTATAATTATATATGTGTTTGGCCTAATATTTCTATAATAATTATTCATTTATTATTAGCATCTTTGATTGTTGTCATAATCTCTATTTTATTGACTTTTATTCATCATCTTTAATTGGTTTAATTGTACTTTATTAACTCATACAGCTTGATAAGGTACAAAAATGGACCATGAAAATGTCTTTCAGAAAGGAACCCCCCAGCAACAAGCTTTGGACCCTTTTAAGTACAAACTAGTATCTCTGTTTTTAAATGTGTAAATCCTGAAATAATCTAAGATCTTTGGGGTATTTTGCTTTTTCTTTGCACGGAAAATTTTCATTTAAATCCACATCCAACATCTCTGGAATCCAGGACAGAGAACAACTGGGACCAGAAGATAATTATTTTCTCCCCATTGACTTCATATTTTCCCGCCTGTTAGGTGGGGCTCACCGGAGGGGGGTGACTTCGGCTCCCTATAAGGAGAACAGACAAGTTTCACGGCCAAAACCATGTCTGCTAGTTTCTGCTAAGGGCTCCCGGTTACCACGGTTACAGGGTATTTTATAGGAAGAGCCCCCGAACTCCATGATTGAAAAGTCGATATTGTTAAACCCAAAAAGCGTTCTGGACGGGGCTCCAGACGCCATCAAATGCTCACATTGCACATGTGCCACCAGTACTTTTGCTGTTTTTAGTTTTAGTCTTTTTAACACATTTAGTTGCTGACAGAATTACGGGTCAGTAAAGGCAACACCGGTCTGTGTGCGGCGCCGCCTCCGGAGCTCAACATGGACGTTCCTGTCAGCAGCTGACTTCACTCCAGCCCAGCAGAAGTCAGAAGCGTCTGGCTGCAGCGTCTCTATTTGCTCTACTGCTTCCAGAAAGCATCAACCTCTCAGCAAAAAGATGGAAAATCAGACAGAAGCAGGTACGTTTATGGAGTCACCTGCAATTTTGTCATCCGTTCCTAGTCTCAATATCATAATTTAATTATTATTAGTTCTTTTTGTTTGTTTGTTTTTCACAGTTGAGTGGAACGAGTCTTGAGTGGAATGATTTTTCTAGGGAAAATACTTAATTACATACATAAATAACTAAGTAGACAGAGGTAAAGCTGTCTTGTCCTTTTTCTCTTTTGCTGATCTCAAACTGATCCGATCCGTGACTCAAACCATAAACTGATCTAAACTGTGAGTTCATTGATCCGTTGCATCGCCCACAACATGCCAGGAACTCAAAATATGCTGATAAAACTGTCACCAACAACTAAAACACGACACTCTGAGTGAACACAGAGCCATGTGAAACATAAATGTGCCATGACCTGTGAACACTGTAGTTTCTACATTTATTGTTCAGGTATTTATCAGTAATACAGTGAAAATGAGAGAAAATGTGAATATTTGCTTTGCAAGTTGATTTCAGTGTGCGCTCCTGAAGTTTCTGCCTGTACTCCTAAAAATTTAAGTTAGGGGTCGCTGAGCTCCTGGTGAGAAAAGTTAGTGTGGAGCCCTGGTTCTGGGACATGGCCGTACGTGGCTGCAGCAGCTGGTGAAAACAAATAAATATGGACGTTGTAAAAGAGCGAACTTGCTTTAGGACGGCAGCTGGAGGCTGCATGACTGACCTCCAGGTGCAGCCTGCAGGCTCCACCTCTCCATCCTCCGTAACCACCACTCAAGCCCTCTGACAGGAATCATCCAGACTCTGGTTTGGTTGAACATCTGTCTTCATGGACACTTAACTGCCATGTTTGTGTCGCTATCAACACACAGCTGACTGAACCTGACCTACCTGGTCTGGTCCGTCATGGAAGTCTACGGCGTTCCTGTTTATCACCATAGGACTCAACAAAGTGTGAAATATATTGCTAGTTGTAACATCAGGTCATCTCATCATATTATCCTCCCAGTTCAGTGTCGTAGCAGGTGAGGAAGTAATAAAACACCTTCTTTTATAAGAAATAAATGAGAACGTTTTATTTTAGAGACATCACTATTCAGTGTAAATGAATGCAGATCTTACTGGACCAGAAGCGCTTGGTAGAAACTGATCGACTGCAGAAGCAAAACAGAAATGTCAGTGAAACTTGTCTTTAATCAATCTGTATAATAGCTCAAATGTAGACGTTACAATTAATCCATTATTTAATAAATGTTAAATAAAAACAACAGTAAGCTGCATAAATTATGGCCAAATGCTAGATTAAAACATTTTAAACAGTGATTGATGAATGTACAGTGTAGTTTAGGTTTAGTGACTGGTGAATGTTCAGTGTAGTTTAGGTTTAGTAACTTGATGAATGTACAGGGTAGTTTAGGTTTAGTGATTGATGAATGTACAGGGTAGATAAGATTTAGTAACTGGTGAATGTACAGGGTAGTTTAGGTTTAGTGATTGATGAATGTACAGGGTAGATAAGGTTTAGTAACTGGTGAATGTTCAGTGTAGTTTAGGTTTAGTGACTGGTGAATGTTTAGTGTAGTTTAGGTTTAGTGATTGATGAATGTACAGTGTAGTTTAGGTTTAGTGATTGATGAATGTACAGTGTAGTTTAGGTTTAGTGACTGATGAATGTTCAGTGTAGTTTAGGTTTAGTGATTGATGAATGTTCAGTGTAGTTTAGGTTTAGTGACTGATGAATGTTTAGTGTAGTTTAGGTTTAGTGACTGATGAATGTTCAGTGTAGTTTAGGTTTAGTGACTGATGAATGTTCAGTGTAGTTTAGGTTTAGTGATTGATGAATGTACAGGGTAGATAAGGTTTAGTAACTGGTGAATGTTCAGTGTAGTTTAGGTTTAGTGACTGATGAATGGTCAGTGTAGTTTAGGTTTAGTGATTGATGAATGTACAGTGTAGTTTAGGTTTAGTGATTGATGAATGTACAGTGTAGTTTAGGTTTAGTGATTGATGAATGTACAGTGTAGTTTAGGTTTAGTGACTGTATGTTCAGTGTAGTTTAGGTTTAGTGACTGATGAATGTTCAGTGTAGTTTAGGTTTAGTGACTGATGAATGTACAGTGTAGTTTAGGTTTAGTGACTGATGAATGTACAGTGTAGTTTAGGTTTAGTGATTGATGAATGTACAGTGTAGTTTAGGTTTAGTGATTGGTGAATGTACAGTGTAGTTTAGGTTTAGTGATTGATGAATGTACAGTGTAGTTTAGGTATAGTGATTGATGAATGTTCAGTGTTGTTTAGGTTTAGTGACTGATGAATGTTCAGTGTAGTTTAGGTTTAGAGACTGATGAATGTACAGTGTAGTTTAGGTTTAGTGACTGATGAATGTACAGTGTAGTTAAGGTTTAATGATTGATGAATGTACAGTGTAGTTTAGGTTTAGTGACTGATGAATGTACAGTGTAGTTTAGGTTTAGTGATTGATGAATGTACAGTGTAGTTTAGGTTTAGTGACTGATGAATGTACAGTGTAGTTTAGGTTTAGTGATTGATGAATGTACAGTGTAGTTTAGGTTTAGTGATTGGTGAATGTACAGTGTAGTTTAGGTTTAGTGATTGGTGAATGTACAGTGTAGTTTAGGTTAAGTCTGAGATTAGATGGCTAAAAAAAAAACCTTTCATTTTTAGACCAGTTGTTGACTGGTCTGAAAGATTTTAGCCCAGACGTCTCAGGACTTGTAACTTTTCAGTCCAGCGGGGTCTACCAGAGTTACAGATCTACCTGAAGCTGTGCGGGTCCCGGAGGAAGAGGACGAGGAAGAGGAGGAGCCAAATGAGCTGGAAGGAGGAGGTCTCCAGGACTGGTTTCTGAAAGACAAGCACACGGCTTAGTCTGAGTCAGGTCTGAATCCGATCAGAGTCCAGCTTGAGTCCTATCAGAGTCCGGTCAGAGTCCGGACTGAATCCGGTCTGAGTCTGGTCTGACTCCGGTCTGAATCCGGTCAGAGTCCAGTCTGAATCCGGTCAGAGTCCAGTCTGAGTTCTATCTGAATCCGGTCAGAGTCCAGTCTGAATCCGGTCAGAGTCCAGTCTGAGTCCTATCAGAGTCCGGTCAGAGTCCGGACTGAATCCGGTCTGAGTCTGGTCTGACTCCAGTCTGAATCCGGTCAGAGTCCAGTCTGAATCCGGTCAGAGTCCAGTCTGAATCCGGTCAGAGTC
Source organism: Atherinomorus stipes (assembly GCA_023101725.1). NCBI lineage: Eukaryota > Metazoa > Chordata > Actinopteri > Atheriniformes > Atherinidae > Atherinomorus > Atherinomorus stipes. Next base: position 145,322 of record JALJCO010014413.1, on the reverse strand, counting down.
CTATCTGAATCCGGTCTGAATCCGGACTGAATCCGGTCTGAGTCTGGTCTGACTCCGGTCTGAATCCGGTCTGAATCCGGTCAGAGTCCGGACTGAATCCGGTCTGAGTCTGGTCTGACTCCGGTCTGAATCCGGTCTGAATCCGGTCAGAGTCCGGACTGAATCCGGTCTGAGTCTGGTCTGACTCCGGTCTGAGTCTGGTCTGAATCCGGTCTGAATCCGGTCAGAGTCCAGACTGAATCCGGTCTGAGTCTGGTCTGACTCCGGTCTGAATCCGGTCTGAATCCGGTCTGAATCCGGTCAGAGTCCGGACTGAATCCGGTCTGAGTCTGGTCTGACTCCGGTCTGAATCCGGTCTGAATCCGGTCAGAGTCCGGCCTGAATCTGGTCTGAGTCTGGTCTGACTCCGGTCTGAATCCGGTCAGAGTCCGGACTGAATCCGGTCTGAGTCTGGTCTGACTCCGGTCTGAATCCGGTCAGAGTCCAGTCTGAATCCGGTCAGAGTCCAGTCTGAATCCGGTCAGAGTCCAGTCTGAGTCCTATCTGAATCCGGTCTGAATCCGGACTGAATCCGGTCTGAGTCTGGTCTGACTCCGGTCTGAATCCGGTCTGAATCCGGTCAGAGTCCGGACTGAATCCGGTCTGAGTCTGGTCTGACTCCGGTCTGAATCCGGTCTGAATCCGGTCTGAATCCGGTCAGAGTCCGGACTGAATCCGGTCTGAGTCTGGTCTGACTCCGGTCTGAATCCGGACTGAATCCGGTCAGAGTCCGGCCTGAATCTGGTCTGAGTCCGGTCTGAGTCCGGCCTGAATCTGGTCCGAGTCTGGTCTGACTCCGGTCAGAGTCCGGACTGAATCCGGTCAGAGTTCAGCCTGAATCTGGTCCGAGTCTGGATCTGGTCTGGATTCTCACCGTCCACCTCTCTACAAACCTCTGGCGACCAAACAGGTATCCCAGCACTCCTCCGGTCCCCATGCCAGTCCAGAACCCCCCTCCGGTCCCCGGGGCCGCCCAGCCTCCTTGTTGCTGTGGTCCATGAGTGTAGTTGCCATGGAAACCGTAGCCTGGGCTGGTCCCTGGATATCCTGCTGCAAAGGAACAAAGGGAACATGAAGATCCTGGAAGTCCAACCGGACTCCGGCTCACTGACCCGCTACCTGTGAAGTCCGGCTTGAATCCTGGGGGGGGCGGTCCTGCTGCAGAGCCGTGCTGGTCTCCACCAGCCGGCCCCCACTGGGACCCCGAGTCCCCGCTGAGGAAGAGCTTATAGACGCCGAAGGCTAAGAGAAGCAGCACCGCAACCACCAGCAGGCCTCCCGAGTGCTCAGCGGCCGGGGGCTCGAAGCTCTGGTGCCGGTCTCCAGAAGACCCCCCGAAGAAACTGGAGGCAAAGCCCCCCAGGTCTGAGTCACAGGGAGAAGGAATGACATCACACACTCAGTCTGTCTGGAAGCATCTCTGTCCATCATTATCATCATCATCCTCTTACCTCCCAGTCCTTTAAACCCACCACCAGACCTCCCCCCAGTCCTCTTGCGACCCTCCTCGGTCAGGTCCAGGGTGTACTCCAGTCCGCAGGACCCCTTCAGGACGTGGGGGTCTGCAGGGTGGCTGTAGCCCTCGCAGCTCACCTCCAGCTGGCCAAAGCGGTACGAGGTGTCCATGTCCGCCCGGCACTCCCACTGGAGACGGAGGAAACCACGGTAACCGTGCGTCAGGACCAGAGACAGAGGAAACCACGGTAACCACACATCAGGCCCAGAGACAGAGGAAACCACGGTAACCACACATCAGGACCAGAGACAGAGGAAACCACGGTAACCACACATCAGGACCAGAGACAGAGGAAACCACGGTAACCACACATCAGGACCAGAGACAGAGGAAACCACGGTAACCACACATCAGGACCAGAGACAGAGGAAACCACGGTAACCACACATCAGGACCGGAGACGGAGGAAACCACGGTAACCACACATCAGGACCGGAAACGGAGGAAACCACGGTAACCACACATCAGGACCAGAGACAGAGGAAACCACGGTAACCACACATCAGGACCAGAGACAGAGGAAACCACGGTAACCACACATCAGGACCAGAGACAGAGGAAACCACGGTAACCACACATCAGGACCAGAGACAGAGGAAACCACGGTAACCACACATCAGGACCAGAGACAGAGGAAACCACGGTAACCACACATCAGGACCAGAGACGGAGGTAACCACGGTAACCACACATCAGGACCAGAGACGGAGGAAACCACGGTAACCACACATCAGGACCAGAGACAGAGGAAACCACGGTAACCACACATCAGGACCAGAGACAGAGAAAACCACGGTAACCACACATCAGGACCAGAGACAGAGGAAACCATGGTAACCACACATCAGGACCAGAGACGGAGGAAACCACGGTAACCACACATCAGGACCAGAGACAGAGGAAACCATGGTAACCACACATCAGGACCAGAGACAGAGGAAACCACGGTAACCACACATCAGGACCAGAGACAGAGGAAACCATGGTAACCACACATCAGGACCAGAGACAGAGGAAACCACGGTAACCACTCATCAGGACCAGAGACAGAGGAAACCATGGTAACCACACATCAGGACCAGAGACAGAGGAAACCACGGTAACCACACATCAGGACCAGAGACAGAGGAAACCATGGTAACCACACATCAGGACCAGAGACAGAGGAAACCACGGTAACCACTCATCAGGACCAGAGACAGAGGAAACCATGGTAACCACACATCAGGACCAGAGACAGAGGAAACCACGGTAACCACACATCAGGACCAGAGACAGGGGAAACCATGGTAACCACACATCAGGACCAGAGACGGAGGAAACCACGGTAACCACACATCAGGACCAGAGACAGGGGAAACCATGGTAACCACACATCAGGACCAGAGACAGAGGAAACCATGGTAACCACTCATCAGGACCAGCATCGGAGGAAACCATGGTAACCACACATCAGGACCAGAGACAGAGGAAACCACGGTAACCACACATCAGGACCAGAGACAGGGGAAACCATGGTAACCACTCATCAGGACCAGCATCGGAGGAAACCATGGTAACCACACATCAGGACCAGAGACACATCGGTCTCATTGGTCTCATATCCAGATATGATATCATTACCGATACCGGCTAATCACCTAGAGCAGATATCAGCGCCAATACAGGATAATAACAGAGATATCGGTGCGATGCCAAATCAAATATCAGTGCCAATATCAGTTAATTACCCCGATCCGAAAATCAGCGCCGATACCAGTCCCATACCTGAGTACAATGTCAGCGCCAATACCGGCTCATTAGCTGTATCAGATATCGGCTCTGATACCGGCTACTTAGCTGTATCAGATATCGGCTCTGATACCGGCTACTTAGCTGTATCAGATATCGGCTCTGATACTGGCTACTTAGCTGTATCAGATATCGTCATTTACACGTTACTTGTGTTTGTTTTTGTATTTTTAACGAGTTAATTCGGCTGTTTGTTGGGTTCCGGGTCGCCCTCATAATTATTCACCCCCCAATTAAAGAAAAGACTTGACGACAGTAATTCAAACAACAAGAAACTAAATAAACTAATAATAAATAAAAAATTACTAAACTGTAATTTAGAGAAATAAAATGTTGTTTTTGACTTGCAGTCAAAAATATTAATTTCAAAAGACTAAAAAAAAACTGTCTCAGACACATCAGAGCATCTTTCCCATGAACATGGACCAACATACCTGTTTACAGGTGCAGACATCTGATTGGACGTTACAGAAGCACCTGATTGCGGTGATTGAATCTTACTCAACAACATTTAATCTTCAGAGCCCCATCATGCTCGTTTACTTGTTTTATTTTTTCTGTGTTTAATATTTCTGCTGAACCTTAAATCAGAATCAATGTAATGATTTCCATAGAATTTTTATTTATTACTTTTGTTGACTTCAGCTTATTTCACAGACAGATGATTTGTTCCTTCTTTAATTGGAGGGTGTGAATAATTTTGAGGACGACTGTATATTTTATGTTACGTTTTTAAATATTTGTTTGCAGTTTACATGAAAGTGTTATTTATTCATTTTTACTACTAAAGCACACTTTACTGTATTTGTTAATGAATAATATAAATTACATTTATATCTGTGTTAATTCATCCACGCGTTACTCATTCAACATCAGTATCGTATCGGCTGATACGCTCCGACCAGGTATCGGTATCAGATTGGAAAAACTGTATCGGTGCATCTATAATCCAGACCACTCATGCATGTATGAGACACCAGAAACAACCGCGTCCAGACACGTGACCTGCAGCCACCCACCTGCACGTCCAGCCCATCCCAGCCTCGGTTCAGACACTGGACCACCTCCGGGACGAAGACCTGGCAGCCCGCCGAGCCTCCCACACACTTGAGCTGGGGAACGGGGCTGGAGCGCCGCGCTGTGGTGTAGCGGCTCCGGTAGAAGGTCAGAGCCTGGACATCCCTGAGCAGGACGCTGCCTGGAGACACGGAGACAAACCACTAGGGCTATAAACTGATATGATATCACGATATGATATTTACATGAGAGAGATATGATATTTACACATATCGTTATATCGGGGTATTAGTTTTGCAACAGTTTTTGCTTTATTTTTTCATAATGACCCGGCTGCACTTCGACTGACTACAAAGGGGTCCCCAGAAAAAAATATTAAAAAGTTTTCTCACAGCATCCTTGAAAAAATCCAGGATACATCCAGACTTCAGACTTTGTCCTTTTAGAAGTGAAAACATGTCCAGAGCTTCCATGCGGTCCTTCCTCCATGTTTCAGAGGACAAACATGCAAACTGTGTGAGACGGACTGATGCTGCTTTTCCTGCTGATGAGCATCACTGGGAGTTTTTACCAGAACCACAATCACCGTTTCACCATCATTAAAGTCTGAAACTGTGATAGTAATTACTAATCGTTGGGGAATTATACTGCGGTTTATCGTTTTATCGGTAATTGCTACATCCCTAGGGAGGAGCATTAGAAACTGGGTGGGGCGGTTCTGGGTGGAGCCGTCCTGGATGAAACTACATCAGAAAACCTGAGTTAGTTTGCAGAGACGAACTACAGCGAAACACCGGTGGCAGAAAATGGTAGTTCTGTCATAACTAGGGATGTATACCGAGTACCGGTATCGTTTGGTACCGGTTCCTAATCTTAACGATACCAGGGTACCGTTAAGAATCTGGACAAACGATACTCTTATTGATACTTTTTGTACATCTACCTAATCATTGAGTTATCATTACACAGTCAAATAATCACAGTGATGGAATAAGACAGACACAATTCCCTTATTCTCCCAGCTGTCCTTCACCCACTTTTATGTCCAGGCTTCTTCAACATCATCTGAACAAATATTCTCCACCACTGGATCTTTTAACATCTTGTAATGTCTTTATTATTTACTCTAAATTATGTTATAGTATCAATAAGAGAATCGATAAATACCGGTATCGATAAGGAGTATCGATATTGGTATCAATAAAATCATAACGATATACATCCCTAGTCATAACTTTGCTTATTTTATTTTTATGAGCTTCTAAAAGATTTGGACGCTGTGTTTATAGTACATAAAAACTGATATGAATGAAAAAATGGGGTGACCAGCTTTTTGTTGAGGGGGGGCCATGGCCACCCCCTGGGATCGCCATTGACTAGTAGCTTGTTTCAGGGTCGGAGGAGGAAGGTGGGAACTGTTTTTGCTAGAGAACCTAACAGAGGGCAGGCCATGTTCATGGAGTAGGTTACCATGGCAACAGACCCGGGATTTGACCTCTGTCTCGTGGAAAACCCCGAGTTTCCCTCCACTGCTTGGAACCGTTACCGGATCATTGATGCCGACTGTGATTCTGACAAAGTTCCGAGTCCTTAACTGAAAAACCGTCATGGAGGCGGTCCGGAGACCGGGAATGCTACTCACCGTCGTCCCAGCCGCGGATGCCTCCCAGCAGCAGCACCTGCAGCAGAGCCGAGAGCGACACCTTCATCTTCATCAGTAACCCAGCACACCTGTTCACGAGCCGCGAGCCTGCCGAGTCAACTCCGGACCAAACCTGGACCACCTAACCCGGAATAAACGGTGACGTTCGTGTTGGCTGCGTCAGTGTTTTGGTGTTGGAGTGTTTCTTCCGGGTTCTTCATCCGGCTGAGGTGTGACGTCAGACAGTAAAGAACCAACCAGCGCTCTACCGCCACCTGCCGGAGAAGACTGTCGACGTCACATCCTGAGCAGGCACGAGCGATAGCAAAATCTTCAATACGAGGGTAATATTAGATATAACTAAGTAAAACTTGAGAACAGAAGTACTGGAAAGAAATACCAAAAGAAAAAAAATCATGTTTATGAGTAAATGAAAAATAAGACTAAAAACTTCTTTCAATTATTAAACAAATAACTATTAGAACATCATGTTATTTATTTATCATAACTATTAGTATCAATTAATGTACAGGTGAAGATCTTTTAAATTTATTCAGTGGAAAATGTTCAAATATAAAATGTAATAGTGATATTATAAATTTACCAAAACATAATGTGCAATAACCTGAAAGATACCAAAACATCATCATCATCATCATTAACATTAGCAGCATCATGACACAGAAGCTAGAATCTGAAAGGCTACTACCACATATCTAATATATATATATATATTAGATATGTCGTGACAATAAAGTTGCCTTTGACTTTGATATATATTAGTAATTTACAGTAATACAATATTAATATAGTAATGTATAAGTATAGTATTACTGTGAATTACTAAAAACTTAAATCTCAGATGATAAATACAAACACACACAGGTTGTAGCAAAAGTCTTTAATTTCCTGTCACCCAGCGTTCGGCCCACGTTATTAAATCTCTGCTATAAATTAGATATGTACATCATTGAGGCCTTTTATATAACACACCATCATCTTTACAAAGAATTCCTTTGACATCATAAAAAACGCTGAAACCCTGATCATCATCATCATCACCACCCTACCAGAATCAGTTCCCATCCCACCAACCCCGACGTTTTTATTCTTACCCATGTCAGAGGCAGTCGCCTCGTCACAGTAGCCCGGTCACCCGGCGGAGACGCTCGGGGAGCCGGCCGCCTGAAGTCGGCTGCTGATCCCAGAATTAAAAGCAAAGCAACAGGAAAACCACCAGTCAGAGACAACGGGCCCAGATCGGACCTGGAGTGATGCGCACCGCGAACACGGAGATCTTCTCTCCGGATTTCCCTCCTCATCGTTCAGAAGCTGCTGAGACTAAAATGGCAACACAAAAATGCGACGGATGTTTTTCTGTTTCCAGACATGTCTCTTCATAAAACGTAATAAATATGATGATGAGCCGCTGAGTCACGCCTGGTCAGCGGTTCCGGACGCGGACCACACCAGGTGCCGGACCGTCTGATCCCGTATACCCTCCTCTGGTCGCACGCTCTCCCTGGTAGGTGAGCTAATCAGAAAAACCAAGTTTACCTTCCTGAATCAAAGTTTCGGAAAGAGCAGAGATCCCAAAAGAGCAAAGAGAGACCCGATGTAGACTCAACCCGCGCGAGAGGTCCCAGATGGTCCGGTTCAGTCCCGCCGTCCACCTGGTCCTCCTGTCTGTGTGGTCCACGTTGTTTAAAGGCATGAGTCGGCGGGAAGGATCTGGTTATGGATCAGGTTCTGATAAAAGCCAACGTCCGTCTCCCGGCGTCCGGAAGCTTCGTCCAGAACTCACACCGCGACGATGTTGTTCATCTCCCACTTCTGGGTGGTTTTACTGGTGTCGCAGTCGGATATGAAGACTTTATGCAGCAGGTCGGATCGGTCCAGACATTTCCCTGCAACGACATCATCACTGAGCATCCCTGCAGGACCAAGACACCCCTACCCCTCTGTCCTAACAGAACCATGACACCCATACCCCTCTGTCCTAACGGGACTGAGACACCCCTACCCCTCTGTCCCAACAGGACTGAGACACCCCTACCCCTCTGTCCTAACGGGACCGAGACACCCCTACCCCTCTGTCCCAACAGGACCGAGACACCCCTACCCCTCTGTCCTAACAGGACCGAGACGCCCCTACCCCTCTGTCCTAACAGAACCATGACACCCATACCCCTCTGTCCTAACGGGACCGAGACACCCCTACCCCTCTGTCCTAACGGGACCGAGACACCCCTACCCCTCTGTCCTAACAGGACCGAGACGCCCCTACCCCTCTGTCCTAACAGGACTGAGACACCCCTACCCCTCTGTCCTAATAGGACTGAGACGCCCCCACCCCTCTGTCCTAACATGACAGACACCCCTACTCCCTCTCTCCTAACAGGATTGAGACACCCCTACCCCTCTGTCCTAACGGGACTGAGACACCCCTACCCCTCTGTCCTAACGGGACCAAGACACCCCTACCCCTCTGTCCTAACCGGACCGAGACACCCCTACCCCTCTGTCCTAACGGGACTGAGACACCCCTACCCCTCTGTCCTAACAGGACCGAGACACCCCTACCCCTCTGTCCTAACGGGACCGAGACAACCCTACCCCTCTGTCCTAACAGGACCGAGACACCCCTACCCCTCTGTCCTAACGGGGCCGAGACACCCCAACCCCTCTGTCCTAACAGGACCGAGACACCCCAACCCCTCTGTCCTAACAGGACCAAGACACCCCTACCCCTCTGTCCCAACAGGACCGAGACAACCCTACCTCTCTGTCCTAACAGGACCGAGACACCCCTACCCCTCTGTCCTAACAGGACCAAGACACCCCTACCCCTCTGTCCTAAGGGGACTGAGACACCCCCAACCCCTCTGTCCTAACAGGACTGAGACACCCCTACCCCTCTGTCCCAACAGGACCGAGACAACCCTACCCCTCTGTCCTAACAGAACCATGACACCCATACCCATCTGTCCTAACAGGACCAAGACACCCCTACCCCTCTGTCCTAACAGGACTGAGACACCCCTACCCCTCTGTCCTAACAGGACCGCGACACCCCTACCCCTCTGTCCTAACGGGACTGAGACACCCCTACCCCTCTGTCCTAACAGGACCAAGACACCCCTACCCCTCTGTCCTAACGGGACCGAGACACCCCTACCCCTCTGTCCTAATGGGACCGAGACACCCCAACCCCTCTGTCCTAACAGGACCGAGACAACCCTACCCCTCTGTCCTAACGGGACCGAGACACCCCTACCCCTCTGTCCTAACGGGACCGAGACACCCCAACCCCTCTGTCCTAACAGGACCGAGACACCCCAACCCCTCTGTCCTAACAGGACTGAGACACCCCTACCCCTCTGTCCTAACAGGACTGAGACACCCCTACCCCTCTGTCCTAACAGGACCGCGACACCCCTACCCCTCTGTCCTAACGGGACTGAGACACCCCTACCCCTCTGTCCTAACAGGACCAAGACACCCCTACCCCTCTGTCCTAACGGGACCGAGACACCCCTACCCCTCTGTCCTAATGGGACCGAGACACCCCAACCCCTCTGTCCTAACAGGACCGAGACAACCCTACCCCTCTGTCCTAACGGGACCGAGACACCCCTACCCCTCTGTCCTAACGGGACCGAGACACCCCAACCCCTCTGTCCTAACAGGACCGAGACACCCCAACCCCTCTGTCCTAACAGGACCGAGACAACCCTACCCCTCTGTCCTAACAGGACCGAGACAACCCTACCCCTCTGTCCTAACAGGACTGAGACACCCCTACCCCTCTGTCCTAACAGGATTGAAACGCCCCTACCCCTCTGTCCTAACAGGTTATGAAGTGTGTGTTGATCACACACTTCATAACCTGTTAGGACAGAGGGGTAGGGTGTCTCTGTCCTAACAGGATTGAGACGCCCCTACCCCTCTGTCCTAACAGGATTGAGACGCCCCTACCCCTCTGTCCTAACAGGATTGAGACGCCCCTACCCCTCTGTCCTAACAGGTTATGAAGTGTGTGTTGATCACACACTGAGACCAGCAGATGATCAGAACATTCTTCTTCAGGCCACTGATTTGTCCTCCATGTGTTGGAGGTTAGGACGAGCCGGTGAAGTGTGACCAGGTACTCACCTGTCGGCATGTGTGTGAAGCGATGAAGATCCTGGAAGAGAAGGAAAGAAGCTTTAAATCCTCGTAGACGTCCAAAGTTTCCCGTCTCTGAACCCTCGTCCCTGCTTCCCGCCCCACCATGAGTCCAACACGAGTCCTGAACACTCAGCGGTCATGTCCGGCGGCTCACCTTGAAATACTTCCACTCTGTGTACTGCTTCTGGTCGCAGTGTGTGATGATGACGGTGGAGCTGTCTCCTCTGGTCAGACACTGGTCGTACTGCATCAGCTGGTCGGCTTCGTTGATGCGGAACAGCTGCACATCATAACACAGCAGTTACCACCGTCTACAGCAGTGTGTGATTCCGATTTTTCATTAGTTTCAGTTTTTACTTAGTTTTGACTTTTTGTAATTCAATCCAGTTAGTTTTAGGGCAGTTTTTTGAGCAAGTGTCCTCGTTTTTATTTCTTGGAAAATGCTTAGTTTTAGTTTAGTTTTTATCAGTTTCAGTGTTGGTTTTAGTTTTGATTTGTTTTTTTCATGAGAGTCATGAGAGTTTTCAAGAGAGTCAACAGATTAAATAGAAACAGATTTCATATCAACCCAAAAGGCTGATGGATTAAACAAATTTACAAAGCCTAAGCCTGTGTCCCAAATCGCCTACCCAATACTGGAAATTTTGAGTATTCTGCATCAAAATAAAAACAGTATGCATAGTACAGTATGTGAAAATTTGAGTATGCAAAAGTACCCGGATGAAGTACTCAAACCAACAAGACACTCACCGCACCGTCTCGTCCCAAATTTGGTTCAGTAGGTGGCGGAAATGCTTCCTGAAATGGGTAACAAACTGCCATAAAACTCAAAAGAAGAAGAAGAAGAAGACAACTCGCCGCACTCATCAAGAGCGGAAAAATGGCAGGAGGACGTCGATTTGCCGGCGCCGATTTCGGCGTAAGGCTTCACGAAGGATGTTCATGTTTCGTGATGACAAATAACACACAAAGGTGAAAAGTGTGTTGGCAGAAGATGGCGGCCGTGCGCTCTGGCTGTAAGACGGTCAAACATTTTCGTAGAAGAAGAAGTCAACATCGCGCTTTCATTTCCGGTGAGTATTCTGCGCAGGAGTATGTGGTTTAGGACAGCACTGCCAACTGGAAAATCACATACTGAGCCATTGAGTACATAGTATGGTTAAAGTATGGTTAAAGTATGGTAAGTAACAAATTTGAGGTCAGTGGCAGAAAAATGTGATATGTAATTCAAAACTGTGTTTCTATAGATGTGTAATCACTGCACCAGAACAGCTGTTACACGTTTAGTTTCTTAGAATGAGTCATTTATATCTACTTGCTGGGCGATGCTCATATGGAGGCTGCCATATTTGTCCCACCATTTTTACTACGGTGTCCCTGAATGGACAAAACAATGTGTGTGAAATAAGAACCTCTGAACTTTAAAACTGCTGTAGCAGCTTTGTTTAGTGGGAGTTAGAGACTGTTTGGGATCAGTTAAACCATAAAAGACATAAAAAATAGTTCCTCAGATCCACTCACACATGAAAACATCTTTATGTCTGGGAGAATTTTGGCCACTAACGGCCACCGTACATTCACAACAATGCTGGAATATGAAGTCATTTGAAAGAAAACATCTTTTCTTTCAAATACTAGGGCTGGGCAAAAATATCAATACACTGAAATATCGCAATATTTTCATCTGCTGACATATCAATATTTTAAAACGCGGTATCAATCTATTTTACTAACAAAATCTCGCGAGATTTTGTTGTTCCCTGACGAAATCGCTCGTGTTTTCATGAAATCCCGTGAGATTTCGTAAGAGAACGGTGAAATCTTGTGAGATTTCATTTGTAAAATAGATCGATATTGGGTTTTAAAATATCAATATGATATCAGCGGATGAAAATATAATATTTCAGTGTATCAATATTTTTTCCCAGCCCAATCAAATACCCATCTTTACCACTAGATGTCAGTAATTCTTACATACTGTACCTTTAATGTACTCAATTTGGGATTTTGCGTATTGAGTGTGGGAGTAGGCCATTTGGGACACAGCATAAAACTAAGGATGTCTTTGCAATAACTTTAGTTAGTTTTGTTAAAGGAGTCATCACCCGGAAATCCCACTTTTTCATGTTAAAATATGTGTATTGGGGTAGGAATTGAGTCAAAAGGTGCCAGAAACTCCTGAAAGTGAAAGTGGCTACGTTTTTCAGATTGAGCTCTCTCTTTACCCCACAAGAGCGCGCACTCCACAGCACGCGATTTGGACCCGCCTCTGGCATTGACGTCAATCGCCTCGGCCTGCTAAGCTAGCCTCTTTAGCGCCACCTAAAAGCAGCTGATTACCTGCCACAGAGGAGTTATGACCAGCTGTTATGACGTGAACTAGAGAGGCTGCGAGCGAGCTGCTAAGCTAGCGTCTTTGTTATGAGCTCTGCTTTTTCACCGGCTCCTGCGCAGAAGCATGTCCGCCTTACAGATGCTCGTGGTCGGCTGAGTGGACAGAAGGGACAGCACTAGGGAGCAGTGGATTATATTTCTCAGTGAGGATGTGCAGTCGGTAAGTGTTGCTGCTGTGTAACTTATTATCTTTTGTGTCAGAGACCAGTAAACGATGGTGGACGAGCGGACAAGCTGCTAATGTAGCTACAGAAGCTAACAGTGTTTGGTTAACTTCACGTCAGACGTCCGCTCCTTATATCCATCAGAGTCCAGCCCTTTTACTCCGGATCCTCTCCATCAACCGTACTGTTACGTTTTTATCGCGTTTTTCTCTGTCGGGACATCATTTCCTTCACCTGCTCTGTCCTGATAAAACTTTGTTTTGGCTTTGACGTTTGCCTCGTGAACGCGCTTACAGACAGGTCTAACTCTCGTGCGTATTCTCGCGACAAACAAAAGTTGGAGATAAAAAGAGGTTAAAATGAGCTCATTAAATTTTCGTCCACCCAACTAGAATTAAAAATGCATTTGAAGATAATCTAAGAAGGACTGTGGATGTAAAACAGCAGGTTATGACACCTTTAAAACATCTATCATCTTTTTTATTATTATTATTTTTGTTTCACTTAACGAAAATGTCTTTTCCATTTTAGTTTTAGTTTTTTCCGTTAGTTATGGTTAAATATAATAACATTGGTCTCAACAAACACTGATACAGAGGCTGCCCTCACCGTTAGGCCGTTGCCACGGTGACCACAGCCTTTTAAATAAAGAGCAGCTGCTTCACGTTACCTGGTTGCCTCCCATCCTGTGACAGGGGCCGATCTCCACGTTCCCCCCGTTGGTGTGTCCCATGCTGTCGATGCAGTAGCTGGTTTCCAGGCCCCGAACCTGCAGACAGACGACACGAACCGTCCGTACCAATCACACGTTCAAAGACTTCATTTATAAAACACTTCTCATGCCATGAAAAGGCAACACAACGTGCAGGACGTAATAAAAACAAGTCTTCACACATGCAACATAAAACACACACGTGCACACATGTACACCCCCTCCCAAACCCGCACAGGCTCGGGCTGTGCAGTTAACCCACATCTGATCATGATTTCAGTTTCTATGTCGAAGAATCTCCAAACCGCTATAATCACGTTGGTGCAATTTTTTTTTTGCCATTTTTCTTTACACAGTTTCTGAATGTTATTCCTAAAGGGACAGTACACCCCCAGAATGATGCTCCTTCATCTTCTCATCATCCTCATGCTGAGCAAGACTCTGGAGCACTTTTTAATATCTCAAATGCAGCCGGAGATCCGGGGGGGGTTTTCATTATCCACCAACTTTCATACAACGGAGTTCAGCGGCGGCTGATCCAAAAAGGTCCATAAAAGTCCACAAAACGTGTCAATATTCCTCCAAACTGCTCGTCCAATGTAATCCAAGTGTCCTGAGTGGGTAGCGTCCAGATCAGGGGTTTCCAAATTCTTTACATTAGAGGGCCAAAAATGACTCCGGACAGACGGACACAGGCCAAAACTAACTGGTGTTTCAGTGTGTATGAAATCCAACGTGCTTAGCCTGCAGCATAACTGTCAAAAATGAAACCTCATACAAAGTAATGTGGAAAATGAGTAACCTTATTTTCTACAGCCTGAAATTAGTGAATATCCAATTGGGCCTTCAAAGACATTTGGTAAAACATAAATTCAATCCTCCGTGAGACCAAAAATATATCTCAAAGATCATCCTCTTTTGAAAACAGCAACTTTATGCTTGAATATCAGGCGTCCCCTTTCCACGAACTATCTCTGACATTTGACAAGCTTCTCATTGATTCTCTGATCTCGGGCTTCCAGATCTGAGCTGATAGAAGAACAGCAACAGGATGAGGATGAGGAGAAGATGAAGAACCATCATTCTGGGGGTGTACTGTCCCTTTAAGTAAAAGTTAATTTCAGCGGCTTCCACATAGGCAATCTGTTGGGTGTCATTAACAAAAACAGACTTGGAATGTTCTAGGATGCACTAAAGCGTAAAAAAAGTTTATTTGGGGATATTTTTATATAAATATGAATATTTATTTTATTCTTCAAATATAAAGAAACTGCAGAACAGCTGAATACATGTGTTTTTTCTAATGTTTTTGCATTTATTTAATGTTCAAAGTATATTTATTTTAGTAATTTAATGTTTTATACATTGCAAAACAGCTGTAAGGTACATATTTGTAGCCTATATTTATTTTCAGTTTGAACATTTTGCGTAAATTTTCAATGAACTGTTGTTTGAAAGAGAAAGAAATGCCAAATAGATCCATCATGTGAATCAAAAATAATTGTCTGAATAATGGTGACTTCAATATCGATCAGAATAGTGGTGATAATGATTTTTTCCATGATGGAGCAGCTCTGACAGACATAAAAACAGCAACGGTGAAACCATCTGGCTCGACGCTGCTGTGAGGAAACGATATCACGTGCATCTGTTCACACCAGGAGCCAACAGTGGCCCCCGAGGGCCTCGCTGCAGGGACCCCCCACATCAGGGCGGGCCAGGGTCCCCCCACAGCCACCAAGAACAGGGAATCCACTGCAGCTATGCAGCGTGTGCGCGTGCGTGCCCGTGTGTGTGTGTGTATGTATGTGTGCGTTTGTGTGTGTGCGTGCATGTGCGCGCGTGTGTGCGTGCATGTGCGTGTGTGCGTGTATGTGTGCGCGTGCGTGCCCGTGTGTGTGTGTATGTGTGCGTTTGTGTGTGTGTGTGTGCATGCATGTGCGCGCGTGTGTGCGTGCATGTGCGTGTATGTGTGCGCGTGCGTGCCCGTGTGTGTATGTATGTGTGCGTTTGTGTGTGTGTGCATGTGCGTGTGTGCGTGTATGTGTGCACGTGCGTGCCCGTGTGTGTGTGTATGTGTGCGTTTGTGTGTGTGTGTGTGTGCATGCATGTGCGCGCGTGTGTACATGTATGTGCGTGTATGTGTGCGCGTGCGTGCCCGTGTGTGTGTGTATGTGTGCGTTTGTGTGTGTGTGTGTGCATGCATGTGCGCGCGTGTGTGCGTGCATGTGCGTGTATGTGTGCGCGTGCGTGCCCGTGTGTGTATGTATGTGTGCGTTTGTGTGTGTGTGTGTGTGTGCATGCATGTGCGCGCGTGTGTACATGCATGTGCGTGTATGTGTGCGCGTGCGTGCCCGTGTGTGTATGTATGTGTGCGTTTGTGTGTGTGTGCATGTGCGTGTGTGCGTGTATGTGTGCACGTGCGTGCCCGTGTGTGTGTGTATGTGTGCGTTTGTGTGTGTGTGTGTGCATGCATGTGCGCGCGTGTGTACATGCATGTGCGTGTATGTGTGTTTGTGTATGCGTGTGTATGAGCGTGCGTGTGTGTGCGTGCGTGCGTATGTGTGCGTGTATGTGTGCGTGTATGTGTGTTTGTGTATGCGTGTATGTGCGTGCGTGTATGTGCGTGCGTGCGTATGTGTGCGTGTATGTGTGTTTGTGTATGCGTGTATGTGCGTGCGTGTATGTGCGTGCGTGCGTATGTGTGCGTGTATGTGTGTTTGTGTGTGTATGTGCGTGCGTGTGTGTGCGCGCGCGCGTGTGTGTGCGTGTATATGTGTTTGTGTGTGTTGTGCGTGCGTGCGCGTGTGTGTGCGTGTATGTGTGTTTTTGTGTGTATGTGCGTGCGTGTATGTGCGTGCGTGCGTATGTGTGCGTGTATGTGTGTGTTGTGTATGCGTGTATGTGCGTGCGTGCGTGTGTGTGCGTGTATGTGTTTGTGTGTGTATGTGCGTGCGTGCGTATGTGTGCGTGTATGTGTGTTTGTGTGTGTATGTGCGTGCGTGTATGTGCGTGCGTGCGTATGTGTGCGTGTATGTGTGTTTGTGTGTGTATGTGCGTGCGTGTATGTGCGTGCGTGCGTATGTGTGCGTGTATGTGTGTTTGTGTGTGTATGTGCGTGCGTGCGTATGTGTGCGTGTATGTGTGTTTTGTGTGTGTATGTGCTCGTGTATGTGCGTGCGTGCGTATGTGTGTGTGTGTGTGTTTGTGTGTGTATGTGCGTGCGTGTATGTGCGTGCGTGCGTATGTGTGCGTGTATGTGTGTTTGTGTGTGTATGTGCGTGCGTGTATGTGCGTGCGTGCGTGTGCGTGTATGTGTGCGTGTATGTGTGCGTGTATGTGTGTTTGTGTATGCGTGTGTATGAGCGTGTGTGTGTGTGTGTGTGTGCGTGTGCGTGTATGTGTGTTTGTGTATGCGTGTGTATGTGCGTGCGTGCGTATGTGTGCGTGTATGTGTGTTTGTGTGTGTGTGTATGTGTATGTGCGTGCGTGTATGTGCGTGCGTGCGTATGTGTGCGTGTATGTGTGTTTGTGTGTGCGTGTGTATGTGCGTGCATGTGTGTGCATGTGCGTGCGTGTGTGTGCGTGCGTATGTGTGCGTGTATGTGTGTTTGTGTACGCGTGTGTATGTGCATGCATGTGTGTGCATGTGCGTGCGTGTGTGTGCGTGCGTATGTGTGCGTGTATGTGTGTTTGTGTGTGTGTGTGTGTGTATGTGCGTGCGTGTATGTGCGTGCGTGCGTATGTGTGCGTGTATGTGTGTTTGTGTATGCGTGTGTATGTGCATGCATGTGTGTGCATGTGCGTGCGTGTGTGTGCGTGCGTATGTGTGCGTGTATGTGTGTTTGTGTACGCGTGTGTATGTGCGTGCGCGTGTGTGCATGTGCGTGCGTGCGTGTGTGCGCGCGTGTGTGCATGTGCGTGCGTGTGTGTGGGCGTGTGTGCATGCGTCATGTATGTGTGAGTGTGCGTGTGTGCATGCATGCTTGTGCGTGTGTGTGCCTGGGTGTGTGTGCCTGCGTGTGTGCGTGTGTATGTGCGCGGGCGTGAGGGCGCTTGTGCGTGCGTGTGCACGTGCTTGTGACTGTGTGTGCGTGCGCGTATGTGTGCGTGAGTGCATGCGTGCGTGTATGTGTGCGTGTCAAGTCAAGTCAAGTCAAATTTATTTATAGAGCACATTTAAAAACAACCTCAGTTGACCAAAGTGCTGTACAGAATAAAAGAATAAATCAGAAATAAAAGCAGAATAAAAAACACAATCACATAAAGAGATAAAACCAAAAATACCAAAAAAATCTAAAAATATAAATATAGATAGATGTGACACTCTTAAACTGGTTTGAAAGCCAGCGAAAACAAATGAGTTTTCAGCAGTGATTTGAAATGATCAATGGATTGTGCAGATCTGATGGTTAGGGGGAGGCTGTTCCAAAGCCGAGGAGCGGCAACAGAAAAAGCCCGATCACCTCTTCCTTTTAGCCTGCTTCTGGGGACTGTCAAGAGCATCTGGTTTGTTGACCTCAGTGCTCTGACTGGGCTGTAAGTTGTCAGAAGTTCCAAGAGGTAGGGAGGTGCAGAACCGTTAAGACTCTTAAAAACAAGTAACAAAATCTTAAACTGAACCCTAAACTGCACTGGCAACCAGTGTAAAGAAGCGAGCACCGGAGTAAAATGCTCACGGCGTTTAGACCCTGTCAGGAGACGAGCAGCTGCGTTCTGCACAGTCTGCAAGCGCTGAAGAAGAGACTGCACTACTCCAAAATAAAGAGAATTACAGTAGTCCAAGCGACAGGTAACCAGAGCATGGATCGCCCTCTCTAAGTCCCGATACGGCAAATATGTTTTTACTTTGGCTAAAAGGCGCAAATGAAAAAAGCTGGATTTGACAACAGAACTGATCTGTTTATCAAATCTGAGCTGAGAGTCAAAGATCACTCCAAGATTTCTGACATATTGCTTGGAGTATTGAGACAGGGGGCCAATTACACTAATACAACCATCCAACACATCTGACTCACCAAATACAATCATTTCAGTTTTATCCCTGTTAAGCAGGAGAAAATTCTGAGTCAGCCATCGATGCACCTCAGCAAGGCACTGCAGCAGAGAGTCAGTGGACCCAGAAGACCTAGACTGCAGGGGCAGATAGATCTGCAGGTCGTCCGCAAAACAATGAAAAGAAATGCCAAACTTACTAAAAATAGAACCCAACGGAAGCAGATACAAAGAAAACAAAATAGGACCCAGAATAGAACCCTGGGGGACTCCACATTTGAGAGGGGAGGCAGCAGATGAGTACTGACCTAAACTGACAGAAAAACTCCTGTCAGCTAGATAAGACTGGAACCAGTTTAATGCTACACCTCTGATACCAACACATGTATCCAGACGGGACAAAAGGATCTGATGATCAACTGTATCGAAGGCAGATGTAAGATCTAGAAGAATCAGCGCAGCTGAACTACCACGGTCTGCAGCAAGAGCAGATGATTAAAAACTCTTAGCAACGCTGTTTCTGTACTATGAAATGCTTTAAAACCCAACTGAAATTTCTCAGAGATACTATTCTGCTCAAGATAAGACTGCAACTGATTATACACCACTTTCTCCAGGATCTTAGATAAAAATGGAAGTTTAGATATAGGCCGGTAGCTAGCCAAGACAGAGGAATCAAGACCTCTCTTCTTCAGGAGAGGCTGTACAACCGCATGTTTAGAAGCAGCGGGAACACAACCTGACCTCAGTGAGGAGTTGATCAGCTCCACAACACAAGGCCCTATACTCTTAAAAACATCCTTGAATAATCGAGTAGGGATCGAATCTAAAGAACAACTACACGGTTTCAGGTGTTTCACAATGTCTGACAGGGAAGACAAGGACTCTTGCTCAAAAACATCAAATAAAGAGTCACAGGTCAAAGAGGGAACAGGTCCTATCATGGCCAGGGATACGGGTAGTACAGGCCTGGACAGTGTGTTTGTGTGCGTGCGTGTGCACGTGCGCGTGACTGTGTGTGCGTGTATGTGTGCGTGTGTGCATGTATGTGTGCCTGCATGTGTGTGAGTTTGTGTGCGTGTATATGTGGGGGTGTCTGTGTGTGCGTGTGTGTGTGTGTGTGTACGTGTGTGTGTGCGTGTGTGTGTGTGTGCGCGCCTGTGTGTGTGTGCGTGCGCACGCTTACCTCCCCCCATTCCACATTTTTGGGTGGGAGTGGGTAGTGCAGTGGGATGTCGTACGCGATCTCCTCCATGAACCATTTGAAGCTTTTGCATCGATGTTCCTCCCTGAAAAACAGTAAAATCTCCGATATTATCGGCCGATATCGGCATTAAAATGTGATATCGGCAAATATTGGTATAATCTTTCGGTCCCTTTTTTTTTTTTTTTTTTTAAATATTGAGAAAATGTCGACATACATCCTTTACCAACATTTCAGGTTTTTCCTTTTTGTAACACGTTAACAGAACTGAACATTGGAGAGCGATGCATTGTTGCATAAAGACCGCCACACTTTCACATGCTGACAAGTTAAATAACATATGGAGAGTGAAATAAAACACATGAAGCAAAACAATAATTGCAGATACATTTTTCATAAAATGACATTCCCTGTACGTTCAGGGGTTCCAGTGAACTGTGTTCGGCAAGTGTAAACATAAATGTTGACCGTATGTTTGAAAAGTAGTTTGCAACCGAAGGGAGAAGGTAAGTCTTTCCATCTGATAAATATCATTCGCAGTATCATTTCTCCAGATTAGATGGTTCAGGTTGGAGCCAGCAGCTATTAAAGTCGTATAAACTGGTAAGTAGGAATCGTTTGTTTTCATACAGATATTTTTCTTAACAAAATCTCACAACTTCTTGTTCCATTAGTCCAGCATGTATAAAAGTCTCTATGATCGTTGATAGTGTCGGCCGATGTTGCATAAAAATGTGATATCAGAAAATATTAGTACGGTCTTTTTTTGGGCCGATATTTTCATAAATGAAATCTAATGAGAACTCGTTCAGCAGCAGTCCAGCACATCTAAAAGTCCCTGTTATCCTGGAAGAACTTCATTTCCCAGCATTCCTTTCAGAGTCATGTGACTACAGTGCAGCTGCTGCTGCTACAGACTGACATGATAATACCTGCTAGTATCTGATATATGGTAGTATGTGATACCTGCTAGTATCTGATATATGGTAGTATCTAATACCTGCTAGTATCTGATATATGGTAGTATCTAATACCTGCTAGTATCTGATATATGGTAGTACCTAATACCTGCTAGTATCTGATATATGGTAGTATCTAATACCTGCTAGTATCTGATATATGGTAGTATCTGATACCTGCTAGTATCTGATATATGGTAGTACCTAATACCTGCTAGTATCTGATATATGGTAGTATCTAATACCTGCTAGTATCTGATATATGGTAGTACCTAATACCTGCTAGTATCTGATATATGGTAGTATCTGATACCTGCTAGTACCTGATATATGCTAGTATCTGATACCTGCTAGCATCTGATATATGGTAGTACCTAATACCTGCTAGTATCTGATATATGGTAGTATCTGATACCTGCTAGTATCTGATATATGGTAGTACCTAATACCTGCTAGTATCTGATATATGGTAGTATCTAATACCTGCTAGTATCTGATATATGGTAGTACCTAATACCTGCTAGTATCTGATATATGGTAGTACCTAATACCTGCTAGTATCTGATATATGGTAGTATCTGATATATGGTAGTATCTAATACCTGCTAGTATCTGATATATGGTAGTATTTAATACCTGCTAGTATCTGATATATGGTAGTACCTAATACCTGCTAGTATCTGATATATGGTAGTACCTAATACCTGCTAGTATCTGATATATGGTAGTATCTAATACCTGCTAGTATCTGATATATGGTAGTACCTAATACCTGCTAGTATCTGATATATGGTAGTATCTAATACCTGCTAGTATCTGATATATGGTAGTACCTAATACCTGCTAGTATCTGATATATGGTAGTACCTAATACCTGCTAGTATCTGATATATGGTAGTATCTAATACCTGCTAGTATCTGATATATGGTAGTACCTAATACCTGCTAGTATCTGATATATGGTAGTACCTAATACCTGCTAGTATCTGATATATGGTAGTACCTAATACCTGCTAGTATCTGATATATGGTAGTATCTAATACCTGCTAGTATCTGATATATGGTAGTATCTAATACCTGCTAGTATCTGATATATGGTAGTACCTAATACCTGCTAGTATCTGATATATGGTAGTACCTAATACCTGCTAGTATCTGATATATGGTAGTATCTAATACCTGCTAGTATCTGATATATGGTAGTACCTAATACCTGCTAGTATCTGATATATGGTAGTACCTAATACCTGCTAGTATCTGATATATGGTAGTACCTAATACCTGCTAGTATCTGATATATGGTAGTATCTAATACCTGCTAGTATCTGATATATGGTAGTATCTAATACCTGCTAGTATCTGATATATGGTAGTACCTAATACCTGCTAGTATCTGATATATGGTAGTATCTAATACCTGCTAGTATCTGATATATGGTAGTATCTAATACCTGCTAGTATCTGATATATGGTAGTACCTAATACCTGCTAGTATCTGATATATGATAGTATCTGATACCTGCTAGTATCTGATATATGGTAGTACCTAATACCTGCTAGTATCTGATATATGGTAGTATCTAATACCTGCTAGTATCTGATATATGGTAGTATCTAATACCTGCTAGTATCTGATATATGGTAGTATCTAATACCTGCTAGTATCTGATATATGGTAGTACCTAATACCTGCTAGTATCTGATATATGGTAGTATCTAATACCTGCTAGTATCTGATATATGATAGTATCTAATACCTGCTAGTATCTGATATATGGTAGTACCTAATACCTGCTAGTATCTGATATATGGTAGTACCTAATACCTGCTAGTATCTGATATATGATAGTATCTGATACCTGCTAGTATCTGATATATGGTAGTACCTAATACCTGCTAGTATCTGATATATGATAGTATCTGATACCTGCTAGTATCTGATATATGGTAGTACCTAATACCTGCTAGTATCTGATTTATGGTAGTATCTAATACCTGCTAGTATCTGGTATATGGTAGTATCTAATACCTGCTAGTATCTGGTATATGGTAGTATCTAATACCTGCTAGTATCTGATATCTGGTAGTATCTAATACCTGCTAGTATCTGATATATGGTAGTATCTAATACCTGCTAGTATCTGATATATGGTAGTATCTAATAACTGCTAGTATCTGGTATATGGTAGTATCTAATACCTGCTAGTATCTGATATCTGGTAGTATCTAATACCTGCTAGTATCTGATATATGGTAGTATCTAATACCTACTAGTATCTGGTATATGGTAGTATCTAATACCTGCTAGTATCTGGTATATGGTAGTATCTAATACCTGCTAGTATCTGATATCTGGTAGTATCTAATACCTGCTAGTATCTGATATCTGGTAGTATCTAATACCTGCTAGTATCTGATATCTGGTAGTATCTAATACCTGCTAGTATCTGATATATGGTAGTATCTAATAACTGCTAGTATCTGGTATATGGTAGTATCTAATACCTGCTAGTATCTGGTATATGGTAGTATCTAATACCTGCTAGTATCTGGTATATGGTAGTATCTAATACCTGCTAGTATCTGATATATGGTAGTATCTAATACCTGCTAGTATCTGATATATGGTAGTATCTAATACCTGCTAGTATCTGGTATATGGTAGTATCTAATACCTGCTAGTATCTGGTATATGGTAGTATCTAATACCTGCTAGTATCTGATATCTGGTAGTACCTGATACGTGCTAGTATCTGATATATGGTAGTACCTGATACGTGCAGGTATCTGATATCTGGCTGAGTTAAGGACATTCTGGGATCTTTGCTGTCGGAGCAGAATATAGTTGTATCTTAGAATATGAGAGATACAACTTGTTAGTTGTCTGCAGAGATCGGTATCGATTGATATTGGAAATTCAGAGTTGGACGATATTGGTAAAAAAAAAAAAGCCAATATTGATCATCCCTAACTCTCCAGAAAGAGTCAAACTGATGCGAGTATCCAGTCCCGGTGAGTGTGTACCTGAAGCGTTTGAGGTCACTGATGTCTCCGTAGGCCAGAGTCAGAGTTTCAGGCCGGCTGGCGTAGAAGTAGTCCTTATATTCATCCCACCACACCTCCACCACGCGGACGTAGTTCTGTACAGACACAAGCATGCCGATGAGGCGTCAGTCATGTCATGGCGACAGGCTGAGAGTGTGTGGAGACGGGGGTCCTGCCTTCAGAGTGGGGGAAGATCCCACGTGTGCGGGTGGGGGGTTTCCCTGCCATCCCTGAAGTCTGTAGATGTGACCGACCCGAGAACACGGCACGAACAGCAGCTGCCCCCCACACTGCCAGATCTGCACACAGCGGGGATAATGCCGTCACTGCTGGGATGATGCCACGTTTCCACAGCCCCACCCATCCAGACCTACCTTATATGAGATCTCAAAGTTCTCTCCTCCCCAGATCTGAAGTCCAGGATCGTAAAGACCCAACTCGAAGAAGAAGTCTCGCTCTATGGCGAAGAGACCTCCAGCCATGGCTGGAGACCTACACACACACACACACACACACATATGAGCATCCGGCGAAACACATACCCCCCCCACTCTGAAAAATGACTGGGACTGGTTGAAAATGTGAATAACAGTAGAACGCAAACCTCATCAAAAGAGAAAGAAAGAGGGGTCTGACAGTTAAAGGTGTCGCGCTGTGGAATGACTTAGAAATAGAAATGAAGCTATGCAATACACTTCAGAGATTAACCATGTTTTAACATAATATTATGAACAAGTATCTTACAAATTATAAATAAGTATGCCCTAGATTACTTTTCATTCTTTGCTATCATATTTTGTTTTCCTCATTTTCTTTTCTTTCTTTTCTTTAAAGTAGGGCTGTTCAATAATGGAAAAAATCATTATCATGATTATATTGATCAATATTGAAATCACGATTATTCAAGCGATTATTTTTTAGTTGCACGATGTATTTGTTTAGCATTTCTTTCTCTTTCAAACACTTCATTGATCATTTGCGCAAAACGTTCATAAAGACAATAAATATAGGCTACAAATATGTACCTAAGTAGCTGTTTTGCAGTGTATAAAACATTAAATGAATAAAATAAATATACTTTGAGCATTAAATAAATTCACAAAATGTAGAAAAACACGCGTTTCCAGCTGTTCTGGAGTTTCTCTATATTTGTAGAATAAAATAAATATTCTTATTTACATAAAAATATCCCAAAATAAACTTTCTTAAGCTTTGGTGCATGCTGGAACATCCAAATCTAACATTTTTGTTTATGACACCCAACAAATTGTCTGTGCAAGCCACTGAAATTCATTTAACGTAAGAATAACTTTCAGAAATTGTGTAAAGAAAAATGGCAAAAAAACAAAACAAATAAACACAAAAAACGTTTCAACACGATTACAGGGGTTTGGAGATCATGTGACACAAAAATTTAAATCATGATCAAATTTCACTTAATTGCACAGCCATACTTTAAGGTATTGAATCCTTAATTTAAAATTTGTATGAAGTGTCGGCAACATAAGCTTAGGCTTCTGTCCAGACAACTTCAGTCCCTGCACAGTGGTATTACTGTTCTTTGTTTTAGTGGTGTATCTGTGACATTTTGACCGAAATAAAAATAGATATGGTAGTATCTGATACCTGCCTATATCAGATACATAAAATAGAAGATATTTTATCTGTTCATGGAAAATTAGAGCCGACTGTGATTCTGGTGCAGCTGCATGTCTGTAAACAGCTGAAACAGAAGCAATAACAGGCTGGAAAATAATAATAAGAGGAGATTTTAATATCTAATCAGGTTAACTGGTAAACAGTCAGTAACATGACTGGTTGAACTGGGAACCAGTCCAGAGTCTGTCTGCTGAACTGGTCTATCTGCAGTCCAGAGTCTGTCTGCTGAACTGGTCTGCCTGCAGTCCAGAGTCTGTCTGCTGAACTGGTCTGTCTGCAGTCCAGAATCTGGCTGTTGAACTGGTCTGCCTGCAGTCTAGAGTCCTGCTGCTGAACTGGTCTGCCTGCAGTCTAGAGTCCTGCTGCTGAACTGGTCTGCCTGCAGTCCAGAGTCCAGGTGCTGAACTGGTCTGCCTGCAGTCCAGAGTCTTGCTGAACTGGTCTGCCTGCAGTCCAGAGTCCTGCTTCTGAACTGGTCTGCCTGCAGTCCAGAGTCCTGCTGCTGAACTGGTCTGCCTGCAGTCCAGAGTCCTGCTGCTGAACTGGTCTCTCTGCAGTCCAGAGTCCAGGTGCTGGACTGGTCTCCCTGCAGTCCAGAGTCCAGGTGCTGAACTGGTCTCCCTGCAGTCCAGAGTCCAGGTGCTGGACTGGTCTCCCTGCAGTCCAGAGTCCTGCTGCTGAACTGGTCTGCCTGCAGTCCAGAGTCCTGCTGCTGAACTGGTCTGCCTGCAGTCCAGAGTCCAGCTGCTGAACTGGTCTGCCTGCAGTCCAGAGTCCTGCTGCTGAACTGGTCTGCCTGCAGTCCAGAGTCCTGCTGCTGAACTGGTCTGCCTGCAGTCCAGAGTCCTGCTGCTGAACTGGTCTGCCTGCAGTCCAGAGTCTTGCTGAACTGTTCTGCCTGCAGTCCAGAGTCCTGCTGCTGGACTGGTCTCCCTGCAGTCCAGAGTCCAGGTGCTGGACTGGTCTCCCTGCAGTCCAGAGTCTTGCTGAACTGGTCTGCCTGCAGTCCAGAGTCTTGCTGCTGAACTGGTCTGCCTGCAGTCCAGAGTCCTGCTGCTGAACTGGTCTGCCTGCAGTCCAGAGTCCTGCTGCTGAACTGGTCCGCCTGCAGTCCAGAGTCCTGCTGCTGAACTGGTCTGCCTGCAGTCCAGAGTCCTGCTGCTGAACTGGTCTGCCTGCAGTCCAGAGTCCTGCTGCTGAACTGGTCTGCCTGCAGTCCAAAGTCCTGCTGCTGAACTGGTCTGCCTGCAGTCCAGAGTCTTGCTGAACTGGTCTGCCTGCAGTCCAGAGTCCTGCTGCTGAACTGGTCTGCCTGCAGTCCAGAGTCCTGCTGCTGAACTGGTCTGCCTGCAGTCCAGAGTCTTGCTGCTGAACTGGTCTGCCTGCAGTCCAGAGTCTTGCTGCTGAACTGGTCTGCCTGCAGTCCAGAGTCTTGCTGCTGAACTGGTCTGCCTGCAGTCCAGAGTCCTGCTGCTGAACTGGTCTGCCTGCAGTCCAGAGTCTTGCTGAACTGGTCTGCCTGCAGTCCAGAGTCTTGCTGCTGAACTGGTCTGCCTGTTCAACAAACAGACGTGTTGCTTCCATCAGCTCATATTTCCCCTGAAATGATCAAATGTCTCAGATGTTCCAGCACCTGCCGTGTCCTTAGTTTTCTCTGGGGAATAAAATATGAGCTTGTGAGATCAGGAAATCATTGCATTCTTGTTTTTATTTACTTTACATGGCATCTGGAGTCTTTTAAATCGGGGTTGTATAAATGATGCTGTGTGAGGAGCATAACTGTGTCACAGTAATACATTAAAGAAGTGTTCAAACACTGAAGAGCATCACATGAAATAAGCTTCAACAAACACTCATGATCAATGACAAAGTGATTGGGGGAAGACAGAGGTGAAGATGGAGGTCCGAGTCCAAACCCAACCCACACCAGAAACCGGCCTGCAGACCCGTTAAAAGCCCCGACACAAACTGAGACGGCTCCTGGTTTAGACCTGATCAGGAGAGGCTGGAAGGCGTTCCCGCAGCCCGAAGCAGACCATGACATGTTAACGCAGGAGGTGAGTTAGCCAACCAAAGAGGAACACGAAGCAGACAGCGCCAGGCTGGTTAGTTATGATATGTAAACACATCACATGCATTTATATTATACATGTAGACACACATATAATATTTCCAGGTTATTTGGATTTGGTGGAAGAAGTTTGAATTCCACTGGTTTTTGTCCAGGCCTCTGTGGAAACCTGACCTGCATATTAAAGGGGACGTTTGTTTGTTTTCCAACCTGGATCCATTTTCCAGCATGAAACCCATTCATTTACTCATCCAGACAGTTTTGGTGTAACTTGAACTCCTTCAGGAGATGTTTAGATCCACTCCAGATCAGCATATGTCCAATATGACTTAAGTTCTCTACATAATTCTGTCTTATTTTGATTGTGATGAGATATTTTGGCTAGAAGTAAGAAAAATATACTTGGTACAATTTGAGTTTTTGTAGTGCACAGGGGGCTTCAACTAATGTTTGGTAACAAAACATTGGTGAAATGGAGTTTGTGGTAGATAATATCTTATTTAGAGGCTGCACCAGGTTGCCTGCATCACTTACATTATATTGGACATACGCTGATCTGGAGTGGATCTACATATCTCCTGAAGGAATTCAAGTTACCCCAAAACCAGGGTTCACACTCTTTTCTTGAAGTTATTTTCCAGGACTTTTCCAGCTGCTACAGTGCCAGTCAAGTTATCACAGCACAGCCTAATAAATTCCACCCCAAGCTTTTGGAGAAGTGGTATTTTTTACAATTTTACCTTATATTTTGTACAGCGATATAGCAGCGATAAAGCTGCGACGAAGCAGTGACAAAGAAGAGACCAAGCAGCAACTAAACAGTCAGGAGGCAGCAACGAAGTACCGACGAAGTACTGACGAAACAGTGACAGAGGAGCGACAAAGCAGCGGTCGACGAAGCAGCGGTCGACAAAGCAGCGGTCGACAAAGCAGCGGTCGACGAAGCAGCGGTCGACGAAGCAGCGGTCGATGAAGCAGCGACGAAGCAGCGACGAAGCAGCGACGAAGCAGCGACAAAGCAGCGACGAAGCAGCGACGAAGTACCGATGAAGTACTAACGAAACAGTGACAGAGGAGCGACAAAGCAGCGGTCGACGAAGCAGCGGTCGACGAAGCAGCGGTCGACGAAGCAGCGGTCGACGAAGCAGCGGTCGATGAAGCAGCGACGAAGCATCGACGAAGCAGCGACAAAGCAGCGATGAAGCAGCGACGAAGCAGCGACAAAGCAGCGACGAAGCAGCGACGAAGCAGCGACAAAGCAGCGACGAAGCAGCGACGAAGCAGCGACGAAGTACCGATGAAGTACTAACGAAACAGTGACAGAGGAGCGACAAAGCAGCGGTCGACAAAGCAGCGGTCGACAAAGCAGCGGTCGACGAAGCAGCAGTCGACGAAGCAGCGACAAAGCAGCGATGAAGCAGCGACGAAGTACCGATGAAGTACTAACGAAACAGTGACAGAGGAGCGACAAAGCAGCGGTCGACGAAGCAGCGGTCGACAAAGCAGCGGTCGACGAAGCAGCGGTCGACGAAGCAGCGGTCGACGAAGCAGCGGTCGACGAAGCAGCGGTCGACGAAGCAGCGGTCGACGAAGCAGCGGTCGACGAAGCAGCGGTCGACGAAGCAGCGGTCGATGAAGCAGCGACGAAGCAGCGACGAAGCAGCAACGAAGCAGCGACAAAGCAGCGACGAAGCAGCGACGAAGTACCGATGAAGTACTAACGAAACAGTGACAGAGGAGCGACAAAGCAGCGGTCGACAAAGCAGCGGTCGACGAAGCAGCGGTCGACGAAGCAGCGGTCGATGAAGCAGCGACGAAGCAGCGACGAAGCAGCGACGAAGCAGCGACGAAGCAGCGACAAAGCAGCGACGAAGCAGCGACGAAGCAGCGACAAAGCAGCGACGAAGCAGCGACGAAGCAGCGACGAAGTACCGATGAAGTACTAACGAAACAGTGACAGAGGAGCGACAAAGCAGCGGTCGACAAAGCAGCGGTCGACAAAGCAGCGGTCGATGAAGCAGCGGTCGACGAAGCAGCGACAAAGCAGCGATGAAGCAGCGACGAAGTACCGATGAAGTACTAACGAAACAGTGACAGAGGAGCGACAAAGCAGCGGTCGACGAAGCAGCGGTTGACAAAGCAGCGGTCGACGAAGCAGCGGTCGACGAAGCAGCGGTCGACGAAGCAGCGGTCGACGAAGCAGCGGTCGACGAAGCAGCGGTCGACGAAGCAGCGGTCGACGAAGCAGCGGTCGACGAAGCAGCGGTCGACGAAGCAGCGGTCGATGAAGCAGCGACGAAGCAGCGACGAAGCAGCAACGAAGCAGCGACAAAGCAGCAACGAAGCAGCGACGAAGTACCGATGAAGTACTAACGAAACAGTGACAGAGGAGCGACAAAGCAGCGGTCGACGAAGCAGCGGTCGACGAAGCAGCGGTCGATGAAGCAGCGACGAAGCAGCGACGAAGCAGCGACGAAGCAGCGACGAAGCAGCGACAAAGCAGCGATGAAGCAGCGACGAAGCAGCGACGAAGCAGCGACGAAGTACCGATGAAGTACTAACGAAACAGTGACAGAGGAGCGACAAAGCAGCGACGAAGTACCGATGAAGTACTAACGAAACAGTGACAGAGGAGCGACAAAGCAGCGGTCGACAAAGCAGCGGTCGACAAAGCAGCGGTCGACAAAGCAGCGGTCGACAAAGCAGCGGTCGACAAAGCAGCGGTCGACAAAGCAGCGGTCGACAAAGCAGCGGTCGACAAAGCAGCGGTCGACGAAGCAGCGACAAAGCAGCGATGAAGCAGCGACGAAGTACCGATGAAGTACTAACGAAACAGTGACAGAGGAGCGACAAAGCAGCGGTCGACAAAGCAGCGGTCGATGAAGCAGCGACGAAGCAGCGACGAAGTACCGATGAAGTACTAACGAAACAGTGACAGAGGAGCGACAAAGCAGCGGTCGACAAAGCAGCGGTCGACGAAGCAGCGGTCGACAAAGCAGCGGTCGACGAAGCAGCGACGTCGAAGCAGCGGTCGACGAAGCAGCGGTCGACGAAGCAGCGGTCGACGAAGCAGCGGTCGACGAAGCAGCGGTCGACGAAGCAGCGGTCGACGAAGCAGCGGTCGACGAAGCAGCGGTCGACGAAGCAGCCACGAAGTAGCTCCATGACTGTAAAAATGTTCAATCATTTTCTAGGTTTCCAGGACACGTAGGAACCCTGCAAAACCGCCTGGGTGAGTAAATGAGTGTTTTCAATGCTGGTAAATAGGTCCAGGTTGAAAACCACCGAACTTCCCCTTTAAACTGGATCAGCACTAATGTCAGACATATCATAAGGAATCTTTATCTGGGCACCTCTGCTCTCTAACGTCCCAACCAGTCAGAAGGCATCGGTTTTCTGTACCTATATGGCTCAGTTTGAGTTTTTCTGAGTTTTTTTTCTCTGTCTCCCAGAGGAACTCTCTTCCAGAGCATGCTCCAGTCCCAGGCTCCTCTAGCAAAGCCGTCGCTGTCTCCTCCACCCTGCGCCTCCAGGGTGAACCTCTGTCCGTGGATGGAGTCGATCAGAGGCACCGTACACACCGTTCTGACACGTCAGGCATACAGGATACACGGGTGGAGTGTGGGGGTGGTGATGAGGTGGGGGTAAAGACAACACAAACACACGACCATGACGGGGGATGGAGGGATGGGGTGGAGACAGAGAGAGATCAGGGGTGAGTTAACATGCAGATGCAGGTGTGTATGTACCAGTAGGGCTGGGTGGTGTGCTTTCTCTTGGCCTTCTCTCTCTGGCTGAGGGGAACTCTCTTCCAGAGCAGACTCCAGTCCCACGCTCCTCGAGCCAGGCCATCCTCATCGCCACCCTGCTGGGGCTCCATACTGTACTCATTACCATCTATGTAATCTATCAGCGGTACTGTGCACACTGTCCTACACACAACACACACACACACACAATACACATACACATTTCATTTCAACTTCATAAGGGGGGCTCAGATTTACTCACTTTTGGCAGCTGCTACTTGGTTTTCTGCCACATGTACAACAATATGTAGTACACATGAATACATACACTCAGAAGCCACTTTATCAGCTGCTTGTTAATCAGCCAATCACATCACAGTACCCACGGATGAGGTGGAACATGAGATTCTTTCTCATCATGATGAGGTGGAACGGGAGATTCTCATCATGATGAGGTGGAACGGGAGATTCTCATCATGATGAGGTGGAACGGGAGATTCTCATCATGATGAGGTGGAACGGGAGATTCTCATCATGATGAGGTGGAACGGGAGATTCTCATCATGATGAGGTGGAACGGGAGATTCTCATCATGATGAGGTGGAACGGGAGATTCTCATCATGATGAGGTGGAACGGGAGATTCTCATCATGATGAGGTGGAACGGGAGATTCTCATCACAATGAGGTGGAACGGGAGATTCTCATCACAATGAGGTGGAACGGGAGATTCTCATCATGATGAGGTGGAACGGGGGATTCTCATCACAATGAGGTGGAACGGGAGATTCTCATCACAATGAGGTGGAACGGGAGATTCTCATCATGATGAGGTGGAACGGGAGATTCTCATCACAATGAGGTGGAACGGGAGATTCTCATCATGATGAGGTGGAACGGGAGATTCTCATCACAATGAGGTGGAACGGGAGATTCTCATCACAATGAGGTGGAACGGGAGATTCTCATCACAATGAGGTGGAACGGGAGATTCTCATCACAATGAGGTGGAACGGGAGATTCTCATCACAATGAGGTGGAACGGGAGATTCTCATCATGATGAGGTGGAACAGGAGATTCTCATCATGATGAGGTGGAACGGGAGATTCTCATCATGATGAGGTGGAACGGGAGATTCTCATCATGATGAGGTGGAACGGGAGATTCTCATCATGATGAGGTGGAACGGGAGATTCTCATCATAATGAGGTGGAACGGGAGATTCTCATCATGATGAGATGGAACGGGGAAATTCTCATCATGATGAGGTGGAACGGGAAATTCTCATCATGATGAGGTGGAACGGGAAATTCTCATCATGATGAGATGGAACGGGAGATTCTCATCATGATGAGGTGGAACAGGGAGATTCTCATCATGATGAGGTGGAACGGGAGATTCTCATCACAATGAGGTGGAACGGGAGATTCTCATCACAGTGAGGTGGAACGGGAGATTCTCATCATGATGAGATGGAAAAAGAGATTCTCAGTCTGCATTTCATCACCAGCGGGCAGCTGCAGGAGCTACAATAAACTGTTAGTACTTATGAATGACCTCATAGCTCATCAGTGTATAAAACAGGTGCAGCTGGTTCTGTGGACCTCTTCTGGGTAATAATGGTACAGTCCAACAGCAACTGAAAGTTTAAACGGTAAGCAATAATTTGATTTATGTTAAAAATCAGGGCTGCA